>WOXC01005410.1:600000-846464 GCA_011680675.1 Gymnobelideus leadbeateri
GGTAGTCCAATAATTTTTAAATTGTCTCTCCTGGATCTATTTTCCAGGTCAGTGGTTTTTCCCATGAGATATTTCACATTGCCTTCTATTCTTTCATTTGTTTGGATCTGTTTAATAGCATCTTCATTTCTCATAAAGTCATTAGCTTCCATTTGCTCCAGTCTAACTCTGAAGGAATAAATCTCCTCAGTGAGTTTTTGAGATTCTTTCTCCATCTGGCAAATTTGGCTTTTTAAGGCATTCTTCTCCTCATTGCCTTTCTGAGCCTCTTTTGCCATTTGAGTTAGTCTATTTTTAAGGTGTTATTTTCCTCAGTCAGGCTGTTGACTCTTATTTCATACTTTTCTTGCATCTTTATCATTTCTCTTCCCAATTTTCCCCCACTCCTCTTATCTGCTTCTTAAGGTCCTCTATGGCCTGTAGCCAGCTTGTATTTTCATTTTCAGCTTTTGGTGCAGGAGTTATGACCTCACAGTCCTCCTCCATGCTTTGATCCTCTTTGCCCCTAAAATAGGAGTCGAATGTTGAATTTTTCTGTTTATTTTGTTTCTTTTGCCTAGGCATGTTGCCATTTAATTACTTGATTTTTGGGCTTGTTGCCACAGTAGGACTCTGCCACCAGACAGGAGAGCTTCCACCCAAACGTGGGGTCTTCACAGCCTCCGCAGGGTGGGTGGCCTCTGTAAAGCCTCCACACGCTCTGGCAAGTTGGATACCCACCCCAAACCTCCCCACAAGACCACAATCCAGATCCAGGCAGTTTAAAGCAAGAGCAATTTACCCCCAGACTGATTGCTGGATCTCCCTACAGTTTGCAGACTAGGAGCTAGAGCTGCCACTGACACTGCAAAATGGCTTCTGTGCCGCGTTTCTTCAGCAGCTTTTCGCCCCCAGGGGAGGAAGCCGAAGCATTCCCCAAATACTGGTCCTAAAGTCCATAGGGCACTACCCTCTCACTTTGTCCTAGGCATATCTGTGCTGATAATTCTGGAATCACCACAGCTGCTGGTGTTCTGGGGTCCCTCCAGCCAGCGGCTGGCCCAGCCGCCCTAGGGCTAAAACCACAGCTCACGCGGGCCTGGGCTCAGCTCCCAGAGCACTGCGCTGTCAGTTCCCAGCTCTCACAGCACTGCGATGGCAGCTCCCTGCAGGGCTGCTGGGCTGTCCTCAGCAGGAGATTAGCTTCTCTGTGCCATTCTGTGGGTGCTGGGGCTCCAGAAGTTGTTCAGAGTCCCCTTTTACATGGTTTGAAGGTAAGCTGGGGGCAGAGCACCTTAGAAGTGCTGTTTCTACCCAAGGAACAATTTCTTCCCTCATTGCTGACACATGCAGCACTTTCTACTCTCAAACTATAAAAGGCTGTACAGAGGGTCTGTCTTCAGTACCTTGGACAGTGATCTATACATATCTGGTGCTTTCAAAATGTTTGCACAAGTGCATTAAGTTCACTATGATCTCATTATTAGGCAAAGAGGACCAAATACGACCAAAATCAAAGATAAAAACTATAAATGTCATGATCATGTGAAACTGAGTTCTTAGTCACAGAATCTTCAAGTTGGAAGATTATAGAATCTCATCTTTTTCTTTTACAGATCAGTACACTGACCAGAAACCCAAGGACAACCAGTCTTTCTCATTAAGAGAGGCAGAAAGCGGTGATTAAAAATATTTTGCTAACGACTGTAGGTATAATTAGTTCTAATTGCTAACCCCTAATAAGAAAGAGGTGTGACCATGTAGACTTTAGGGTAAATAGGCACATTTGTCTTGGAAGTTGGCAGGGGTACTTTATACTAAAATCCACAAAAGATTATGGAGTATCCCAAGACCAAGGACTAATGGATGAGACAAGAATTGTCCATAGAATCTAGGGTGTCTGCCATGTTTCCCATTCCTGTTATAATTATACCACCAGGTCTCCCATTGCAGAGGCAGTGAAAAGGCTTGAGGGATTCCCTGTTATTCTCTAATTTATTAGAGAGGAAAAATATATTTAAATAGTTAGAAATTATTTAAGAAAGAAACTAGGGAAAAAATATTTCATCAAGTCAGAAAGGAATTGGAACAAAGAAAAAACATCTATGAAAAACCACAAGGTATAAGAATTCACCCCACAATGGGTAAATCCATCAGGGAAGTTTTTGTTCATTTTGAATTCCTTCATTGTGAGTTCCTTATTACAATAAAATCATAGGCCCTGCCCCCAAAAGGAAATCCCCAAATGGATAGGGCAAGAGATGTAGAGTCAGAAGGACTTGGGTTCAAATCCTAGATCAGACACTCAAGTCAAAAAATCATCACACATTTATTAAGTACCTAGCTAAGCATTGAGAACATGAAGAAAGGTAAAAGATAATTTCTGTTCTCAAAGAGTACACAGTCTAATGGGAGAGACAACATGCAAAGAACTACGTACATACAAGAGATATTCAGGATAAACTGAAGATAACCAACAAAGGGAAGGCACTAGTATAAGACTGTGCAGAAGGTGGTACATTAGTTGAGACTTGGGAGTTAAGAGACAGAGATGAGAAGGGAGGGAATTTCAGGCACAGGGGACAAAGTGAAAACGTTAGAATTTGGGAAATAACTCCAAGTTTCTAGTGCAAGGAACAGCAAGGAAACTATTGTCCCTAGTTCAGAGGACATGGGGGTTGGGGAGGTAAGAAGAATGGAAAGGTGGGAATAGTCTAGGATAAAAATACTGGCTCACCACCCCTTGGATGCCTAGATACTCATTAGCTGTGTGATCTTGAGATAGTCATTTAATCTTTCTGGGCCCAAGTTTCCTCAGCCATGAAATGAAGGGGTTGGCCTCAATGACTTCTAAGTTCCCTTCCAGTGCTAAATTTGATCAACAGTCAACTATGCACCACAGATAAGGAAAGATAACCCATAGAATTTTTTTAAAAAGGGATTTCCAGGGGGCAGAGCCAAGATGGCGGAGTAGAAACAGCTCATCCAAGCCACTCTGCCCCCAGATTCCCCCTAAACTATGTAAAAGGGGACTCTGAACAACTTCTGGAGCCCCAGCACCCACAGAACGACACAGAGAAGCTAACCTCCAGCTGAGGACAGCCCAGCAGCAGCCCGGCAGGAAGGACCAGCGCAGCGCTCTGGGAGCCGGCAACGCCCAGCGCGCAGAGCGCAGGGAGCCAAGCCAAGCCCAGGTCCCCGTGAGCCGAGGTTTTAGCCCCAGGGTGGCAGGGCCAGCAGCCGGCTGGAGGAACCCCAGAACACCAGGAGCTGTGGCGACTCCAGAATTATCAACATAGACATGCCTAAGACAAAGTAAGAGGTTAGTGTCCTATGGACTTTGGGACCAGTATTTGGGGAATGCGTCAGCTTCCTCCCCTGGGGGCTAGAAGCCACTGAGGACAAACGCCATTTTGTAGTTTTCAGAGGCAGCTCCTGCTCCCAGCCTGCAAATTTGTAGGGAGATCCAGCGATCAGTCTTGGGGGGTAATCGCTCTTGCTTTAACCTCCCTGGATCTGGATTGTGATCTAAGGTGGAAGTCGTGGGTGGGTTTATAGCTTGCCAGAAACGGAAGTTGCCCCCCACACGTTCGGGATGAAAATTCCTCTATTTGGCCTTAAAGCCATAGTGTGGCAACAAGCCCAAAAGTCAAGCAATTAAGTGGCAACATGCCAAGGCAAAATAAACAGAAAAATGAAACATTAGACTCCTATTTTGGGGGCATAGAACGGGAAAAGGGCTGTGAGGTCAGAAGTCCTGCTCCAAAAGCCCCAGGGGAAAACATGAGCGGGTTGCAGGCCATAGAGGACCTTAAGAAGGACTTTAAAAATCTAATAAGAGAAGTGGAGGAAAAATTGGAATGAGAAATGAGAAGGATGCAGGAAAAGTATGAAATGAGGGTCAACAGCCTGACTGAGGAAAACAACACCTTAAAAAATAGACTAGCTCAAATGGCAAAGGAGGCCCAAAAGGGCAATGAGGAGAAGAATGCCTTAAAAGTCGAATTTGCCAGATGGAAAAAGAATCTCAAAAGTTCACTGAGGAGATTCATTCCTTCAGAGCTAGACTGGAGCAAATGGAAGCTAGTGACTTTATGAGAAATCAAGATGCTGTTAAGCAGATCCAAACAAACGAAAGATTAGAAGGCAATGTGAAATATCTCATGGGAAAAACCACTGACCTGAGAATAGATCCAGGAGAGACAATTTAAAAATTATTGGACTACCTGAAAGCCATGATCAAGGAAAGAACCTAGAAATCACCCTTCAAGAAATTCTCAAGGAAAACTGCCCTGATGTTTAGATCCAGAGGGCAAAATAGAGGTTGAAAGAATCCACCGATCACCTCCTGAAAAAGATCCCAAAAAGAAAACTCCCAGAAATATTATAGCCAGGTTCCAGAATCCCCAGATCAAGGAGAAAATACTACAAGCAGCCAGGAAGAAAGAATTTCAATATTGTGGAAACACAATCAGAATAGCACAGGACCTGCCAGCTTCTACACTGAGGGATCGAAGGGCATGGAATATGATATTCCAGAGGGCAAAGAACTGGGAATGAACCCAAGGGTCACCTACCCAGCAAAACTGAGTATTTTGTTTCAGGGGAAAATATGGTCATTCAGTGGAATAGAGGACTTTCAAGCATTCTTGAGGAAAAAACCAGAATTGAATAGAAAATTTGACATCCAGACACAAGAAGGAAGAGATGCCTGAGAAGGTAATCAGGAAAAGAAATCAAAAGGAACTTATCAAAGTTGAACTATTTACATTCCTATATGGAAAAGCAATAACTGTGACTGATGATATCTTTCTCACTATGAAGATAATGGAAGAAGGGGGTGTGGTCATATGAATACATATGTGAATGTGTGTGTATATGGTTACAGTTATATATGGATAGAGGGTATAGGTTGAATTTGTTGGGAAGGGAGAATACTCAATGGATGAAATTATGAGGTGAGAGAGGAAAGTGGCAAGAGGAGATGGGGAGAGACAGGGTAGGGTAAACTATCTCATGTAGAAGAAGCAAGGGAAGTGGTTGCAAGGGAGGGGGAGAATAGGAAGGCAAAAAAGGCAAAACCACATTCTCATTGAATTTGGTTCAGGGAGAGAATGACATACATACTAAATGGGATATCTCAACCTGCAGCAGAATAGAGGGAAGGGGATGAGAGGAGGGATGATGGATGGGAGGGCATCCTTGGGGGGAGGGGAGGTTGGAAGTACCCACTATAGAAGAGGGACAGGATCATGTAGGGAATGGACCAGGTGGGGGTGGGATGAGTGGGAGGGAATTATAAGCAGCCTTATACAATATATCTACTATGATAATGTTTTGCATAGCTAGACATGTACAACATATACTGAATTAATTATCTCCCCAGAGGGAATGGGTGAAAAGGGAGGAAGGAAATGGATCTGAAATTCGAGGTCTTAACATTAAATGTTTCAAATATATATAAACACTATTATTAATACTCTTTTCCTTGTAATTGGGAGATAAGATGTGCAGGCATTGGGACACAAAGATTCACCTTCCTCTAATGGAAAAGTCGAAGGGGGTATGGGAGAAGGTATGGGAGAGAGCAGACTGGAGGAAGTGATATCTTGTGGGACTGCTATTCTGGGAGGTTGGGTAGGGGAATAACAGGGGGAAAATGATTGTAACTCAAAATCTGGCAGAAATGAATGATGTAAAACAGAAGTTAATAAAGCATTTGTTTAAAAAAAAAAGGGATTTCCAAGGCCATTAACAGGAATGAGGAATTCTTTTACAAGCTCCAAGAGGAAGAAAAGCATAGTGGTGGTCATGCCACAGAGCCCAGAGAGATGGGCACTTGACATTTTTAATCAAGAGATCAGCCTACTATCTTCCTAAAGTATTTATATTCCTGAGGCTAGACTGGATGCCTTTAATTCTTATTAGACCCAATAACTATTATGCACATCTTCAAATTCATTTAAGAAAAGAATAAAATTTCCAAAAGAAACATGACATATATTTTTCCTGGTTTTGAAATCTTGGATAGAAAACAGAAGGGCTTGAAGGAATGGATAATATTTTCTTTCACCAGTTAAAACCAGTTAAAGTTTTTGGTCTTAGAGCTGTGTGTGTGTGTGTGTGTGTCTGTGTCTGTGTGTGTCTGTGTGTGTGTGTGTCTGTGACAGAGACAGAGACAGAGACAGAGAGACAGGGAGAATGAATGAATATGGGAAGTAAAAGTAATGATAAAGCTTCCAAGGGGATATTAAAGTGAGGATCACAGTTTTTGACCCTAGAATTCTGGGCTGCTGGTTCCCTGCATCTCACACAAGACTTAAGAAGAACATACCTGGCAGAAGATTCACTGACCTGATTCAAGAGTGCTTTAGACTAAAATTTGAAAGGGAAAATTAAAAAAATTTTTAAAAAGTAACTATAAAATCAGGTATTATAGAAAATATCATGTATGCATAGGAAGAATGATGGTCCAGGAAGTACACAGGAAAAAATAATAGGAAAAAGGGTTAGCAACAATATTTACCTACTCAGATATCTGTATACCAATGCTTCATGATTAACAGAGTGAACATTTAAGATACAAGGAAGTAAAAATATAATCTTTAACAATCACTGAGATTTCATATGCAGGGTTTATTAAATGAAACATGGCACTGGAAAGATATACATTATAGGGGTAAGGAGAAGAGAGAGAGTAACAGAATTGTCAAAAAAAGAAAACAAATAAAAAGGGCCAAAGAAATGTTTTGTTTTGTTTTTAATTCACAGGTCAGAATAGAAAGAAGGCAAGAAGGAAATATATTCAGGGTACCTTTGAAAGACACTTTGAACTGTAAAGACAAACACCTTGAAAAACTTACAAATAAGGGGTGGCTAGATGGTGCAATGAGTAGAGTGTCAGCCCTGGAGGCAGAAGGACCTGAGTTCGGATTGGGCCCCAGACACTTAACACACATAAACAAAAACCTTGGGCAAGTTACTTAACTCCAATTGCCCTCCAAAAAGCAAAAAAAAAAAAAAACCTACAAATATTCCTTTTCTGGTTCTGCTTCTTACTTTATGGACTTCACTTCCATGTCTCAAGGGCCTTCTTACCCTGAGGCTCTCTTCTCCTATCAGTGAGGTTCCTCTTTGAACCTCCAATATGACAAAAATCCCCAGGCCCACCATCCTTTATTCCTTTCCCAGCCCTGCAGACTGTGATCTCTCCAGATTTGATCACCCTCCCTCCCTCCACCTTGGGTACCTAATCTCCACTTTTCAGCTTCCTTTTATTTGTCTCCCATTAAAATACAAGCTCCTTGAAGATAGGGGCTGTCTTTCTTTTTGCCCATATTTGTATCCCCAGAATTCAGCACAGTACCTGGTACCTAGTGCTTAAAAAATGCTGGCTGACAGACTGATCCATCAACACAATGATCAATCACAATTTTAGAGAATCCATGATGAAACATGCTACCCACTTCCTGACAGATAGGTATGTAACAGGTTCAAGATACAGATTGAAACAAAGTATTTTTTGTACATAGCCAATGTATTTTGCTTCTCTCTATATATATTTCTTATATAGGTTTTGTTTTTCTTTTTCCAATGGGTAGGAGGGAAAGAAAATAGATTTAAATTCAATTTAATTTGTTATACTAAAATGAAATTACACTGAATTATAATTAAATTGAATTTATTATACTTAAAAGGAGAAGCAAGATGTACATAACAGGTTCACAGTTTCACATACAATATTCTTTTTCTGTTTTACTTTGTAAAAGGAAATGCTCATTTTGTTTTGTATCCGTTAAATTGATAACAAAATTATATATACATATATATTTTTTAAAAGATATACATCATTTTGAAAAGTAGTTCTTACAGAAGGGACAACAGAATAGCAATGTATGACAAGTAAATATACATGTTCTGAGAAATAGAAGCATGGTAGCAAACACTGGGGTGAGGGTAAAAGGAGAAACATTAGTAATAATTGTGACAGCCTAATCATTTAAAGTAATTATTTGCTTAATGAAGAATGCCCAAATTTGAAGAGACAAACAATGGAAGTAATGGTGAATTTCAATGACCTGGATTTTTCCTGGAAATCTTTTCCTAAAAGCAGAGCATCTAGCATATTCTTGTCTTGCTGATGACTCTGAGGTAGTTGAATGAAACAAACCTGATGGGAACCTTAGCAGAAAGTAACTGTGTCATCTTAGAATTTAAAATTCTAAACAATTAAAAATAATTTTTAAAGGCAGTATGGTGTTGTGTGTGTGTGTGTGTGTGTGTGAGAGGGAGAGAGAGAGAGAGAGAGAGAGAGAGAGAGAGAGAGAGAGAGAGAGAGAGAGAGAGAGAGAGAGAGAGCACTAGACTTGGGAGTCTAGAAATTGGCTTCAAATCTTATATTAGCTAATTAATTACATAACTATAACCATGGGCAGGTCCCTTAATCTCTCAGAGACTGGGTTTTGTCATTTGCAACATGGGGGTAATACAATCTGTTCTACCTACCTCATAGGATTGTTGTAAGTTAAGTGTTTTATGAAACCTAAAGCATTATGTAAATATTAATTCCAAGGGGACAAAGGAGAGTGACTTTAGAATGACAAGGTCCTTTCAAAGTCATCCTATCCTTTTAGACTGCAAGCTCCATGAGGGCAGGAACTGTCTTTTGATGTGCGTTTTTTTAATTCCCCCTACTTAGCATACTGTTTAATATAGTAGGTGCTTAATATATATTATTTGATTGACTGATCGATTTTATAGATGAGAGTGTAGCCCTGGGAAACTAAGTTATTTCCCCCAAGGTCATAAAAAGTTGTAAGCAATAGAAAAAGAATCTGAACCCAAGTCTCTTGACTCCAAATACAGGGCTCTTTACACTATTCCACACAGAGTGGAGGTCAAGCTCAGACATACAAAGCTGGAGTTATCCTACACAGGCTTCCAGTAAGACAGAAGAGACTACTTCTAAGGCATCCCATTCTGTTTCTGAATAGCTCTCACTGGGAAGTTTTCCTTACATTGAACCAAAATATGCCTCTACAACTTCTACACACTAGTCCATGTTCTGAGTTCAAGAAAAAGCAGTATAATTTTCATTCCACACACCATCCTTCCTAATACCTGAAGACAATTTTTGTTTTTCTCTTTTCCACACCTCCATCTCAATCAGAGTAGATATCCAAAGTTCAAATAATTAAAATCCCTTCAACCAACCTTTTTTTATGGCATTATCTTCACTTCTCTGACTATCCTAGTAACTGTCTTTTGGATGTTCTCCAGCTATTAAATGTCCTTACCAAACTATACCACCCAGACATAAATACAGCGTTCAAGACAACATCTAACTAGGGCAAAGTACAACCAGATCATCACTTCCTTTGCTTTGACTACTACAACAAGCTTTTCTTAAAGAGAGCTAAGCTGTGCTTTTTGTCTACTGTGTCACATTATAAATTCATACTGAAGTTATAGTTCACTAAAAATTTCAGATCCTTTAAAAATTGTTTTCTATCAAGATGGTGGGATAGAAACAGGACTTCGGCTCCAACCTCCTCCAATTCATATAAAAAATTATTCTAGACAAACTCTGGAGCTACAAAACCCACAAAATGACACAGAGAAGCTAACCTCCCACTGAGGACAGCCTGGCAGGCCAGCAGCAAGTGGCCAGTGCAGCACTCTGGGAGCTGACCCCCACCCCCCTTGAGCCTGAGGTCTTAGCCCCAGGGTGGCCTGACCAGCCACTGGCTGGAGGGACTTCAGATCACCAGCAGCTGTGGCCATTTCAGAATTATCAATACATAGATGCCAAGGACAAAGTGAGAGGTTAGTGCCCTATGGACTTTGGGAGCTAGGAATTCAGAGTGAGATCTGGTCTTTGTCCCCGGGGCAAGAAGCTGCTGAGGCACCAGGGCCATGCAGCTGCTGCACATGGCAGCTTCAGCTCCTGGTCTGCAGATTGTAGAGGGACAAAGTGACCAGTCTGAGGGGTAATTGCTCTAGTTTTAACTTGCTTGGATCTGGATTGCTGTCTAGGGTGGAGGTCCTGGAGTGCGTGACCAGCTTGCCAGAGTGTGTGGAGGCTTCAGAGAAGGCACCCAACTAATACCTTCAACAGTTGTGAAAACCCCAGCATTTGGGATAGAGCTCCCGTTTCTGGTAGCAGAGTTCTACTGTGGCAAAAAGCCCAAAAGTCAAATAATTGAGTGGCAACATGAGCAGGCAAAGGAAGCAAAGCAAACAGAGCAACCCAACTTTACACCACTATTTTGGGGACAAAAAGGATCAAAGCATGGAATAGGAGGAAGACAGCAAAGTCAGAATTCCTGCACCAAAAGCTTCTAAGAAAAATATGATCTGGTTACAAGCCATGACGGAGCTTAAAAAGGATTTTGAGGGGCGGCTAGGTGGCGCAGTGAATAGAGCGCTGGCCCTGGAATCAGAAGGACCTGAGTTCGGAGCCGGCCTCCGACACTTAATCCATACAAACAAAAAACCTAGCCGTGTAACCTTGGGCAAGTTACTTAACCCCAATTGCCCTAAAGGGGCGTCTAGGTGGCGCAGTGAGTAAGAGCGTCGGCCTCGGAGTCTGGATGACCCGAGATCAGATCCGGCCTCAGAAAATGAGCACCCACGCATAAATAATGACTAGCCGTGTAACCTTGAGCAAGTTACTTAACCCCGATTGCTTTAAAAAAAAAAAGGATTTTGAAAATCAAATAAGAGAAGTGGAGAAAAAATGGAAAGAGAAATGAGAACAATGCAAGAAAATTATGAAATGAGAGTCAACAACCTTACTGAAGAAAACAACACCTTAAAGAACAGACTAACTCAGGTGGCAAAAGAGGTTCAACAAGGCAATAAAGAGAAGAATGCCTTAAAAAGCTGAATTTGCCACAGGGAAAAAGAATCTCAAAAGCTCACTGAAGAGAATCATTCCTTCAGAATTACACTGGAGCAAATGGAAACTAGTGACTTTATGAGAAATCAAGATACTATTAAACAAAATCCAAAAAATGAAAAAAATAGAAGGCAATGTGAAGTATTTCATTGGAAAAACCACTAACCTGGAAAACAGATCCAGGAGAGATAATTTAAAAATTATTGGACTACCTGAAAGCCATGATCAAAAAAAGAACCTAGAAATCATCCCTCAAGAAATTCTCAAGGAAAATTGCCCTGTTGTTTTAGAACCAGAGGGAAAATAGAGATTGAAAAAGTCCACAGATCACCTCCCGAAAAAGATCCCAGAAAGAAAACTCCTAGGAATATTATAGCCAGGTTCCAGAATTCCCAGATGAAGGAGAGAATATTACAAACATCCAGGAAGAAACAATTTCAATAATGTGAAAACACAATCAGGATAATTCAGGTGGCAGCTTCTACACTGAGGGATTGAAGCGCTTGGAATATGATATTCTGGAGGTCAAAGGAGCTGGGATTAAAACCAAGAATCACCTACCCAGCAAAACTGAGTATCATGTTTCAGGGGAAAATATGGTAATTCAGTGGAATAGAGGACTTTCAAGCATTCTTGATGAAAAAAAAAAGAGAGTTGAATAGAAAATTTGATATTCAGATACAAGAAGCAAGAGATGCTTGAGAAGGTAAACAGGGAAAAGAAATCATAAGGAACTTATCAAAGTTGAACTACTTATATTTCTACATGGAAAAATGATCATTGTAACTTATGAAACTTTTCTCAGTATGAGAATAGTTGAAGGGAATAGAAATGAATATATGTGTGCCTGTTTATATATATATATATATATATATATATATATATATATATATATATATACACATATATACATATATACATATATATATACGCATATGTGTGTATATGTATATATGCTACATATGTCTATATAGCAGGGTATATGGGTATATGAGGGTATATGAATACATATGTGAGTGTGTGTGTATATATGTCTACAGGTATACATAGACAGAAGGCACAGGACCAATTGAATAGGAGGGGATGACACTTAAAAGGTGAAATTAAAAGGTGAGAGAGGAATATAATGAGAGGAGATGAGGAGAGACAGAATGCGGTAAATTATCTCATATAGAAGAGGCAAGGGAAAATTGTTACAATGGAGGGGAATAACAGGAAGGCAAAAAGGAATGAATCAACCTTATTCTCATTGAATTTGGCTTAGGGAGGGAATGACATACACACTAAATAGGGGATCTCACCCTTCAGGAAAGTAGAGGGGAAGGGGAAGAGAAGGGGGATAATGGAAGGAAGGGCAAGCTGGGGGGGAGGAAGGTGGAAGCACCCACTTTTGAAAAGAGAAAGGATCAAAGTAGAGAATGGAATAAGTTGAGGTGGGGTAGGATCGAGGGAAATATAGTCAATCTTCCACAATATATCCACTATGGAAATGTTTTGCATAGCTACTCATGTACAACCTATATTGAATTGCTCATCTTCCCAGTGAAGGTGGGTCATAAGGGAGGAAGGAAAAGAATCTGGAATACAAAGTTTTAAAATCAAATGTTTCAAAATATACATACATATTATTATTAATATTTTACATATAACTGGGAAATGAGATATACAGGCACTGGGGCATAGAGATCCACCATGCCCTACTAGAAAGACCAAGGGGGAATAGGGGAAGATAAGGGAGAGAGCAGATTGGGGGAGGGAATATTCAGTGGGAGCCCTGTTTTGGGGTGGTGGGTAGGGAAAATTGGGGAGAAAACTTTTAACTCAAAATCTTGTGGAAATGAATGATGCAAACTAAAAAATAAAAAAAGTGAGAAAAAAATTTTCTATCTAGTCAATTCTATCCATCAAAAAGCATTTGCTAAGCACCTACTATATTCCAAACACTAGGCTAGGTAGAGGGAATACAAAGACACATATGAAACATTTCCTGGCATCATGAGGTTTATATTCTATAGGGCAATAGAGTGACTTTAGAATTAGACAACACACCCAAATATAAGTATTTAATACACACACACACACACACACATATATACACACACACACACATACATGTATACATATATATGTATACACACAAAGTAATTGAGGAAAGGCATTAGCACCTAAATTTTTCCTGGCAATATCAGTAAGATATAACAATAAGCAAGAAAGACAGGAACAGTCCCTGACTCATTTTCTGGACATGAAAGAGTTGCTGGGAAAGAATATGAATAGGAAGCTAGGGAATTACTGAAAAACTGACCAAAAAGGGAAAAGTATGAAAGGAGAAAATAGAGATCTTGACTTAAGTTAAGGTCTACAGTTTCTGAGGAAAGTTGTACACAAAGCTTTCCATTCAAGCCAAATTAGCCAACTTGCTAGTTCCCAAACTCAGGCTTCCCATTTTCCAACCTCCATGTCTTTTCACAGGCTGTCACCTATGTCTATAATGCACTTCTTCACTTCCAACTCTTAGGAACCT
This sequence comes from Gymnobelideus leadbeateri, assembly GCA_011680675.1. Taxonomy (NCBI): domain Eukaryota; kingdom Metazoa; phylum Chordata; class Mammalia; order Diprotodontia; family Petauridae; genus Gymnobelideus; species Gymnobelideus leadbeateri. The sequence goes on from WOXC01005410.1 coordinate 613,404, forward strand.
CAGCTTTCTTCCAGTCTCAGTTCAAGTACCACCTCCTATATATTGCCTTTCCTGATCCCTCCAGTTGCTGATGTGTTCTCCCTTGTCAAATGATCTTATATTTATATATCTCTTGGGTGTTAAATCTCTTCAGTAGAATGGATATTCCTTGAGGGCAGGCACTATTCTTTTTTTGTTTTTGTATTCTCAGTACATAGCACAGTGCCTCTAAATATTAATAAATGTTTCTCAAGCTGTACCAACCATTCCAAAGACAAGGGATATTCTATTTATCCCAGTTCCTGGGGCATGCTAAGCCCTTAATAAATGTTTGTTGGTTGCTTAATGGATGACATGACTACCAGAATATCAGGATATCTAGGTTGGAAAGGAACTCAGAGGTCATCATAAGCATCAAATATTTATCTTATTCACCTTACTAAGACTTAGAAATAGAGGAGGAGGAGGGAGGGATGAGTTGACTATGTCCAAAAGACATGTCTAAAAGACATGCTTCCAGAAGGTACTCAGGAATGGAAGACCGCCTTCTCAGAGGTATCCTAAGAATCTGACTTTAAGGGTAGAGATAATGTATGCAAAATCTATTGAAATCAAGTGTTACATAAAAATGTGAGCTATTAGCAATATTATATGAGGTGTAGATCACTACTTGGCCCTCCCTGTCTCTATTATACCACTCTTTCTTAGTTCTTGTTCTTTCTTGTCTTCCCATCTCTAGTCACTTTTCCTGTGTTTCTGAGGCTGACTGTTTATAGACAGACCTCAACAGCCAGAACACTCCTGTCCTCTTTCCCAGTAAATCATCTGGCCACTGGGTCTATAATTCTCAGTTGTTTTCATCACTACTCCCAGATTCCTTCAATAAATAGAGACACCATCTGTTTATTTCAATATCTAGGAAAACTATTTGATACTTGAGGATACAGCCAATCTGAACTACTACTCTGCCCCTTAAAATAACCTGTACTCTACTACTTCAGTATCATGGCCACAGTTCAAGGTATTCTTTCTGCTTGGAATGGGTTCTTTCTATTGGAGTCTGATATAATTCTTTAAAATACAACTCGAATGCCACCTCCTCAAAACAGCATTCCCTGATTTACTACAACTCCCTTATTTGCATTTGCTAACAAGCTTCCTGTTTGGACCTCATTTGTTGCTTTAATATATCAATGCCTGATATAAAATATGTACTACACAAATGTTAGCTATTGTCATCAATATTATTATTATCATATACACTTGCATATTACAGGTATTTGTCCTATTCCCTGTATGCTCCTTGAGGGAAGAATTTACCTTAGGTGACTTCTCTTAACTTTGTATGACTCTGCTCAAAGACTAGCATGGTGCTTTGTACACAGAACAGAAAACATTTATCATTGTTGTTGAGGGTATAGGAATGCTGGTTTTCATTACAATATTTAAGGTTTTGCTGTATATCTGAAATTCTCATGCACTTTGGAAATTCACTTAGCAAAATGTTGTACTTCCAGAAAATATGATACTCATGGAATTTTTAAATGTTATTTCTTAGGAAAGAAATTGTTCAATTTCATTTGTCCTCTTGATAGCAATAGAAGTGATACTAGTAATAAAATAATGAATTGCTCTTTAGTTGAACTTTTCATTCTTATCTCAGAAGGGTAAATAAGTGGTTATTTTCAAGGGCAATTTCCTTCCCCTGACCTTGAAAACCAATGAAATTATGCAAAGGAAAAAAACACTTTATTTTCATTAAGGTTTTTAAATATCTTGCTCTTTATGATAATTTTTCCCCTATACTAGCAGAAGTGCTCTCAATGAGGGAGAAAAGGGAAGCTTCTTAAGAGCTTAATGTGCTTCCATGAGAAACTTATCAACACACTCAGTTTTTTAAAAGACAAACATAAAAGATAAAAGCAAAGATAGAACCTACAGAAGAGTTATACTATTCCATAAAAACAAGGTCAGACCTGCAAAAATCCAGAAGTAGCTAAAGCTGGTGATGAGTTCTAGGGATGACAAAAGATTTGTTTGTTTGCTTGCTTTTAGCTATATTTAGGCCAAAAGGAGGATCAAAGAAAAAAAAATAACTGTTTCAGAGTGGATGGAGTTGATAACATATTACAGTGAGAAGGCTGAACCACTTTTTATATTTAAAAAAAAAAGCCTTTTGGACTAAGAAAGATGAAGAACTATAAAACAAAAATTGTTAGCAGAGAATTGTAACCTAAGTTAATGCAGCATGTAGCTGTTATCAATGAGTTTAAAGCACTCAGCCTAGATTAAATATATACATCCTAGTGTACTGAAAGAAAATGTGATTGCTAAGCCATTGTCAGTAATCTTTGAAAAATCTTAAAGAAAACAAGATTGTTTCATTTTTCAATAAAGGAAAAAGGATGGCTATAGAACACTGAATTCAACTTCTATTCCTGGAAAAATTCTCGAACACAATGATTGGTGGATGGTTTACAAATACTTATGAAGGGAGGAGATATAACTAAAAGCAAGGTTTCGGCAAAAATAGGTCATACCCCTGTAATCCTATCACTGGATATATGTCACCAAGGATATGACATCCCAAAATATTAAGAGAAGCACTACAAAGAAGCAGAAATAAAATGGGGGCTCATCAATTAGGGAGCAGTTGAATAAATTTTGGTATATGACTGTAATATACTCTTATTGTGCCATATGAAAATGATTAATATGAAGAATTCAGAGAAATATCAGAAGATCTACATGAATTGTTGTGGACTGAAGTAAACAGAACCAGAACAATATATATGATGACTATAATCATGAAAATTAAAAGAACACTAAAAGAAAGTCTAATTCGGAGTGAGTGTCATAACCAGTCTTGATCCTGGAGAAGAGCTTGTGGAATATATCTCCCTTTTCCTGGGAAAGGGACAAAGACTACAGGGACAGAATTGTGAATTCATTATCAGTTGGTTACTGTATTGGTTGATTTTACTTCATAATTTGTTACAGTGGAGGGTTCGATTCAAAGGAGAAGAGGGGCATATCCAAAAATAATTGTGATGCAAGAACAAAAGGCATCAACAATTTTTTTAAAGCAATTCATGCCTGACTAACTTTACTAGACTGGTCAAGCAGCTAAGTATATACCATGAGTTTAGCAAGGCATTTGACAGTCTCTCATGCTATGCCTTGTAGATAAAATGGAGGACTATGGACTACAGAACAGTATACTTAGGAAGATTTGGATGTGGTGAATGATCAGACCCAAAGAACCATTAATGGTTCTCTGCCAACTTGAAAGGTGATCTCTAATGATCCAGCTATCTGTCATTGATAAAAACGTTGATGAACAACACAGAACCAATGTCTTGGCTATAGATGTAGAGGGTGTAACTGTCAAAATATGCAGATGACAAATGTGGTGAAACAGCTAACACCTCATATGCCAGTTAGAATCTAGAAGAAATTAATTACGCTAAAACAATAGATCAGATCTAATAAGGTGATTTTTTTCAAAACCAGGTCAATGATTTTACTGGCATAAGGAACTCTTAAGGAGTAAATTCCCTCTATTAATGCAGCTCACATCTGCTCTAAAACTTAGTGTTAAATTGATGCTTGGGTTGCTGAGCAATATCTAATCAATATGTTTCAGAGGTATGACTTCAATCCAAGTCTTCTTGAATCCAAGTTCAGCTCACTAGCCAATATGCCACACTGCTTCCCAAGATGAAATTTAACAGAGAAAACTGTAAAGGCCTACACTTAGTTTCTAAAAAACTAATTTCACAAATGCAGAGAGGAAAAGGTCTGGTTAGATAACAGTTCATGAGGAAAAAATGTGGAGTAGTAGACTTCAAGTTCACTTAGTCAGAAGTGTGACACAGCAGCCATAAAGCTTAATGCTAACCCATGCTATATTTAAAAAGCTATGTCCAGAAAAAGAGATTGAATAAAGGAGTCCAGAACTGCCAGAAGTGAACTCAAGACTCCAGATAAGATCTGAATGGGGCAGAATTCCCACTAGAATTCAACTGGAATTAACTAGATAAGCTAGAGGACAATCAGGAGGCTGAAAGGAAATGAAAAGAGGTCAGAAGAGGAAAAGGAAAAGAAAGTGGAGGACGAAATACAAAGAGGAAGAAGAGGAGGGAAAAGACCCAACTGTTCTCTTGTTCTGCTTGGCACTATAGGGTGAAACTAGGAGCAACGGGTGGAAGTTTTTAAGAGAGGATTTAGGTTTGGTGTAAAGAAAAACTGCCAGATATTAAGAACTGTTCCAAAAGGAATGGGGCTACTTCAGAATGGAGTGGGCTACCCTTCACTAGCAGTCTTCAAAGAGAGGAGGGATGAGCTCTTGTTAAGGAGGGATTCTTCATATGAGCTGGACTATATAATACCCAAGTATATTTGCTCAATGACAAAAGCCAAAGCATCACATAAAATATATTCATTCTCTCTTTCTGTCGTTCTGTTCCCCCAACACACAGACACACACACATCATGGTTTATGAACAGAAAGTAGTCCTAAGAATCAGGAAATTCTGTGTTCAAGACCCACATCTGATACATACAAGTTATGTGGGCAATTCTCTTAGAATTAGAACAGTCGAAAATCTGCATCAGTAGGAAGATTTTCCTCCCCAGAAGTTCCCTATAGTAATGAAACCAAAGATCTCAGCTAAAAATTTAAAAACACATATACATGCAGATATGCATTTATGTTTCTATATGAATTAATAAATTTGATCCAGACTTATTACTTCAATGGTGTGGGGAATTCCCAGACTAAATACCCCCTCCTAGTAAGCAGATTACCTGTAATTTAGAGTCTTAGGGAATTACCTGAAATGACAAGAGGTTGAGTGGCTTTCCCATATCATACAGATAGAGGCAGTAAAACCTAAAATTGTTCTCTGTGCTCCAAAGCCAGTTATCTTTCCACTATACCATTAAACTTTTAAAGTTGATTAATTCTTTATTTCAATCACATTGCATTATTCCTGCAAACCACTGATTTCTTTCTACATAACCTGAACTAGAATCCTTCCATAATGTATACATAGGGTTGTGTGTACATGTATATTATCCATGGTAATTTCCTATAAGAAAGCAACACTTCAATATCTAATTACATGAGAATACAACAAAATTAATGAGTTCACTTACAAATACAATTTAGAATTTTGATTGCCATGAACAGCTTTTGTTTCTCCAGAGAAAGCAAAACAATGCATCTGGGAACACTGTTGGAACACTGTTATTTCTAACAAGAAGTGAACAGCATCTATTTGTAAGGTGAATCTGTTTGAATGATGCCTTTTCTGAATTGGTTGCTACTCTGTAGGATAATCAGTGAAGCTAAATTAGCCTTTATTCAACACAAAAGCATCAGAATTTTGCTGTCATAGCAGCTCACTCAGAAGAGGGTGGTTTCTGACATCAGTCCACCTACTTGTTCAGTGTGTTCTTCTACCTGCATTCAATGAACTCAAAACAATAACCACCTACCCTAGAGATTTACTGTATTAAATATGGTACCAAATGTCATCAGGTAAGTGCCCTAGGAAAGTGCCTAGCTAAACATTTATGACCCAACCAGTCCTTAGAGACTGATTCTAAAGAGATCCTAACCCAGGCTCCTAAGAATCACTTGTAGAGGCCTCTTTGGTCTCTTTTGGTATGGTCTCTTTGCCTGCCAGGGAACAGGTCTCTGAACTGAAATTGCTTCTCTTTTGGCCTACACTACCCAGATCTGTATACTTAGGCTTCAAGGAGCAGATCAATTCTACTGAATAATCATTCCAAAGAAAACTTCCATTAACCATACCCACAATACCATAGTTGGAATTATTTTAGAATGTTTATTCCTTGAAAGACAGGTAGACATAAAGACAAACAGATACAACATTTAAGTACTTAAATTTAAGTACTTACTTACAAAACATAAAAAGCATTTAAGTACTTACTATGTTCCTGGTCCCAAGCTAAGCATTTGAACTACAAATATAAGCAAGTAAGATAGCACCTGCTAGCTGAAGAGCTTACAGTCTAATGATGGGAGGCAACACATAAAAGGGGGCTGGAAGGAGGAGGAGAGATACAGATGTGGTGGCAGGGTTTGGAAATTGTGTCCAGCAAGTAATATGGAGATTTGATTCCAAGAAAAATAAGGTGAAAAACTCACCTATCAGAGCCCAAGGTGGGGCCCGTGACAGAGTTCAATGTTCTGGCAGAAAAGAGGATGATGGCCATTATATATACAACATGGTTTGGAAATGACAGCTGGGAAGGAATGTAGGTAGGTTTTTCCTACTCAAAGCACCCAGGATAGCCTAAAATATGGAAGAGGCCTACACAATGTTCTCAATTGCTGATGATAAAATTCATTTTGGAAACTTGGTTCTATGACAAGAGAGGACACTGAATATATATTGGTTGTTGAATCTTACTACATAAAATGTTTAATCTTAGTTAAAATGACAGAATTTCAGAATCTAAAGATACTTCAGTAGCCATCTAGTCTAATCTATATCTTAAAGAGAATCCCAATATTCATATCCAGGCAGTGGTTGTCCAAACTCTCCCTGAAGAACTCCAACCCATTCCATTTTTGGAGAACTCAAACCATCAGGAAGTCTTTCCTTACTTCTTGCCTAAATTTACCTCTTTGTAAATTCACCCACAGATCCTCATTTTGTCCTTTGAGGTAAAATGGAAGAAATCTAGTCCCTCTTCTATAGGACAGCCTTCAAATACTTTAAGACAGATGGTATGTCTCAAACCCCCATCCTCCCTTGCCTCCCTCAAGACTTTTCTTCTCCCTGCAAAACATCTCCAGTGCCTTCAACTATCCTCAGATGTCACGATCTCAGAGGCCTTATCATTCTAACTGTCCTTCTCTGGATGCTCTCCAGCTTACCAATGTCCCAGAACTAAATCCAATATTCCAAATGTGGTCTGACTAGGACAGAATATAGCAATACTATTCCTGGAAAGCTATGCCTTTCCAAGATCAAATTAGCTTTTGGCTGCCAAATCACACTGTTGTCTCATATTGAATTTGCAGTCCACTAAAACTCCAGTGCAGCCCAAGATCAAATTAGCTTTTTTGGCTACCAAATCACACTATTGACTCATATTGAGTTTGCAGTACACTAAGTACCCTCCCCTTCCTCCATCTTTTTTTTTTCCTCACATAAACTGCTATCTAACCATGCTTCCCCATATTGTACTTGTGAAATAGAATTTGCGGTTATAAAGTATAAGATTATATTTATTTCTATTAAATTTCATCTTATTCAATTCAGCTCAATGTCCTAGCTGAATCCTGATTTTTTTTAAGATCCTTTCATACAGTGTTTCAGTTATTCCTCCCAACTTTGCATCCTGAGTCATATGCAGAAAAGGTTAGAGGAAAGCATGGTAAAAAGTTGTCTACCTGCTCTATGAATCTAAAATACAACCCTTGAGAATAAGTGCAGCAACCATTTCCCCCCATTTGATAAAAGTAATGAAAATAGCTTCCAGAATTCTCCTCCTTATAAGTATTTCAAGTTAATTTCTTCACATTTCATGAGGTATACAGAAAGATAAGTACACATGACAAATTTATCCAATCCTAATGAATACCTATAGTAGAATAACTTTTTAAAGTTGCTTCCAATTACTAGGCATTTGATTATATTACTCCCTTAGCCCCAAACCCAGTTGATTTGTTGATTACTTTAAATCTTAGGTACATTGTTTCTCTATACTAAATCAGATTGACTGGCTGATTAAAAAGGGAAAAAGCAAAATAGCAGGTAAAAATAAAACATCATGGGGAATTTTTTAAAGTACTTATTAAGTACCTACCATTTATAAGAATCCTATGCTGTGAGCTAAAGGTACAAAGAAATATACTGAATCTGCTCTCAAGGACTTAACAAATTAATAGAGAGGTAGAAATACTTGTATAGGAAGAGACAAAAAGAGAGAACATAATAATATAAGTGCATGGGATCTATACAGATAAAGGTGGGTGTAAGGAGAAAAGCAATGTCTGAGTTGGGAAGGATTTTGAACAGGTAGAGATGAAGATGAGGGATGGTTTGTTAAAGGCATGGAGAATGGCATGATTCAAAACACAGGGACAGGCAACAGCAGGATGAAGAGATGGAGCAAAGTATGTTTGAGTTTGGAAGAATATAAAGTATGTCAAAAGGAAATAACATGGTAAGGCCGTAAAGACTGAGCTTCTTAACAGCAGTCTGGTTTTTGCCTTTCTTTGTATCCCTTGCACTCAATACAGGGTCTGGAACATACTAGGTGCTTAATAAATGCTAGGTGACTGTAAAGAGAGACCAAAGCCATTTTTGTAGAGGGTCCTAGGAGTTCATATTATATCTGAGACACATTAAGTTGTTTTTGCTGTTTTTAATGAAATAAGATGGTCAGAACAGTGTTTTAGAAAGTTACACGAGCAATGGTATGAATAGATCAACTGGAGGAGGTCTAGACTGAGAACAAGATGGGAACCTATTAAAATAGGAGAGAAGAGGGTCTGAACTAGGGTAGTTATACTAGAAATAGAAATGAGAGGACATGGAAAAGATATACTGGATGGGGCAGAGGAAGAAGAAAAAGAGGGGAGAAAAAAAATTTTAAATAACTGAGGTTTTAAGAATAAGTGACTATAAAGCCAAGCACAAGCAGCTTTCCAGAGGACTGCTGCTGTGAACAGCTTCCGATGTTCTGATTACACAGTATAGTGAACTCTCTACTTATTCAGTCACAAATTAAGGCAAAACATTCACAGAAATTAAAATATAGCATTTACAATGTTATGGCTTAACAACTTATCATTAAAGTGGCCAAATAGCTTTCACCAAAGTGGTCACATAGTTTTAAACAAAGTATATTCATTTAGTAACTCAATCATTTTTAAGGAGGCAAGCCTCCTTAATTAACACAAAGTACAGAGGTCAAAAGTTTTCCACCCTTAGGTCATATTGTCTTAATCTCTTCAATCCAAATGTCTTCTTTCTTCTTAATTGGAGATTAGTTTCCAATCATCCTTAATTAGTAAGTCCTTATCTCAATCATCTAAATATAAAGGTCAAACTTTCCCACCTAGTAAATGTAATGATCTTCTAGTAAATCATGATCTTCTCAGTTTGCATTAAATACCCAAGGAGAGGTCTTTTCATCTTAACTCAAGGCAGACTCTCAGCTTCCATGATTCCTCTTCCATGGTCCCAGCTCCTGCCTGAATCTATTCCACTGTCACCTGAGTTCAAAGTCAGCCAGCTCTCAGTTCTTTGTCCAGCTTCTTGTGCAGTTCCTCATCCAATTCCTTTCCACACTGAAGTTCACAGTATCTGGTCCACCTAGAGTCCTTCACAGTTTCTGTTCCTGAGAAGATAAAGCTTAACAAAGCCACAATAACATTCATAAACATTGCTGGAATCCTCATCAACTCATTTTCTGCTTGTGAAATCAACTCAAACCCACCAACAAGGTCTGAGAATTCAACACAAATCATCAGTATAGTCTCAGAGCCTCTGAAATCCTCAGCAAGACCCTCCTCCAGGATTGCTGTAAACCTACAACAAGAAAATCCTCTTTTAGGGTTTCTGAACCAGCAGCAAAGTCCCAGGGCCTCTGCACCAACAGCACCATTCTCTAACAACAGACGAATCTGACAAAGCAACATCAAAACAGACAAAGAACCAACACTACAGTCATGCTTCCTCCAGTTCTCCTCTCTTCTCATTTCTTAAAGTTCTCAATTTGGTTCTCAGAAGAAGTTCTCAGGAGAAGTTCTGGCACTACAAGTTCTGTTCTCCGTTCTGTTCTCAATTTGTAGCAGTTCTCAGAAGTTCTCAGGATCCTGGCAGTTCTCTTTCTCTCTCAGCAATTCTCATTTCCAGCAGTTCTCTCTCTCTCCAGCAGTAGCTGCTCTGCTTCCATGATGCTTGCTCCCAGAAGTTCTGGCCTTTCTCAGCTTGGGTTTTTCCTTATATAAGGTATTAGCTCCTTCCTATCCTGCCCCTTCCTGTTACATCAGTAAGTTCATCCCACTGTGGGATTCACAAGTTCTAGGTCTTAATACTTGGCCCAATTATGAACTTGAAACTAGGTGCTAAGTAGCTGTTAGCTTGCCAATACAAGGGGATCTTCAAATTCCATTACTATTACAGTGACAAGTAGGATTAATGGTGCCATCAACAAAAATGGAAAAGTTAGAAAGAGTAGACTTTAGGGTTGGGAGTATGGGAAGCTTGGGGGAGCAAAACTTCTGATATTGCAGATGGAGATTTGTAATTGGGATACATCTGCAAAGAGGTGATGATTAAAGCAATTCAAGTGGACTGAAATCACCAAGGGGGAGAAGAGAGAAAGAAATGAGAAGGCCAAAATAAAATATTTCAGAAAAACTGATATTTAAGCAATAGGAAAATTATTGATACCAAGAGCATGCAGAGATATGTTAGAACCACAACAATATAATGGGGGAAAAGTCAAAAAAAGAAAGGTAACCAAAAGGGAAGAGGCAGTCTCTGATACGCAAATGGATCCATGATCTCATCAAAGTGAATGTTTTCTCCAACAATTCAGATCACTCTGTTTCTCTTCCAACCATGCCTGACAATCCCATGAGTTCATGAGTTCACCTCCCAGAAGTTCACCTCAGTGGGAACACTCATCATTGCTAAGGATATCAATGGATTACTAAGGCTGTTCCCCTTCACCTTCACTCATCATGTTGTGAGTAACCTGTCTTTTTTATTATACATTTAACTGATATCAGAGGGAAAAGAGGCAGGTAAATAGTGACAAATACAGTAGAAGGTACAAGAAAGGTAAGGAAAGGAAAGAAGTCATTAGCAATCTGGAGAAAGTTCTATCAAAAGAGTGTTGGGATGAGAAGCAAGGTTGCAACAGGCAAAGAAGTAACTAGTTATGGAGGATGCAAAGGCAGCAAGCCAAAACTACTCTTCAAAGCCACTGAAAACGAGGAAAGAGAGAGGGTTATGGCTTGAGGAAATGGCAGGTTCAAGGGACAGTTTTTTAAACAAGAAAGACTGAATTAGTTTGTAGGCATAGGAAGAAGGAAATAGTTAAGAATGAAATACTTATAATGCATACAAGAAGGGAAGATGACTGATGGTCAAGGTAGGGTTAATGGAAGCTGGGGAAGGAGAAGGAGTGCATGGAATCAAGGGTACATGGAGACGCCATTGCTTGCTTGATTCACTATTTAGAAGACATAGGTTCAAATCCCACCTCTAATACTAATTGTTTTACCTTGGGCAAGTTGCTAAACTTCCCTGGACCTTATTTTTCTCATTTGTAAAATAAGAGAGTTGAACTAGACAGCTCCAAGGTCCCTTCGCACTCTGTATCTATGATTCTATATTCCTTAGCAAAGAGGAAGGTTACTACAGTTGTTGCCTCAACATTTACAGGGGTTAGAATCCCCACTAATTTTACAGGGTCCCCACTAATATAAAAAACCACAAATAACTTTAAGTCCTACCTCAAACCTTTATTTTTAATACTTCTGATCATATTTATTTAACTCACAAAATAAATAAAACAAAACAATGCACTCTTGGAAAAATTATAATTTCTATGTGAGAGATTAGTATCTTGCACTGTATAGCAACCGCTTCACAGATTTCCTTCTACAAAAAGCACAAGATTCAAAGATCACTAAGGGAGAAAATCACATGACTGAGTCTGGATGGTAGACAGACAAAGAATAGCCATTCCTAAAGATGTGTAGCCTGTAGTTCTTTAGCACACTAAAACTTTTAACTTTTAACAAAATTTAACTAATAAGAAACTTATAGATGTATATTTATGGCAGTAAATGATAAAGCATTAGTAATATACAGTATTTATACATTTATAAATTACTAAATTTTTGTCATTTTCCTTACATATGCCCTTTGCGATTTTCTGTAGTATACTGCATGTATATCTCAAAAAATCCCCATTTAACTATTGATGGGCAACATACTAATAACCAAAACTGTGAACACAAAACCCATGAAAGATGATTGTACTTCCTTTGAGGCTGGAAAGAAGGAAGAGAAGAAATTGAGGACACTAAGAGGTTTAGAGTAATGAACTTTGTCAAACTCACTAGAATACCCTCAATTTTCTCAGCAGGTTTTACGTTGAAAGAGATGTCTAGGGCCCTGAAGGAAAGATAAGGTTTGGAATGGCTGTCTTTTTAGTTTGTTAGTTTTAGTTCTATGTTATGGTTGAAGTTGATGGAGGTTTCCTACTGACCTAGTAAAAGGTTAAATTTTTTAATACACTCTTTAAAATCTTCTTTGTAGGATAGGGAATCAGGATTAAGTCATTGGCCTAGAGTCACAGAGGACAGATTTGAACTCAGGTCCTGCTGACTCCAGGGCTGGTACTCCATTGACTGTGCCACCTAGCTGCCCCCACTCCCTAAAATCTAAAAGCAGAAACATAATATTATATTTTAGCATTGTACATTCCAAACACACAACACTGTCTCACACAATCAATGCTAGACTAATTAAAGCAAGTTTTGATTTTAATTACTTGATGATTTAATATTCAACAAGGCATAACTTGGCTTGCCTTGAGGCAAATTAGCCAATTGTACATTTAGAGTGAAAAGTTATTGTGAAAATCTTTATTTAAAAAGGCTCGGGTTGTGTTTTGAAATTCTTCTAGTAATCCATACTAAAGAAACAACACAATATTAACATTTTTAAACTTTATGAGAGAATTTTAGTAAAATATTAAATTCCCACAAATTATAACATACAGCTTAACCTACTACTCTAAGAACATTTGGTTGTTTTCCAACCAAACTGAAAGACTGAGTTTGGGGATTAGAAGGGTAAGTGGTGTAAATTCAAAGTAACTTTATTCTAATCAATCTTGAAAAACAGATATTTTAATGTATCACAAGAAGGAAGAATATAGATTCTACAATTAGCATGACTTCTATTCTTAGAGAAAAACAAAACAAAACGGAAGATATAATTAAAAGGATGGTCAATAAACATCCAGAAAAGGAACCAGTGATCACAAAAAGACTTCAAGTTTTCATCAAGAAAAGGGTATGATGGGGGCAGAGCCAAGATAGCAGAGTAGAAACAGTGCGTCCAAGGCACTCTCCCCCCAGATCACCTCCAAACCATGTAAAAGGGGACTCTAAACAACTTCTGGAGCCCTATCACCCACCGAACGACACAGAGAAGCTAACCTCCCGCTGAGGATAGCCCAGCAGCCCTGCAGGAAGGGCCAGCACAGCACTCTGGTAGCTGACAGCCCAGCACGCGGAGAGCTAAGCCCAGGTCCACATGAGCCACAGTTTTCACCCCAGGGTGGGCCCAGCAGCCGGCTAGAGGGACCCCAGAACACCAGCAGCTGTGGCGATTCCAGAATTATCAACACAGACATGCCTAGGACAAAGTGAGAGGTTAGTGCCCTATGGACTTTGGGACCAGTATTTGGGGAACGCGTTGGCTTCCTCCCCTAGGGGCTAGAAGCTGCTGAGGAGACATACTATTGTGCAGTTTTCAGTGGCAGCTCCAGCTCCCGGCCTGCGAACTGTAGGGAGATCCAGCAATCAGTCTTGGGGGGGTAATCGCTCTTGCTTTAACCTCCCTGGATCTGGATTGTGGTCTGGAGTGGAAGTCATGGGGTGGGTATTCAGCTTGCCAGAAAAGGAAGTTGTGAAGACCCCAACTTTGGGACGGAAGCTCCCCTGTCTGGTGGCAGAGTCTTACTGTGGCAATAATCCCAAAAGTCAAGTAGTTAAGTGGCAACATGCCTAGGCAAAGGAAACCAAATAAACAGAAAAATGAAACATTAGACTCCTATTTTGGGGGCAAAGAGGATTGAAGCATGGAACAGTCAGGGGACTGTGAGGTCAGAAATCCTGCTCCAAAAGCCCCAAAGGAAAATATGAGCGGGTTACAGGCCATAGAGGACCTTAAGAAGGACTTTAAAAATCAAATAAGAGAAGTGGAGGAAAAATTGGGAAGAGAAATGAGAAGAATGCAGGAAAAGTATGAAATGAGGGTCAGCAGCCTGACTGAGGAAAACAACACCTTAAAAAATAAACTAACTCAAATGGCAAAGGAGGCCCAAAAGGGCAATGAGGAGAAGAATGATTTAAAAAGCTGAATTTGCCAGATGGAGAAAGAATCTCAAAAACTCACTGAGGAGATTTATTCCTTCAGAGTTAGACTGGAGCAAATGGAAGCTAATGACTTTATGAGAAATGAAGATGCTATTAAACAGATCCAAACAAATGAAAGAATAGAAGGCAATGTGAAATATCTCATGGGAAAAACCACTGACCTGGAAAATAGATCCAGGAGAGACAATTTTAAAATTATTGGACTACCCGAAAGCCATGATCAAAGAAAGAACCTAGAAATCACCCTTCAAGAAATTCTCAAGGAAAACTTCCCTGATGTTTTAGACCCAGAGGGAAAAATAGAGGTTGAAAGAATCCATAGATCACCTCCTGAAAAAGATCCCAAAAAGAAAACTCCCAGGAATATTATAGCCTGGTTCCAGAATTCCCAGATCAAAGAGAAAATACTACAAGCAGCCAGAAAGAAACAATTTCAATATTGTGGAAACACAATCAGAATAGCACAGGACCTGGCAGCTTCTACACTGAGGGATCAAAGGGCATGGAATATGATATTCCAGAGGGCAAAAGAGCTGGGAATGAACCCAAGGGTCACCTACCCAGCAAAACTGAGTATTTTGTTTCAGGGGAAAATATGGTCATTCAGTGGAATAGAGGACTTTCAAGCATTCTTGAGGAAAAACCAGAGTTGAATAGAAAATTTGACATCCAGACACAAGAAGCAAGAGATGCCTGAGAAGGTAATCAGGGAAAAGAAATCAAAAGGAACTTATCAAAGTTGACATATTTACATTCCTACATGGAAAATCAGTAACTGTGACTGATAAAACCATTCTCAGTATGAAAATAATGGAAGAAGGGTATATGGTCATATGAATACATATGTGAATGTGTGTATGAATGTTTACAGTTATACATGGATAGAGGGCATAGGTTGAATTTGTTGGGAAAGGATGATACTTAAGGGGTAAAATTATGAGGTGAGAGAGAAAGTGGCAAGAGGAGATGGGGAGAGACAGGGTAGGGTAAACTATCTCATGTAGAACAAGCAAGGGGAAGTGGCTACAGGGGAGGGGAAGAATAGGAAGGCAAAAAGGCAAAACCACATTCTCACTGAATTTAGTTCAGGGAGAGAATGACATACATACTAAATGGGATATCTCAACCTGCAGCAGAATAGGGGAAAGGGGGATGAGAGGGAGGATGATGGATGGGAGGGCATTCTTGGGGGTAGGGAAGGTTGGAAGTACCCACTATAGAAGAGGGACAGGATCAAAGTAGGGAATGGACCAGGTGGGGGGTGGTATGGGTGGGAGGGAATTATAAGCAGCCTTTTACAATGTATCTACTATGGTAATGTTTTGCATAGCTAGACATGTACAACATATACTGAATTACTTATCTTCCCAGAGGGAATGGATGACAAGGGAGGAAGGGAATGGATCTGAAATTTGAGGTCTTAAAATTAAATGTTTCAAATATATGTAAATACTATTATTAATACTCTTTTGCTTATAATTGGGAGATAAGATGTACAGGCATTGGGGCACAGAAACTCACCTTACTCTAATGGAAAAGTCGAAGGGGGTATGGGAGAAGATATGGGGTAGAGCAGATTGCAGGAAGGGATATCTTCTGGGACTGCTATTCCGGGATGGTGGGTAGGGGAAAAATGGGGGAAAAAATTATAACTCAAAATCTGGCGGAAATGAATGATGTAAACCAGAAGTTAATAAAGCATTTGTTTAATAAAAAATAATAATAATAAAAGAAAAGGGTATGATGGGGCAGCTAGGTGGTGCAGTAAGAGCACTGGCCCCAGAGTCAGGAGGACCCGGGATCGGTTCCAGCCTCAGAAAATTAGCACCCACACATAAAAAATAACTAGCAATGTAACCTTGAGCAAGTTACTTAACCCCAATTGCTTAAAAAAAAAAAGAAAGAAAAGGGTATGACAAATTAGTTCTTTCCTTTTTTTGACAGGACTATTGGACTGGTAGATAAAGGGAATGCTGTAATTTACAGCTTACCTAGCTTTTAGCACAGTATTTGACAAAGTGTCTCATGATACACTTTGGAAAAGATGAAAATATGTAGGCTAGTTAATAATACTGTTAGATTGATTCAGAAGAGGTTTTTAAAAAACCGTATTTTTAAAAAAAGAGAAGTCTTAAATGGTTCTATGTCTTCTTCAGAGAAAGTTTCCAGTGGAGCACTTTAAGAATACATATCTGGGGGCGGCTAGGTGGCGCAGTGAATAGAGCGCCGGCCCTGGAGTCAGAAGGACCTGAGTTCGGAGCCAGCCTCAGACACTTAACCCACACAAACAAAAACCTAGCCGTGTAACCTTGGGCAAGTTACTTAACCCCAATTTCCCTAAAGGGGCGGCTAGGTGGCGCAGTGAGTAAGAGAGCCGGCCTCGGAGTTGGGATGACCCGAGATCAGATCTGGCCTCAGAAAATGAGCACCCACGCATAAATAATGACTAGCCGTGTAACCTTGAGCAAGTTACTTAACCCCAATTGCTTTAAAAAAAAAAAAAGAATACATATCTGGACCTGTACTGTTCAACTTAAAAACACAGACAGCATGCTTGTCAATTTTGCAGCTAGCAAAAACCAAGGAGGTATAGATAACATGATATATGACAGTCAAAATTCAAAACTATCTGAACCTAACAAGATTAAATTTAATGAGAATACATGTAAAGCACACCTCTTGGGCTCAACACATCAACTTCACAAATATAAAATAGGGGAAGAGATGTGGCAAAGTGGATAGAGGGCTGCTGTGCTTGGAGTTAGGAAGACCTAAATTCAAATTTGACCTTAAACACTCACCAGCTGTGTGACTCTGAGCAAGTCACTTAACCTGTCTGCCTCAGTTTCTTCAACTATAAAATGAGGATAATAATAGTGCCTACCTTGTAGAGTTGTGAGGATCAAATGAGATAATATTTGTAATGTGTGATGTCACTGCATGTAGTAGATGCTTATATAAAGGCTTATTGCTTTCTCTTCCCTCCTCTCCCCTTCATACAAAAAAGGTCTGATGGCTTAATGGAATACCTGTCCAATACATTAGTAGCATTAAATGCCTTAAAAGAAAACAAATAAGACTTTAGCTTATATTAATAGATGAATTAATAGAATCTTATATCTGGCACTAGTAAGGTGATGGTCTTACTATACCATGCCCCAGTAAATAAGACCATATCTAGAGCACTCTTATCTAATTCCAGGTATCAAATCTTAGGAATGACATTAGGAACGACTAGCTTATTAGCTAGATACTGTCCAAAGACAGGCAGGCAACTAAGATGATGAGGGGTGTCAAGGTAATGCTGGATGAAGATTATTTGAAGGAACTTGGTATGTTTTGACTGGAGAAGAGAACAATTGGTGGGGTTGGAATGTGATGGATATCATTCAGTATTTGGAAGGCTGTAACCATAAAGGGGATTAAATTTGTTCTGCCTGGTCGCAGAGAGTAGAACTAAGAATAATGGGTAGAAGTATCAAAGATGTAACTTTAGCCTTGATGTAAGAGAAAAAATTGTTATTCCAAAGGGAGGTAGTCAGTTCTTTCTCAGTAGAGGTCTTCAATCTAAGGCTGAATAATCACTTAGAATGGAAATTACTGTCCAACTAAGAGTTAGATTAGATAGCATTTAAGGTCTCTTCCAGCATTCTAAGATTCTATGAATATTAGTTATGGTCTTAACTAAAAGGAAGAGAACAGACTGAAAAACTGAGGAACCTTTTATTTTCTGATTATTAAGAATCTAAATTTTACCTTTCATTGTCCTCAATATCTAGCAGCCTAGAGAAATACTTTTCTAAGTATAGAAGATAACAAAGTAGACTATAAACAATTAGTTGCCACAGACTCATTTTCCAATAGTTTTGTTTATTTTTTTAAAACCATTTTAATTTTTATTTAAAAATGATTGGCAGGTGGGATTAAAAATCAAGTTGAAAACTAACAAGTTCATATTTTAGTTCAAATTATGTGCTAAATTCACAGATCACAAATAAGTAATCTCCCTAGTTGCACAGATGACTATAAAAACCTGTGAAAACATTCAGCTTTGCTGAGTCCAAGAAATTAGTTGCAAACATTGAAGTATTTATGTGCATAAATTTAATTTTTAATGATTAAAATAATTATATATAGTGGAATACATAGTATCTAGTATAGAAACAGCTCTTCCAATGGAAGCTCCTTTTATGGCTGGAAGGATATAAAAAAGGTGAATTGGCTAATATATAGGGTTGTATTGTCAAAGAAAGGCTTTAAAACTAAAAGATGAGAATGGTTAAGAAATGTTTAATATGGGAAGCATGCAGAAATATAAGAACTGACAGTAAAAAAGTTTTCCAAGTTATAGAAAAATGGAGACCCAACTTCCTGCAACTTACTTATTACTGTGCAAAGTTAGATAAGTCACAACCTTGCTGGACCTCAGTTTCCTCATCTGTAAAATGAAGGGGGCTAGAGGACGTTGATCAATCAATGAGCACTCCCTATGCAATTCGCTGAGTATTCAAAGACAAAGAGTAAAATGATTCTGGCCCTCAAGGAGCTTTCCTTCTATCAGGAGAGACGGCACACACAGGCTCAAGTATGCACATGCACACTAAGGTGTACACACATGTACATGTACACCTACACTGACAGATGTAGAAGATACATACAATGAAGATACAAGATAATTTTAGAGGACAAGTTGCTATCAGCTAGAGGGACAAGCAAAGGCCTCCTGTAGAAGATGGCACTTAAGTTCAGTCACGAAGGAAGACAAGGATTCCAAGAGGCAGGGCACTACAGGAAAGGGGAGCAGCCAATGCAAAGACAGTGTGTGTAAGAACAGAAGAAGTACAATATGATCCAATCGTAGATAATGTGGAAGGGAACAATGTGTTAAGAAGACTGGAAAAGTAGGAAAGCTCCTGGTTGTAAAGAATTTTCAATGCTAAACAGAAGAGTTTATAATTGATCAGATGGCATAGGAAGGCTGGGCCTGATATCAGGAAGACCTGAGTTCAAATCCTACTTTAGACATTAGCTGTGTGACCTTAGCCAAGTCACTGTCAGACTCAGTTTCCTTATCTGTAAAATAAGGACAATAATAATAGCACCTACTTCCCAGGATTGTTGTGAGGATCAAATGAGATAATATTTGTAGTGTCTAGTACACAGCAGGCACAATGTTTATTGCCTTTTTCCCTTCCTTGATCCTAGAATCAAAAGGTAGCCACTGGAGTTTGGGGGAGAGGGTAGGAAGACATGCATTTTATTTAGTAAAGTCAAGGATTAGATAGGGAAGAGACTTGAAGAAGGAAGATTAGGACAATTAGTCTAAGAAAAGGTTATAAGGAACAGAGCTAGAGTGGTAGCTGTGTGAGCACAAAGAAATAGATGGATATGTGAAATATCCTGGAAGCAAAATCAGCAGGATGGCATCTGACTGGGTGAGTGGGACAAGGGAGAAAGGAGGAGCTGAGGACAACACCAAGTCTCTGAATTTGGGTGAATGGACCCGTGTTACTGTGGCTGTTTTCTGTCCTTCATTCTTAAAGAGGAAGACCAATGACATCTGATGTCTTGACTTCTAAGTGAAGCAGATTTAAGTGAGGCAGAGTTGTGCAAAGCCATCAGCCTCATTCTCTTCTCCAGAGTCACTGAAGTCCAGTGGTAAGACATAAGTCAGCACGACTTGTGATGGCCCCAGATGTAGTGGGAGAACTTGGCCTTTTTAAGCCAAGGTCTTTCTCAGGTCTTAGCTTGTCTGAGGAACACCCATTCAGTGTTCAAAAGCTGGATAAGAATTGAGGCAAAAGATGGGCCTAGTTTGCCTTCATAAAAGGATCAATCAGGGAGGGGAAAACCCTCAAAATTTTGGGCCAGAACAGAAACAACTGCTATTTACACTCGCTCTGATCCATCAAAACCACCACAAGGAGCAAGTGGAGCTTGGGCTGGGACCTACTACTGGCCAATCGGTGAAAGCCAGAGTTTTTTGGGCTTAAAGGCATAGTCAAATAGCTCCATTTGAATCAAAATGGGCTTTAACCAAGGCTGGTTTTTCAGAGGTACATTTCAAGAATTTATGAGGACTCTTGACAGTAATAGGAAAACTGAGAAAAGGTGCAGGTTTAAGGGAAAAGATAATAGGCTCTGTTCTGGACCTATTGAGTTGAAAATGCCTACAGGACATTCAGTTAGAAATATCCAAGAGGCAAGAGACTGGAGCTCAAGTGAGACTAACCTAACTCACTATGAAGAAAGGAGAGAAAGATCCCAGGACCAGAGCAGACCTGGAGTCACCGAAGGGCAGAATCTAACAGTTGGAAAGAGCTAAAAAGTGGTCAGCTAGCCTTAGCCTGAACAGCTTCCAGTGAGGGGAAACCCACTACCAGTCGAAGCAGCATGGTACAGTGAACATGGATTCGAATCCTGCCTCTGATGCTCATTGTTGACATTCCGTTGGACAATTCTCTTAATCTCCCTGGGTCTTTGTGTCCTCAATCGTATAATGAAGTGATTGGACTAAACAAACCAAAATGCAAACCATCTAGTAAGCTATGGAGAAATGTCCTTTGTCAAATGAGGAAGGCAGGAAAATGGATTCCTGAATGGTCAGGAAAGAGAAAACTAACAAGTGGAAATGTGGGAGGGGTTCAAGTAATCTTATTAAACTGGGGTCTGCTCAAAGAGAAAAGCCACAGTAAGAGAGGAAGGAAGAAAAGATATTGGATAACTATTGGCAGAACAGCAATTCAGCATGACATCAGTGCACAGCTGGGGACACCAGGCTACGAGGTTATTTTATGTCGAAGAAAGAGACATGCCTTAGGGGGTTCTGTATACATCAGGAAGACAACAAGAAACAATAATGGTAATGCTTTTATTGTTTATTAATTTATTATTATATTATATTATAATTTATTAGTAAGACTTGTCTGAGTGTGAAATTCCCTGGCACAGCACAGCCTTTGAGAACTCAAGATCATCCTCATGCAATTATGAGATATTGAGAAAGAATTACTTTCAAACACGCCCAAATCTTCCTAATCTTAAAACGAAAATAAGAACAAAAGTCTTCACTAGACCCTACAATCACTCTAAATCTATTCTCTCTTTCTTAAGTCAAACTCCTAGGAAAAGCTGTCTATGTTCATTGTCTCCACTTCCTCTCCTCTCCTCTCGCTCCTCAACTGAAACAAACTTCTCTCTCCAAAGTTACCAGCAACCTCCTAAATACCAAATGTAATATTCTCTATCCTGGGCCTTCTTCTTTCCCTACATTCTCTCTCTTAGCAGCCTCATCAGCTCCCATGGACTTAATTATCAATTCTATGCAGATAATAATAATAATTTAATAATGATAATAGCTAGGGTTTATATAGTACTTTAAGTTAGCAAAGCAATTTGCAAATATTTTGTTTTATGCTTACAATAACCCTGAGAGGTAGACACTATAATTATGTCCATTTTAAAGAGGAAGATACTGAGGCAAACAGAAGTTAAGTGACTTGCCCAGGTTCACAGAACTAGTAAGTATATGATGCCAGATTTAAAATCTAGTCATCCCAAGTGCAGGTCCATGGCTCTATCAACTGATCTATCTAGCTACCTCAATGACTCACAAATCTATAAATCTAGGCCCACCTGAGCTTCAGTCCCATCCAACCCATGAACCATTGTACAGTTTGAATTGGATGTCCCAAAGACATTACAAACATGCTTTGTCCAAATTTAAACTCATTACCTTTCCCCCAAACGCAATCTTCTTCCCAATTTCCCTATTTCTGAGGAAGGCATAGTCACCCTCCCATAGATTCATAATTTTCACATTATCCTCAACTCCTCACTCTCCATCCCTCCACACATCCAACCAGCTGCCAAATCCTGACATTTCTTCTAGAATATCTCCCATACCCAGCTCCTGCTCTCTGCTCTCACAACGATCAACTTGGTTCAGGAATTCATCACCTCACTCTTAGGCTATTACAAGGGCCTCTTAACAGCTCTCCCTGTCTCATTTCTCCTCATTCCAAACTATTTTTACATATCCATACAGCTGCCAAAATGATTTTATTTAAGCACAGATCTGACCATGTCACTCCTCTACTCAATTTCCAGTGGCTCCCCATCAATTTACAAGTAATTATTAAGTCTTTATTATGTGCCAAATGTACTAAATTGAGAGAAGGAGGAGGAAGGAGAAGGAGGAGAAGATGAAGAAGAAAAAGGAAAAGGAGGAGAAGAAGGAGAAAACCATCCCCACTCTCAAGAAGATTACATTCTAGATGGGAATTGAGAGGTAGGCAGGGCAGACTGGGAAAAGTTGAAACTGGAGTTTAAACTCAGATCTGAAAAAAGTCAAGGGTTATACAAGGTGGAGGTGAGGAAGGTGAACTTTCCAAGGATGAAGTACAACTTGCCTAAAGACACATAGATGGGAGATACAGTGCCATTTATAAGTAATGGCAAATAGACCAGGGTGATTGGATCTTGGGGGGAAAATAATATATATAAAGACTACAAAGAAAGGAAGAGATTAGAGTTTGAAGAGCTTCAACCGCCTAACAAAGGAGATTATATTGGTTTTCAAAGTCCTTCAAAACTTGGCCCTGACCTATCCTCCCCAGCCTCATTATACATTATTCCCCTTTGCATGTTCTTTGACAGAGCAAAACTGACCTATTCTTTCTTTCTGTTCCTTGCATCCATATTTCCAAATCCCATCTCCTACCCTTTGCACTGACTTTCCCATGCATGGAATGCATTCATTCCCTCCTCACCTCTCCCTCACAGAGTCCAAGTGCCACCTTCCACATAAAAGTTTTTGCTGATCCCCAAAATGCTCGTGCCCTCCTTCCCTGAATTGTTTGTATTTATTTGGGGGATTTTCTGTACTAATTTTTTACATGTACACATTGTCTTCCCTGACATAGAGAGTAAGGATTGCTTCATTCTTTGTATCTGTTTTCCTAATGCCTAGCACAGTGCTTTACACATGATAGGCACTTAACAAATGCTTGATTAACTTATTGATTTTTTAGGAAGGAAAAAGAAAAGGCCAGAAAGGCTTCAAATATGACCCAGTAATCTGTCACTGAAAGACTAGCCTAAATTTAGAACAACTCATCACCAAGGAGAGTTGATTACCAGATGACAATTTTTTTGACCACCAGTAACTCATGAAACCATATACTAAGGCATGCAGTGACCATCCACGCTGATGAAATGGAGCATTTTAGATATATTGTTATTACCACCACCTTACAGTTTTATTTTCAAATATATTATTTCATTTGATTTTCAAAGAAACTTTAACAGGTTCGATGGAGACCATAGTTATTACGATCATTTCCATTTTGCCAATGAGTATAGTTCACAGTAGTTAAATTATAGAGTTATGAGACAGACTTAGATCTAGAATCTAGGTCTTCCAGTTCCTAGTGTGTGATATTCTTTTCACTATACCTGGTCCAATGAAATCAGACCACTTCTTGAGGATTCTATTTACAAAGAATCTGTTTTCCGAAGACAAAGTTCCCTATCTCAAAGTCAATCATATGAAAAGTAGAAAGCTGCTGTATACATTATGAATAATAAATTATAAAATTAATAAATTTTATATTATAAAATTAAATCTTAGAATTTAGATGGTACCTTAGTCATTTAGTCTACCTACTGCCTAAATATTAATCCTCTCTATAATATTTCATCCAGTCTCCACTTGAACAACTCCAGTGAAAGGAACCTTGCTTCCTCACAAGTCAGTCCTTTCTGTTTTTTAGAGAGATTTCAGTGTTAGTAAATTCTACCTCATACTAAGTCGTAATCTGCCTTTTTTTAGAACTTCCATCAATTGGTTCTGCCCTCTGGAGCAACAAAGAGTAAGTCTAATCCCTTTCACATGACAGTCTAACAAATATTTGAGGAGAGTTATCATGTCTTCCCTTCCCCAAGATAAATGCCTTCAGTTTCATCAACTTAACCCTCACATGGCAAAGTTTCAATTCACTTCATCCTTTTAGTAGCTGTAGCTGCCCTCCTCCAGCTTCTCAGTGACCTTACTAATTGTGTATTCCTCAGAACTGAATGAAAAACCCTAGACCTGGTATAAAAAGCACAGAATACGCCTGGTCAATCACCTTCATTCTAGATACAATTAATGCAGCTTAAAATCACTTTGGCCCATTTAGCAACCAAATCGCACTGCTGACAAATTAAAAATTGAAATCAACTGAAATCCCCAGCTATTTTCCATATGGTTTGCTGTCTAGCTAAGTCTACTCCCATGGCTGCATCATGCAGATGATTTTTAGATCCTATGTGCAAAATTACATTTTATCTTGTTAAATTTGATCTTTCATTCTATCCTATCTGAATCTCTCAAAAAACCTCATTCTGTCATGTAACATTTTAGCTGTTGGTCCCAGCTTTGTGTCATTTGGTAAAGCTGATAGGCATCTCTCAATTTCTTAATTCAAGTCATCAACAAAACTCTTGAACAGAAAAAAGAGCAAAGATCTACCCTGACACACACCATTAGATAGTGATTTGAAGCAAGGGAAGGGTAAGTATATATCAAATATATTTCCCATTGGTCAGACACAAAGCTTGAAATTCTGAAAATCCTTATTTCCAATCAAAACTCTGAGGTTTTATATCAGTCCTTGGTGAGATGCAAATATTTCTAGAATGACATCTAATAATTTAATGTTATTATAAATGTGTTTGTGGAAATAACTCCCACTGTAACTGCAAGCTAACAACAATGCCTTATAGGAATGAAATACAAGAAAATTGATTTTAATAAAGGGGAGATAACAAGAGTTCAGTAATGTGGAATAAATGTACCAGATTAAGGAACAGAGAAATCTTGGACAGCTGAGGGAATCTAGTATGTAAAAGACATTGTGATTGGCACTGATACAAAGACAAAAGCAAAATATCATCTCTGCTCCCATGGAGTTTGTATTTTACTGAGGGAATACAATAACTATACACAAAGTGAGAGGCTACTCAATTGGGGGAAGGGAAGGACATCAGGAAAGGTCACATATTGTAGCTGGCACCTGAGCCATACTCTGAAGCAAGCCAGAGATTCTTAGAGGTTCTGGAGAGGAATGAATGTATTCTGGATATGGAGGAATACATGACTGTAGAGATCTTATTCTGTTCAACAGTGTTACTGACACCTTGAATGACACAAAGATTAATGGATGCCCAAATGACACAAAGCTGGGACAGACAGCTAATATATAGCAGAATTAGATTTCCAGAAGAATCAGATAAGATAGAATGATACATCAAATTTAACAAGATAAAACATAATTTTGTACATAGGTTCTAAAAATCATCTATACAACATAGCCATGGGAGTAGATTTAGATAGACAGAAAACCATATCAAAATAGCTGGGGATTTTGGTGGATTGCAATCTTTAATTTGCCAAATACCTGGCTGCAGATTTCATGGTTTATATTATATAATACTAGAATTAGTATAGAGCCACTTAAGAGTTTTGAGTAGGATAACAGCATGGTCAGATCTATGTTTTGGGAATATCTATTTTTACAATTTTGTAGGATAGACTGGAGAGGAGAGACATTGCAAGGATCCAGGTAAGAAGTGATGAGGCCATGAACTACAGCAGGGGCATTGTAAGGGGACAGATGGGAAAGATATTGTATAAGTTAGAGACATGAAAGCAAATTTCATCTACTTCAGGATTTTTGTTTAGGGTCAACATTGTTTGATCCCAGCTTTATTTCTGCTCCAATACAGGTCTTTCCCACTCCTGAATCCTAATCCAACTTTGTAGGAAAGTTTGATGACAAGAAGACAGGAGAAGAGGGTGGCTAGGTGGCACAGTGAATAGAGCACTGGCCCTGGAGTCAGGAGGTCCTCAGTTCAAATCCAGCCTTAGACACTTAACACAAAAACTAGCCACATGACCTTGGGCAAGTCACTTAACCCCAATTGCCTTCCAAAAAGCAAAAAAAAAAAAAAAAGAAGACAGGAGAAGAACAGGGGTATAGTTAGTGCTGCACTCAATATGCTAGCAAATTTGGAAATTTCAACAGTGGCCACTGGATGGGAAAAGATCAGTTTATGTCCCAATCCTAAGGAAGGGCAATGCCAAAAAATGTTCAAATTACTGAATAATTTTGCTCATTTCACACACCACCAAGGTTATGCTTAATATTCTGCAAGCTAGGCTTCAGCAATACATGAACCAAGAATTACAAGAAGAGCAGGCTGGTTTTCAAAGAGGCAGAGGAACCAGAGACCAAATTGCCAATATTCACTGGATTATGGAGAAAGCAAGAGAATTCCAAAAAGTTCCAGAGAGTTCCACCTCTACTTCTGCTTCACTGACTACACTAAAGTCTTTGGCTGTGTGGATCACAATACATGGCAAGTCCTCAAAGTCATGGGAGTACCAGATCATCTTATTTGTCTCCTAAAGGAACCTATATGTGAGGGTCGATAAGCAACAGAACCAAACATGGAACAACTGATCAGTAAACCAATCAGTTTGGGAAAGGAGTACAAGAAGACACTATATCGTCACCTTATTTATATAACTTATACACATAGTACATCATGCAAAATGCCAGGCTGGATAAATCGAAAGTCAAAACAAAGGTTGCCAGAAGAAATATCAACCACTCAGATTGAAGACAGTGCCATTCTGATGGCAGAAAGTGAAGAAAAATTAAGAAGCCTCTTGACAAGTGTGAAAGCTGGCTTGAAGTTCAACATTAAAAAAAAAACCCTAAGATCACTTCAACTAGTCCCATCACTTCCTAGCAAACAGAAAGAGAAGAAATGGAAGCAATGTCAGATTTTGTATTCTTAAGCTCAAAAATAACTACAGATGGACACTGCGGCTATGGAAGGAAGGCTATGGTGAATCTGGACAGCATACTAAAAAGCAGAGTCATCACCTTGCTGACAAATGTCTGTATAGCCAAAGCTACAGTTTTTCCAGTAGCAATTTATGACTGTGAAAGTTGGACTATAAAAAAGCAGACTATGGGGCGACTAGGTGGCAAAGTGAATAGAGCACCAGCCCCGGAGTTGGGAGGAGCTGAGTTCAAATGTGACTTCAGACACTTAACACTTACTAGCCCTGTGACCTTGGGCAAGTCACTTAATCCCAATTGCCCTGCCTTCTCCCCTCCAAAAAAAGCAGAATAATGTTGCTAATAGACACTTTCAAATTGTGGTGCTATGGAAGACTTTTGAGAGTTCTTTGGACAGCAAGGCTATCTAATCAGTCAATACTTAAAAAAATTAATTTAGACTATTCATTGGGAAGTCAAATACCAAAGATGAAGTTTAAATATTTTGGTCACATAATGAGAAGATGGGACATATTAGAAAAGACACTGATGTTGGGAAAGATTGAAGGCAAACAGAGGAGGGAAAAGCAGAAGATGAGATGGATAGTGTCATGGATGCAAGGAGTATGAACTTGGACAGATTTCTAGAAATAGGGGAGGACAGAAGGATCTGGCATACTGTGGTCCCTGGGGTCATGAAGAATAAAACATGACTGAAAAATTACTGAATAACAACAAAATACTTAGGGACAAAGTCACCATTTCTTTTCTGAATCTGTATTCTTCGGGTCTTGTGTAACAGCAGACCCCTTTTTCAAGTCAATAGTTAAGCACTAGAGTGACCCTAACAGAGAAACAAAACAATATAAAAGGCTGGCAGAACAGAAGAAATGAGGAAAGAGATTGCTAAATTTGCTATTGCCAAAGAAAAGCTATAGTTGTATCTTCAAGGAACTTCCATGGAGTAACTTCTTATCAGTAAGTTCTCCCAGAAATTTTGGTCTGCAGACACAATAATTTCACAATAGAGTACAGGCTTCTCGACCCTCTGAACTATTCTAAATTCGAAGAGGATTATTATCAGAAAAAGAATCACAAGATGATGATTTTTCTTCAATCATAAAAAGGCACAAAGCGCTTACAATCTGTATTAGTAGGGGAAGCATTCATATTAACAAAATCCTGAATCTTTATTATTGCAATATGATAACTTCAGTGGTTGTGAAACTATTTGCATAGACTAGAAAAATCCCACTTAATTTAGCATAAATAGATACTAATAAGGTGTAGGTCCTGAAAGAGGCTAAAAATGCACTAAAAATATTTTATGCTCACAGGTCATTTGGGGACTCTTACTCCACCCCTAGTGTGAGGGCAGCTCTCAAAAGACAATGTTCTGCACAAAGTAGGCATTCAAGAAATGTATTTTGGTATTGATCAAACAAATTAGGTAAGTGCTACTTTAAGTCCTAAGATCCTCTTTTAGTCACCTAAAAGAAATATCAGGTAAAAAGTTATGAATCATTATTAATAGCCACAACTACAAAGAAAAAAATTGCTCAAAAAAACATCTACATTTTGCCAAGAAAACATCAGACAAGTGACAGACACTATATATACAGTCTCTACAAAATATAAAATTATGAAATGTATCTTGTATTTAATTTCCAACCCAAATTTTTCTTAAAACACTGTTTCCTGGGCATCCCCCCCATACCTGCCTTATAGGATCATAGTCTAGAACTAGAAGGGGCCTTACTCCAATCCCCTCAATTTATAGATGAGGAGAAACTGAGGCCCAAGGAAGTAAAATTCTTTGCCCATGGTCTCCCAAGTTATAAGAATCAGAAAGAAGATCTGAACTTACATTTTCTGACCAAAGAATCAGTTTCTTTCTACTGTACCATCTTATAGCCTTAATGCTAAACTAGGAAGTACACATATTGTGGAGTCCTCTGCTTTAAAGCAAGCAGTATCTCCTTCTTTCAGTCTCCAAGGGGAATTCACACAGAAACACTGTCCAATTGCTATTCCAGCTGACTACTGTTTCTTCACTTCCCATTTGTCCCAGATCCTATTTCCTCTAAGAAGCTGGAAAGAAGGACAAGGGAGTGGGGGGAAGGAAAGCATAGCAGTATCCATAAGAATTTTTACATTTTGCTTTCACAGTGGTTTTAATATTACTGAGCTTCAATTTCTTCCTTCCTAAAACTGGGATATAACTAATAGCCCATAGATGTTTAGTAAGTATTTTAATATCCAGGGTTAGAACATGAAAAAATATCAGTCTCAGAAGAACTAAACAGAAAAATCTTACATCCCTTATAATCAGATTTTTATTTTTCATTTCACAGGAACTATTTATTAAATTAAGCAATTTAGATAAACATAAAATTTGGCAGTCCCGGTTTTAGAAATTATGGGAGAGAGACTGGGATTTCATTTTATTTCACTGGCATAGGGGACTTCCCAATAACGAAACTCCCTTTATAAGTACAGGTCAATACTTTCTCTGTATCTCTTGGTCTTAAAGGATTGCCTAGTGGGTTGAGAAGGCAGCTAGATGGCATAAGGGATAGAGTGCAGGACCTGGAGTCAAGAAACTCATCTTGGAGCTCAAATCTGGCCTCAGACTTAATAGCTATGTGACCCTGAGAAAGTCTCTTAATCTCACTTGCCTCAGTTTCCTCATCTGTAAAAGGAGCTGGAAAAAGATATGGCAAACCACTCCAGTATCTTTGCCAAGAAAACCTCAAATAGAGTCACAAAGAGCTGGACATGACTGAACAATAACAACAAAAGAGTGAGAAGTTAGGGGCGGCTATGTGGCTCAGTGAATAGAGCACTGGCCTTAGAGACAGGAGGACCTGAGTTCAAATCCGGCCTCAGACACTTAATACAAAAAAAAAAAAATAGCCCTGTGACCTAGGGCAAGTCGCTTAACCCCAATTGCCCTCCAAAAAGGCCACACACACACAAAAAAGAGTGAGAAGTTAAGTGACTTTCCCAGGGTCTTGGACCCAGTATGTGTCAGATGAGGGACTTGAACCAAGCTTTTCCTGGAACTGACATCTGCTTCTATCCACTCACTATGCCATGACATCTCTCTTTATAAATCAGTACTCAGAAAAAAAGGAGAGAAAAGAAAACTCCTTACTTTACATTCTTGAGGCAGCACTGATTTAATATACATTCTGAACAAGGGCTTCCAATTCTCAGCCACCAAATCTATCTCTATTATTTTTAACAGGCCCCTTTGACAACATTATGATTTTGCTTAATTCTTAAGATAAAAAGAATATGAGCTGGAAAACATTTGAAATGTAGCAAGAACAGGTAACTGAACATCTTAACAAGATCTGATAAATCTTTTCTGGTACCACTTTCCTATCACTTAATTCCTGTAGAGGTTTCAACTATGTATTTCGCATTTTTCCTCAAGATTCCCATGCCTGGTACTCCAACCCTCATCTTTTTTAGATTCCTACAATCTGTCCAATTCTTCCCTAAGTTCTTTCATTCTAGTCATGTTCTCCTTGGTCTCTATTTTCATTTCAAAGACTATAACATCTACAGCTTTTAGATGACAGCAGGTTTCTAGCCAGTCACTGAAGTTGAATCATTCTCTTTTATTCAAGCCTCCACCAGAAGTTTATTATCCCATCAGAACACACATAAAAATGTGATTTACCTAACAATGTACTTCCTTGTTGGACATGGAGTAGACAGATGTGATTGTATGGGCCAGACTATTAATACAAACCACATGCACATCTTAAAGAAATAGCTTGCTTTCTTAGAATCATACTAATGTTGCATTATAGGAAGGATTAGCACTGATTATGCTAATAGTCCTCTACAATTTTTCTCTCTCAAGCTTACTAAGCACACTAGAACTTTCAACATTATTCACAAAGCAGTAAAATTAAGAATAAAGGCGATTTACATAAGGAAGTTTTCTTATAAGAAATGTGCATAATGGAAAAACTATCATAATTAGACATGTATGTGTTATATATATATATATATATATATATATATATATATATATATATATGTGTGTGTGTCATTCTTTCATTTTTTTTTACAATTAACAGTACATTTCATAATACAGACTAACTCCCATGGCAACAAATTCAGCAGTAACTTACATTACACTTTGTGTGGAGAAGCTCTTCATAAACTTTAAAGCACTATACAAAGGTGAGCTATAGTCCTGTCATTATCATCACTATTATTCCTGAAAAATTGTGTGTAAAATCTTTTTTGGGGGGGGGGCGGCTAGGTGGCGCAGTGAATAGAGTACCGGCCCTGAAGTCAGGAGGTCCTGAGTTCAAATCCGGTCTCAAACACTTAACACAAAAACTAGCCGTGTGACCTTGGGCAAGTCACTTAACCCCAATTGCCCTCCAAAAAAAAATCTTTTGGGGGTGGTTTTGTTTTGAAAATAAATCCTATTTTAAATGTACAAGGGAAGAGTGCTATTTGAAGGGATTTTATTCAGGATTCTTTTGTAAACAATTATTCTCTTCCTTTATTTGAGAAGTAAATCTACTTTTTTTTAAGGTTATACATGAGCAATTATGTAAAACATTTCCATATCATTTTGTATAAGAAGACTCAAATAAAAGAAAAAATGAAAAAAGAAAACAAAAAAATAGCATGCTTTTAGTCTATATGCAGACAATATCAGTTCTTTCTCTGGAGGTGGATAGTATGTTTCATCATGAGTCCTTTGGGACTGTCTTGGATCACTGTATTGCTGAGAGTAACTAAGTCATTCACAGTTTTTCATCAAACAATATTGCTCTTACTCTGTACAATGTTCTCTTGGTTCTGCTCACTTCACTATACATCAGTTCATGTAAATCTTTCCAGGTTTTTCTGAAATCATTTTGTTTGTCATTTCCTATAGCATAATAATATTCCAGTACAATAATATGCCACAGCTTATGGGCTTCCCTTTGATTTCCAATTCCTAGGTACCACAAAAAGAGCTGCTATAAATACTTTTGTATAAATGATCCTTTACCCTTTTTTTTAAATATATATTTTTGCTTAAAGTACAACCTTGCCATTACAATAAACAATTCACCCTAGAAAGCATCTCCATATTACTAGGCCTTGGGTGGTATAGTTTTCCAGTAGTTAGCCTTTTAATGAATAATCAAGAGAACTCTATAACCAGATCAGAGGTTTGGAGAATTTTTAAATAACTATTTTTTCAGATGTAGGCTTTTGGGAGAGAAGGGAGAATTCTTTCTTGCTAAGCCTCAGAACAGGTATTATACTTTAACATGAAATTATTATGTAATACAATGAAATAATGTCAATTTCCTGTTGAAATTCACATAATGTGATTTAATTTAAAGGTAGGCCACTTAACCTTTCTGGGACATTTGGGTCAAATCATCTCTAAGTTTCTTTCTAGCTTCTAAGTTCTGTGGAAGAACACTGACTATTGAGAGAATAAGGTGAATTTGATGTTAACAGAAGACTGACAAGTAGGGGGACAATTCTTTATTGGAGGGGTGCTGTCCCTGATTCAAAGCATGTACAGATATTCTGTGGCATTTTCTGTCTACTTCTGAGCAGTGATGAAAAGCCTTTTAACTGGCTGCTAGGCAGAAACTGAGCGTGCATGCATACGGTACAGAGAGACAAAATTATTCTCTCTCCCCCCGGGAGATTATTGAATCAAGAGGAAGAAACGTTATAAGCCTTCTAGTAGGGGATGTGAACACGTACTTCTGATGTTCTTCTATATTGAGTTTTAGGTGAATGAAAATTGGAGATGGAATGGATTAGGTCACAACTTTGTGAGCTTTGCAAGGTCAGACCACCCAGCAAAGGTTCAGCAATAGGAGTCCTGAGGCAACTCTGTCAGGAGTTACAACAATCCAGCTTGGTAAGGATCCAGTTCTGTGAGACAACTCCCTTGAATCATTCCAGTGGACAACTGAGACATCATGTCCTGCAACTCATCCATCATCTATGCCAATTTCAGAAGTGAACCTGGCAGGGGAAATGCCTATTAGGTGTCACTCAAGGTTGAGTCCACTCTATACCAAAGTATAGAGAGGAAAGGGTTTCCCAGATTAGAGAAATGCTTTTAGACTTCTCTTCTGGCTATATCTTTTTTAGCAAAAAACCTTCTATAAAAGTTTTCTGGTATTGTCAATGATATACAGGAAATAAAAACAGGTTAACTAGTAGTGGGGTGGTAAACTCTGACAACTGCTATTGAAGGCAAAATATTGAATAGGGGCTCAGAGCAACAATAATAGCTTCTATATACACTCTAACCTCCGGAGTTATTCCTAGATCACTGAAGGTAGAAGTAGCTATGCTTTCCAGGCTTAAGCTGTTAGTGGATTTAGAGTTGGAAGGAATGAACCCAAAGCTTATATGTGCTATATTTTAGTAATAACAATAATAATAGCTAACATTTGTATTATGCTTACTATGTTCCAAGCACTGTACCTTTAAGCACTTTACAATTATTGTCTCACTTGATCCTTACAATGACCTTCAGTGGTAGGTGCTATTATCATCCCTACTTTCCAAATGAAGAAACTGAGGCAAACAGGTTGTGATGTCCTGGGTCACACAGCTACAAAGTGCCTGAGGCTACATTTGAACCTTAGGGAAACATTTTATTATATTGTTCAGAAAACCTTGTTTATTATGTTGTTGGAACCCAGCTTTCTGTGGTAGAATGTTGTCTAACCCAAAAGTTTACTGTAAAGTTCAGGCTGACCTCAGAGACCTCAGGGAAATCACCCAGGTCTTGTTTTGGGTCCATATAGTGCTAGTATTTTGGGTTCCCAAAATTTAAATATTTATACTCATTAATGTACATCTCAATGGATCTTGTATGGTAACTGTCCTCTCTGCAAAACAGCTTAACTGCTCTGTGGAGTTCTGAAGTTCCTGTGCTGGTATTCTGATCTGAACCCTAATGCAGACAGTTCTCCCTTTATTGTAATCTGCATTACACAAATTTGACTTTACATAAGTAATTTTTAAAGAAATCCACATTCCAACCCCCCTCAAAAAACATCTATGTTAACCTTACTGTACAGTACTGTGCTCCCTTTCTATGTGTCCAACCCCCACGTCTATACCCCACATGTTCTTTCTCTTGGATCCAGCCAATAATAAGGTATTCCTCTCCCAGGTCTCACTTCTCTGTCCCTGGCCCCCATGTGTCCTTAAGCCATGTACCAGCCCCCTCCCTGAATGGCACACAGCCCTTCTTCCCTCCCTCTCTCCCCCACATCCACAGGAAAATTCACATTATATAAAAACTGCTTTATATAGAAGTCCATAAACCATCCAAAGAGAGAATGATCTGTATAATGTAAACCTCACAGACAATCAGAAGGGAACCACAACTTCTTCTGGTTCTCTCCTTTACCAAATGACCAAAAAATTTTCTTTTTAAAAAACTTCAAGTTTTAGGTTTCATTCTTGCATCTAACAGAATTCAGGTCTTCCCAACGCCAAGCCCTATATACCATCCATTCATGTCCCACTCCAATTCATCTTCCATTTAACTACCAAAATGATGTTTCTAAAACTTAGGTCTAACCATGCTACCCCACTACTCAATAAACCCAGTGGCTCCCTATTACTTCCAGATCAAATATAAACTCGTCCATTTAACATTAATTTGAAGCTCAAGACCTTGGCTCCTTCCTAACATCCCAGGTGCCTTACACCATCCACCACTCCATATATGCTAAGATCCATTCCTCTAACTGCTGAGCCTGATATATGCTACTCCACCCCTCCATCACCCTTAACTCAAGATTCTGGTTTCCTTCAAGATTCAGTTCCAATACCACCCCCAGCTACCACTGCCTTGTCATCCAAGATGACCTACAGGTTTCATATACCTAGTCATTTACATGCTGTCTTCTTCAATAGAAAAGCCTTACTAGTACAAGGGCTTTTTTTGCCTTTCTTTGTACCTCTAGCCCTTTGCATAATGCCTGGCACAGAGGGAGCACTTAGCAAAGGCTCCATGACTGCCATCCATCTTAATCTTTTTGTCTTCTTTCTGCTTTTCCCATTTCTCTTGTTCCTCTGGCTCCAAATACCCATTTCATATTATGTCTATGGCCTCTGTCTTCTGTATCACTACTCATGTATTTATTATGTCTTACTATGATTTTGACTGCATTCCAGGAAAATGTATGCCTACTATTCTCTTTGGTTATGTTGTACTCTTCTGTAGTGAAAGCCAAGTATAAAATATTACTTGGCACAAAGACAGAGAAACAATTTAGGATTAGTACATAATGTGTTAAAGCTGGGCAATGCCTTGGTTGCACTCCTGTTGTGCTCCTGAATAACTTCAGAGAAGGTTCAAGGCTTGGTGATGCAAGCCTTTTGTATTGTCCCAAGACACCCAACTTTGTTTTGGAGCCACACTGCAAGTTTAGTTGGGCATTGGAAAGGACTTCTTAATTATAATAAACTCTGTTATCTAGTAAATTTGTCCAAAGTAGTTGAAGAATGGATTATTCTGGTTAATCATTCTCTCTGGTTAATATGTCATTACTCTTCAAAGGATAAAAATAAAATTAGTTATTATTATGTAATCTAGATATGTACATATAATTAATCTCAAAGGGAAGAATTAAGGACTAAGAAAGGCTTCCTACAGAAAGCATTTTAGTTAAACCTAAAGAAAGTCAAAGAAACTAGGAGGCAGAGCTGAGGACAGAGAATTCCAGGCATGAGGAACAGCTAGAGAAAATGAAGCATCTTCTTTAGGGAACAGTAAAGAAATCAGAATTACAGTAGCACAGAATAAATACTTGGGGGGGGGGGTAAGACATATGAAGACTGTAGAGGTAGGAAGGAGTCAAGTAATAAAGGGGGTTGAAAGCCAAACCAAGGGTTTTGTATTTTATCCTGGAGATAATCGGGAACCACTGTAGTTTACTGAATAAGTGAGTAACATGGTCAGACCTTGCCTTTAGGAAGATCATTTTTGATAGCTAAGTATGTAAGTATGCAGAAAGACTTGAGGTGAGAAGGCCAATCAGAAGGCTACTGCAATAGTTCAGGTGTGATGGGAAAAAATGGCCTTTACTGGGATGGTGGCATGTGCCAGAGGAGAGAAGAGGGGTATAAACCTGTGTTGTTGTGAAGGTATAAAAGACAGGACTTGGAAAAGGACTGGAGGGGGTAAGATGGTGAATGAGTAAAGAAGTCAGATGACAACTAGGTCGTGAGCTTGAGGGATTGGAAGGATGGTGATGTCATCAATAGTAATATGGAAGTTAGGAAGAGAGGAACCTTTTGGCAGAAAGATAGTGAGTTCAGTTTTGTACCTGTTGAACAGTTTTCCCTATCTCAAGTTGGATGCTAAAATAATTTTCCTTAAAGAAGATCTGACCATATGACTCCCCTACTTAAGCAATGCTAGTAGTTTTCCATTGCTTCTAGGATAAAATAAAACCTCCTCTGTCCAACTTTTAACTCCCTTCACAACTTTACTCCTTCCTATCTGTCCAGCCCCGTTCTACCTCCAACTTAAAAGATCCATCTGACTCTCCATTCCAGCTCTCTTTGCCTTTGAAATGGTCATCCCATGTGCTCAAGGCTCTTTCCTTACCTCCATCTGTCTCAAAGTGCCCCTCTCTTCCTTTAAGGTGTAACACAAATACCACCTTCTGCATGAAATCTTTTCTGTTAGTGTCTTTTTTCTCAAACTACCTTGTACTTAACTACTTTTTATATATTTATATTAACTTACTTTACATTTATAGTACATGTATTTTAAAATATACTCATCCCCCATTAGAATGCAAGTTCTTTAGAAATGGGATTGTTTTATTTTTCAATTTGTATCACCAGCACCTAATACAGTGCCTAGCATACAGTATGTGCTAGCTGATTGATTAAATACATTTAAAATAAAAATATATTGAATAAAATTTCATCCTCCACTGCTTTCAGCTGCCTACTTATTATTCCTCATTGCAGAACATTCCCTCTCTGTTCCTTTACTCAGGTAACTGTCCTCTTATGCCTGAAATGATCTCCCAACTCACTTCAACCTTTGGGAATCCCTAACTTCTTTCAAGCAACATCTCAGGTGCCAACTCTGAACAATAACTAACATTTATATACCACTTACTATGTGCCAGGCATTGTACTAAGTACTTTACAATTAATATCTCCTTTGATTCTCATAACTCTAAGAGGTATGTATTATTATTATCCTATTTTACAGATGAGAAAAGTGAGGCTAAAAGATATTAAGTGACTTGCTCAGGGTCACACAGCTAATACCTAAGATCACATTTGAATTCAGGTCTTCCTGACTCAAGGCCTAAGACTCTCTCCACCAAGCTGCCCCAATATCTGCCTCTTACCTTACTCTTAAGAGATGGCTATTAGAATTGAACTATAAAAGCATATCATGTCTTTGAGTGGCTTGTTCTGTTACCTTTAAAGAAATGCTTTTAAACACTTCTCTCACTGTTGGAGTCTTTTTTCATCAATATGATTAATATACACTGATAATTTGTGTCATGTTGTCACTAACCCACTTTGAACAAATTATAACTGCTAGATTGGCATTTAACACATTGCTACTCAGGCATCTGGAAGACAGCAAGAAAGAGTCAACTATTAAAACTGTATTTTGAAAATTGAAAATCAATCCCTTCCTCAAAAGTGTTTGGAATTATTTTTTAGGTGGATATACTCTTGATATTTAAGATAACTGATTATAAATTTAGCAAAGGCTGCAATGTGAAAGAAAATACTCTTCAAGCTTGATGGGCTTGGAGACTTGGCAAAACAGTATAACCTCCTAGAAAACATGTTAAACCAAGCTTACATTCACATCTCCAATACTCTATGTATGATTAACCCACACTCAAATTTTACTGCCCTAGTTTGCCCTTTCAAAATGACATAATTGTCTGTTTTTATTGGTTAGCTTCATACTTCTAAGGTTGGGTTTTGTGAAAGATTGACACTCAGAAGTATTCCATCTTATCTCAAGATGGGGAATTGTTGCTTCTCCCCTCATTTGTTCCCCCCACATACATTCCATAAATTATTATAGAGGTCTGAAGCATGGAAACAGGAAATTGATTACATTCACTGTTGTAGTATCATAGTATAAATATAGGAAATGCTCCATAAAGTATCCTAAAGGTATGACAAATAAGGAAAATGATAATTTTAGGAGAAGATGAGGAAAAATTGAAACAATAATGTATTGTTCATAGGGTCATGAACTGATCCAACCATTCTTGACAGCAATTTGGAACTATGCTCAAGGGGCTATAAAACTGTGCATACCCCTTGACCCAGCAATGCCAATACTAGGTTGGTATACCAAAGAGATCATAAAAAATGGAAAAGGACCCACATGTGCAAAAATATTTATAGCAGCATTTTTGTGGTGGCCAAGAATTAGAAATTTAGGGGATGATCATCAACTGGGGAATGGCTGAACAACTTATGGTATATGAATGCAACACAATACTATTGTTCCATAAGAAATGATGAGCAGAAGATGTGAGTTGAATATGAAGGGATGATAACTAAAAATGAAATTAAGGGGTGAGAAAGAAATGTCCTAGGAGAAAGAGAAAGGAGAGATAGAATGGGGTAAATGATCTCACAAAAAAGAGGCAAGAAAAAGCTTTTGCAGTGGAGGGGAAGAAGGGTAAGGTAAAGGGGAGTGAGTAAACTTTACTCTCATCAGAATTGGCTCAAAGAAGGAATATCTTACACACTCAATTAGGTACATAAATCTAACTTACCCTACAGGAAAGTAGGGAGGAAAGGGGATAAAGAGAAGGGGGATGTAGTGATGGAAAGGAGGGCAGATTGGGGAAGGGGGTAGAAGCAAAACACTTTGGAGGAGGGACAGGGTAAAAGGAGAGGAAGTATAGAATAAATGACAGTGGGGGTAGGAGGAAGGGAAATACAGTTAGTAATAGTAACTGTGAAAAAAAATGAAGCAAGTTTCTCTAATAAAGATCTTATTTCTGAAACATATGAAGAGCTGAGTCAAATTTATAAAAATAAGTCATTCCCCAACAGAGAAATGATGAAAAGATATGATCAGTTTTCAGATGAAGTAATCAAAGCTATCTATAACCACATAAAAAATACTCTAATTCACTACTGATCGGAGAAGTGCAAATTAAAACAATTCTGAGGTACTACCTTATTCCTATTAGGTCAGCTAAAAGGACAGAAAAGGTAAATGACCAATTTTGGAGGGAACATGAGAAAAATGAGACTTGAATGCACTGTTGGTGGAGTTGTGAACTGATTCAACCATTCTATAAAGTAATTTGGAACTATGGCCAAAGGGCTATAAAATCATACATAGCTTTTGATGTTGTAATACCAATACTAGATCTGTATCCCAAAAGAGATAAAAAATAAAAATGAAAAGGATATATATATATATATATATATATATATATATATATATATATTCATAGCAGCTCTTTTCTAGGTATTAAGAATTAGAAATTGAGGGGATGCCCATTGCAGAATGGCTAAACAAGTTGTGGTATGTGATTATGATGGAAGAGTATTTTATTATAAAAATGATCAGCAGGATGCTCTGAGAAAAAACCTGGAAAGACATGCATGGGCTGATACAAAATGAACTATGTACAAAGTAACAGAAATATTAAAAGATGATCAGCCATGAATGACTTAGCTATTCTCAGCAATACAATGATCCAAGACAACTCTAAAGAACTTATGATGAAAAATGCTATCCATTCCCAGAGAAAGAACTGGTGGTGTCTGAATACAAACTGAAGCATACTTTTTAAAATTTTCTTTATTTTTCTTGGTTCTTTTTGTCTGTTTTATTTCACAACATAACTATTATGGATACATTTTGCATGACTACACATATATAACCTATATCAAACTGCTTGCCTTCTCAATTAGTGGGGATTGGGAGGGAGGGAGAGAATTTGGAACTCAAAGTTTTAAAAATAAATGTTAAAAGTTGTTTTTACATGTAATTGGGGAAAAATAAAATACTAAATAAAAGCTTAAAAAAAGAAGAAAAGAAAATGATGAGCAGGTGGGCTTCAGAAAAACCTGGAAAGACTTATATGATCTGATGCTCAGTGAAGTGAGCAGAACCAGAAGAAAACTGTACACAGTAACAGCAACATTGTGCAGTAACAACTCTGATAGACAACTCTTCTCAGTAATACAAAATCTAAGACTCATGATGGAAAATGCTATCCACATCCAGAGAAAGAACTATAGAGTCTACATACTATTTTCTCTTTTTCTTTGTTTCTTCTTTCTTGTGGTTTTCCCTCAGGTTCTAATTCTTCTTTATAACACAACTAACGTGGAAATATGTTTAATATGATTGTATACGTATAGCCTATATCAGATTGCACGCCATCTTGAAAAGGGGGGAGCAAAGAGAGGGGCAGAAAATTTAGAACTCAAAGTCTTGTAGAAAGGAATGTTGAAAACAAAAAACAAACAAATAAATAAATAAATGAAATTTTTTAAAAGTATCCTTAAAGTCCCCAGATATTTTACTTAAAGGAAAGAAGTGGATCTGCAAGGTGAGTCCTACCCCAGCATCATCTAATCTTTTGAACTTTCACTTTTTGAAAGCATAATTCTGCATACCTCTCGCACTACTATAGAATCCTTAATGGGTTTTTGGAATAATGTGGGGAAAAAGAAGGTAAAAATTCTACTCATAATAGTAAACTGCTTTTTAAAAAGACTGGGAAAAGATATGAAGCCATTCAATACAAAAAGAGAAAAAGATGTCTTTCTGCTAGGGGAGTAAGTAATGTATAAGAAGACTGGAAAAGCAGTAAAAGGTTGAGTTGTGAAAAGCTTTCAATTTTATATTTTCTTTTGTGTTTATATATCTGTGGATTTGTCCAGGTCTGAGAGAGGAACATTAAAGTCTCATATTATTGTGACTATGTCTTTTTTCAATTCAGTTAATTTTTCCTTTATGAGTTTAGATGTTATGACATTTGGTGCATATAAATTTAATGTTAATAGTGGTTCCTTGTCTTTGATTACTTTTAAGTGTAGTTCAAATTCCTCAATTATCTCTGTTGATATGATCAACTTTGATTGGTACTTTGATAGCATTATTACAACTCCTGCTTTTTTATATTAACCTAATGTAGAGTAAATTTTGCTTTAGCCTTTCATTTGGATTCTGTGAAGTTCTTTGCTTTTTAGATATGTAAACTTTTATTCTCTTATTTTTGGTCTATATATTACTTAGTTCTTCTTTAATCTCTTTGTATTCCTCATGGAGTTAAAGTTGGTTTTTTTGTATGTGTGTGTGGTGGGGCAATTGGGGTTAAGTAACTTGCCCAAGATCACATGGCTAGTTTTTGTGTTAAGTGTCTGAGGCCACATTTGAACTCATGTCCTCCTTACTCCAGGGCTGGGTGCCACCTAGCCGCCCCTAAAGTTTTTAAAGTATCAAGTTTAGTTCCCTCTTCTAAATAATTTCTATGTTATTGTTCAGTTGTTCCAGTCATGTCTGACTTTTTGTGATCCTATTTAGGGTTACCTTGGCAAAGATTCTGGAGCGGTTTGCCTTGTCCTTCTCTAGTTCATTTTACAGATGAGGAAACTGAGGCAAACAGGGTTAAATGACTCACCCAGGGTCACTCAACTAGTAAGTGTCTTGAGGCCAGATTCGAATTCACAAAGACGAGTCTTCCTGACTGTAGGCCCAATACTCTATCCACTGCACCACCTAGCTGCCCCTATTATTCTTCTAGATCTTACTCTAATGTCCATTTTTTTTCTCAATCTGAGAAGTAGCAATTCATGAGGTAAATTGTGCAATAGAAGTAGCACCTCTTAGATGAATTTACCTTGTGTCCCAAACTGTGTGGTCTAATTCTACCCCTTGCCCTTTCTATAATTGCTACTCTTCCCACTGGTCATTCTATCTCACCTCTAAGCCCATGTCCTCTCACCCTTCTGAGTACTAGCTGACCCTAGGAACTCCAATTTATTCTCTCCAGATACAGTTGTTGATAGAGGCAAAACACTCTTAAGTTAAGTAGTCTCTCAGTCCACTAACTTACTCCTCCCAGATTAAATCTATCATAAGTTCCCCATTTTCATCCGGCCTCAGACACTTAACGCACACACAAACAAAAAAACCTAGCCGTGTGACCTTGGGCAAGTTACTTAAACCCAATTGCCCTCCAAAAAAAAAAAAAGAAAAAATAATAAGTTCCCCATTTTCCTATTGTAGATGTATACCTCTTTCCCCAAAGCAGTGCTCTTCAGTACAATCACATCCCCTTTCATCCTCCAGTTTCAATTCCTCCTTTCTACTATCTCTCCCATTCTCTAGCAGCTCCCCTTTTGCTGAAATACTCTAGGAATTATCATTTCTTTATTACTGATCCATGAACTTGATAGGGCAGCAAGACATATTCCCATATGTCTATCTCCCTATTTATGTGCCTTCCCATTAGGGAATTATTTCCTACAAAATTCAATAAGGGGAGTTGTGGGGTTTGGAATATGTTGCTTCAGGTATGTTCCTCTACTGTCCATTGTCCTGTTCTTTTAAATTTCACATAGATCTTTACTCACTTACATATTTTTCCTATCTCTTGTATTTTTTAACTCCATAGGTCTCTCTCAAAAAACAAAAACAAACCTATAGAAATGAGGTTATTTATTTTATTACTTATTAATTCC
Source organism: Gymnobelideus leadbeateri (assembly GCA_011680675.1). Classification (NCBI taxonomy): domain Eukaryota; kingdom Metazoa; phylum Chordata; class Mammalia; order Diprotodontia; family Petauridae; genus Gymnobelideus; species Gymnobelideus leadbeateri. The sequence continues at coordinate 656,130 of WOXC01005410.1, forward strand.
TTGGCATTGAACTGACTAACCATTTTCTTATGTTTCTGTTCTTTAGTGCATTTGCAAATGGGATATTTTGTTTGTGTATGTCTGGGGTTTTTGTTTTGTTTTTGTTTTTTCTTTTGAGGAGGAAGGGGAGGTAGAGTTTACAAGAATGACTCAATACCTGTCTTTTGTTGAACATATTTTTCATTGATGATTAGGCTCTGGTTTGGAAGGCATATCACTTTGGACTGTATCCTGGGTTCCTTTGCTTTTTTGGAATATATTTTTTCATTCCCTTCTGCAATTTCTAGTAGATATGCTACAGCCTAGTATTACCTGAATTTCTTTTCCTTTATATTTGAAGGTGTTAGTCTCAAGAGTTTACAGAAATTGTTGTTTTTCATTGAAACTGTTTAATTTAGTCACTCGTGCACATATATGTGTATGCACATATAAATATATACATACATGTATATATGTAGACAAACACACATATCAACCAGAGTATACTTTTATTACATTATTTCCTGCATTATGATGTTCGGGTTTTTCAGTTTGCTGTGTTCTCAGAGATCTATGATTCTTAAGTTGCCTCTGTACATCCTGTCTTTGAGGTCAAAGGTTTTCGCTTGTAAAGAGATCCTGTGCTCTTATTCTAACATTATAGCCTTTTCTCTTCTTCTGTAAGACTCCCTTCCACTTCAGTATTTCTGTATTCCAAATCTCTTATTCTCTCTTTCACTCCTTTGGAGATGAGTTACTATAGATTCAATTTTTTCTAATCCAATTATTTATGCTTAGAGAATTTAAAATTTTGACATTTGCTCCTTCTTAATTTTTTCTCTCGTGGATTTCATTTATCTTTTAAACTGTTCTGTGATTTCTTTTTGTTGTTCTATGATTTCTTAGGAGAGTCCATGGGGCTCTTTGTTTTATTGGACATTAAGCAAGCTTTGCACTCTCTTTTAAGTGTTTACTATTCATCCTTCCTTCAGTTTTAGTATTCTCTCTGTTTATCTACTTCTGATCTATATTTTTAATTGAATTTTCTTCTTGAAATCTGTAGTATTTCAGTCTTTTTCCCCTCAATTCCTCCCTGCCATTCATCTTCTGTTCCCTTTCCCTTTGATGATGGGTGAATCCCCAGAGTTAGACTGAGAAGTTACCACTACACCACTAGAGAATTTACATTTTAACAGTCTTGGTCTCTACTCTAAGTAGCACTGAAGGTATAGGACTTGCCCTAGCTATATTTCAATCCCAGTCATTCATGTTACCTTCCTGCCCCAGTTCTTGCCATGGCCCTTATCCTTTTCTTCTCTAGTTGGGCTGAATCAACACCAGTACCTTTTTTCAGGGATGGAGGAGGACACAAGTGTTGTTCTAAAAAGAATCGAAAACCTATGGGTTGCCTGGTCTAGGGAACACCACCAAGGCAGGCTGATTTTCTACTCCCCCTCCTCACATGGCTGAGTAGAATCTATGTCTGCCTCATGGGTTGGGGAGTGGGCAGAGATCGGAGTATGACACTTGCCTCTGCATCAGGAGGGGATTCAAATTATGGGACCTAAGTAGAGGCCCAAGGGTTGGTGTATGTCGCTACTGGAAGGGTAGCGGTAGGTTTCTGATGCTGAGTAAGCATATCAATTACTAAAATCATAAAGTTATTACCATATCATGTTTTTCTCTTTCACAATTTTATTTACTTTTATTTATTTTTTTACATACTTTATGTTTCATCCCTATTCTGACTAATTATTATACACTTGGCATAAAGTTCATCGTTTGGTGGGGGTGTATGGCAAGCACAGAAGTAATCCATACCTTGTTTCAGCTATTGAATTAACACCTTGTTTCAGTTCAAGTTTCTTTTGGGCCTTGTATCAAGTCTGTTAAGAAATAGAGCCTTTCATCTCTGGTCTTTGCGAGTGGCGCCATGGGTCACCAGCAGCTCTACTGGAGCCACCCTCGCAAATTCGGCCAGGGCTCTCGGTCGTGCCGCGTCTGTTCGAACCAGCATGGCCTGATACGCAAGTACAGCCTGAACATGTGCCACCAGTGCTTCCAGCAGTATGCCAAAGACATCGGCTTCATCAAGCTGGACTAAGTTATATTTATGGATCTTGCTTCAGTGATTATATCAGTGACTACCATTTTACTGGATTCTGGGCAACTATTTGATCTATCCACCTAAAGATCTGATCCTGTTGTACACGCTGTGTTAATTTGCAAATATAATTTTAAAAGTTTGTCCTCAAAAAAAAAAAAAGAAAGAAAGAAGTAGAACGAGTGAACTCCACAATTTGTGAACCCTAGAACTCATGAACTCCTTCAACAGGAAGGGGAGGAGCTAATGACCATATATAAGGAGAGACCATATATAAGGCTAGAGACAGCAGAACCAAGAAGAGGACTCTTGTGGTGGCAGAGTCAAGAAGAATACTTGTGGTATCCCAGCACTCTGTTTGTCTGCTCTGTGTTGATGTTTGCTTTTGATACTTTGTACGGAAGCCCTGGGGCCTAATTGGAAGCCCTGAAAGAGGATTTTCTGGTTGTGTGTTTACAGAAGTCCTGGAGGAGGGTTTTGGAGGTTCTGGGACTTTACTGATGATTTGTGCTGACCCCTTAGACCTTGTTTGTGGGTCTGTGTTGATTTCTATGTTGATGATTTATGTTGAGTTCTCAGACCTTATTGGTGAGTCTGAGTTGATTTCACAGGCAGATAGTGAATTGATGATGGTCCCGGCAATGTGCATGAATATTATTGTGGCTCTGTCAACTTTGTCTTCCCAGAAGCAGGAACTTTGAAGAACTTGAGGTGGAATGGACACTGTGAATTTCAATATGGAATGGGAACTGGAGAAGGAACTGGAGAAGAAGCTGGACAAGGAACTGGGAGCTGCCTGCCTTTGAACCCAGGTGACAGAGCTGGGACCATGGAAGAGGAACCATGGAAGCTGAGAACCAGCCTCAAGTCAAGCTGAAAGAAGACTTTACTTGGATACTGTGTACTGACTGAGAAGATTATGATTTACTGTGACATAGGGGTGGAGAACTTTGACTTTTGTACTTTGTGATTGAATGAAAGATTTTGTGATTAACTAAATGAATGTACTTTGTTTAAAACTATGTGACCACTTTGGTGGCCATTATGTGGCCATTTTAGTGATAAGTTGTTGAGGTGTGACATGGTGAATGCTGTATTTTGATTTTCTATGAATGTTTTGCTCTGATTTATTATTGAATATAGAGCTCACTATATATGTAATCAGAATCTTGAAAGCTGTTCACAGCAGCAGTCCTCTGGAAAGCTGCTTGTGTGTGTGGCTATACAGGGGGTGGCAATGGGGGAAGAATTACTAGAAACTGGAGAAAATGTTTAGTCTTGGATCTTTTAAGTCTTTTAATCTTTGGATTATATGACTTGTGAAGAGCTTTAAATACCAATTAGATGAGATAATATTTTATTCTACAGGTAATAGGAAGCCACTAGAGTTTACTTAATAGAGTGGTTGCATGATCATACTTACTTATACTTTACATATATCCCTTACTTACACTTTACAAAAATTTTGTAGCTGCATGGAGGATGCATTTCATCTAGTCTCTCCACGATGTTTTCAAAATAGATAAGAACACTGAACAAAGTAAGCTATAAAGACCTGACCAATGCTATTGATACTGAAATTAATTCCAAGTTACTATATAGTATTTTGCCAGTAAGAATCCATGATCACAAGAATTAACACACACACGACACGTGCGCGCACACACGGAGACACAAGCACCCAAATTATAATTAATGAATGATTCAAATTCAATTTGTACTTAATACAATCACTATGAAATTGTTAGTTCTACTTTCAACTGGTTTTCTAGATGTTCTTTACTTTATATGTATAAAAATTTATTTTTCTTCCTTTAATGCATTAACCTACATTTGTTCCTACTGAATATCATTCTATCCTAGAGTGAATGTTATGCTATAATCTACAACCCAGAATTCTCCTGTTACCTTTCAAAGCAACCTTACAAAATTAATTTTGCTTTTCTCCTTAGTTTATGGAACATTATTATTTTATTCTGCAAGGTGGAATACTATCCATAGGAGTTATCCATCATTCTCCAGTGGTTAAATTTATCACATAATCAGTATGCTCTACAATTCAGAGCTCCATTTTCTTTTTGTGTTCCTAATCTTATTTTTATTGATATCTTTTGGTTTCATATCACCCACACTTATGAACACATTCCTCTCCCTTCCCTTCCCCTCCCCAGAGAGCCAGTCCAGGTAACAAAGGACAAAAAGAAAGCGAAAGCAGTTTAACAAAGCCAACCAACACACCAACCATGCCTGGCGGTATATTCTGGATTCCACCCACGTCCTGGAATCAAGAGCTCCATTTGTATCAACCAAAACTTTCTAAGCTTAACGGACATCCCCAAAGGAAAGGTAAAACCAGACAAGTCACTGGGGGTGGAGAGAGTGAGAAGACTACACTTAATGACCCTCCATCATTCATGGCAATGGATTTGGAAGTCTAGGATTCCCACTGATCTCTACCTGCTCTTACTGCAAAAGTCAGTCCACCACCATAGCTCCCTTCATATTGAGTTAAGTAACAAACTCTCTGACAACTATAATCTCATTTGATCACAACAGAAACAAATTTAGTATCACCTACAAACTTACTGGAATCTCATCTGGAAGAGACTGCAGAGGTCATCTGTTCCAGTCAGCACCTGCACCACAAATACTTTGAAAACATCCCCATCAAGTGGTGATGTAAACATTATTTAAGAACCCCAGCTCCAGGGAAATCATTTTCTCATTAGGAAGCCCATTCCATTCTTACATAGCTCTAGTTGTTGGAAGAACTGAAATATGCCTCTCTGTATCTTCCAGCCATAAATCTTAGATGTACACTCACCATCCCTCAAAAAAGAGCAACCACAACCAATCAATTACAATAAACACTTATATAGTGCTTTGGCTGAGATTATGATTTACTGTGACACAGGGGTGGAGAACTTTGACTTTTGTACTTGTGACTGAATTAAGGATTTTGTGATTGACTAAATGACTGTACTTTGTTTAAAACTATGTGACCACTTTGGTGAAAACTATGTGGCCATTTTAAAGCATTATTATCCCCCTTTTACAGACAAGCAAACTGGGGCCTCCTTTTTCTCCACAGTAACAATGGCACTGTGGTTTGCTTTTTTAAAAGAAAAGAAAAGAAAGCGGAGTACTAAGAATCACTCTGTTATAGACCATCCATTAATATTAACTTAGCTAGAAGCAAAGTCAGTACGCCAAAGTGAATTGAGCATTTCTGATGAATTCTCCCAACCCAATCCTCTAAACAACTTTTAAAAAACAAGTCAAATAAAATTCTGAGTGGGATAATCCAAAAGAAGTCACAGTGACTCATTTTTACAGCCCAAGACAACACAGAACAGAAAAAGACACTGGAGTTGGAGGCTGGATGGGGCTAGGGCAGCATGGAAGAAATGGCATTGACTATGGTACCTAGAGGCAGTGGCAGCAGCAGTTAAGGCAATGAGGGGTCATACTTACTGGAGGAATTGAATCATATTTATTTTGACATTTTCACTATAAATGAAACCAGAGGACACAACAAAGCTCCATGTAGCTAAGTGGAAGGATGGCTCACAGGATTTCCTTAGAGAAGCAAATTACTGGTAGATTTAGTTTAATTGTACAAAGTTAACAAGAAGTATCATTTCATGGGACATCTATTAATCTCATTGCAATTCTAATGATATACATTTGTAAAAAGTCCAGCTTATGCACCAACACCTATAGCTGAGAATAAGGAAGTAGTGAAATTCTATGAAGAATTTGCTAAGACCCCCCCAAATTAAATCAGTATAGACTTTAATTCTCATTGACATTAATGCAGAGGTGCAGATAGAGAAATATGACCAAAAAAAGTGACAAACATGATAAAGGAATAAGAAAAAGACAGGCCAAAATCTTGAAAATTATTCAGGATCCTCATATATATACATACGATACTTTCAAGAATGGGTCAACCTTATTCTCATTGAATTTGGCTCAGAGAGGGAATGACATACACACTAAATAGGTATCTCACCCTACAGGACAGTAGGGGGGAAGGAGACGAAAGGGGGGATGATGGAAGGGAGGGCAGGCTGGGTAGGAGGGAAGTTGGAAGCACCCACTTTTGAAAGGGGACAGGATCAAAGTAGAGAATAGAACAAGTGGGAGGTGGGATAGGAGGGAGGGAAATAGAGCCAGTCTTTTACAATATATCCACTATGGAAATGTTTTGCATAGCTACACATGTACAACCTATACTGAATTGCTTATCTTCCCAGTAAGGGTGGGTGACAAGGGAGGAAGGGAATGAATCTGGAATTCAAAGTTTTAAAACCTAATGTTTAATATATAGATAAAATTAATATTATTTTACATGTAACTGGGAAATAAGGCATACGGGTACTGGGGCAGAGAGATCCACCATGCCCTACTGGACAGCTGGAGGGGGTATGGGAAAAGATATGGGAGACAGCAGATTGGAGGAAGAGATATCCAGTGGAATTGCTATTTTGGGGTGGTGGGTAGGGGAAAAACGGGGTGAAAATTTATAACTCAAAATCTGACAGAAATGAATGATGTAAACTAGAAGTTAATAAAGCATTTGATTAAAATTTTAAAAAATAAAATTAAAAGAACAATGCTGATAGGCACTAGACATGGCAAGTTCCAAAAAAGATCATTTTTAAAAAGGAAATTAGTAGTAAAGTGCTAGTCCTGGGGTCATGGAGACTTGAATTTAAAGACATGCTATCTGCATGACCCTGGGAAAGTCACTTGAACTCTACTTGCCTCAGTTTCCTCAAATGTAAATGGGGCTAATAATAGCACCGACCTCCCACGTTGTTGTGAGGATCAAATGAGATAATATTTCTAAGCTGTCTTGCACAGTGCCTGGCACTAGATGAGTAATAGATGCTTGTTTCCTTCTTTCCTCTCTAAACCAGAAATGCTTGGATTTAGAATAACACTAATAAAAATTCTTTCTAGCAGACATGTACCTAAAATATAGGATAGAGTATTAATGTTTTTCCTTTGACAATACCGAATCATTAATGACTACTCTTTGAGTCTGGCCATTCAACCAGTTCCAAAACCATCTAATTATATCTATGTACTTTACATATTAAGCAGCTAGGTGGCACAGTGGATAGGGTGCTGGGCCTTCAGTCAGGAAGACTCATCTTTGTGAGTTCAAATCCACCCTCAGACACTTACTAGCTGTGTGACTCTGGACAAATCACTTAACCCCGTTTACCTCAGTTTCCTCATCTGTAAAATGAGCTAGAGAAGGAAATGGCAAACCATTCCAGTATTTTTGCCAAGAAAACCCCAAATGGGGCCACGAAGAGTCAGACAAGTAAAAAGCAAGTAAACAACAAAGTGCATATATATTCATCTCTTCCACACAAATATTAAGAGTATTTTAGGTAAAACTCTATCTCTGACATCCTCCATAACTCAGAAGAACAGAACATAGGGTTAATAATCCTTTGCTCATACTAATCACTGGTTTGATGGCACAGAGATAACATGTCCATTTGGATATAATTCCCACATCAATAACAAGGTTGCAGAATAATGATCATAGAAATGAAAAATAAAATTGGCAAATGTGATAAAAACCAAGAGAAAGAATCAGCAAGTCCTGGTGATAGATTTGATACGATAGATATGGAAGGTAAATGAGTAAAATATGGTTCTAAAATTATGAGACTACAGTGTTTCCATCAATCATAATAAGAAAATAAGCAATAAAGTGATTCTTGGGGGTAAAGGAGCAACTTGGGTTTGGTTTGGTTTAACAAGTATAACCCAAGCTCAACTAAAATGAAGGCACCCTTTGGGGGCCATCTGTATTATCTAACATGGAGACCTCTGCCTCCTTTAGTTTCCTGTGATCAGCTATGTGAGTCTTTCAAACTGGCAAGACTGAGTAAGTTCCTCTTTTTCTGGGACTCTCTCTGTCCACTCTTATTTTTTGCATCCAGAGGGTAAAAGGTCACAATTCCTCCACAGAACGGATGCCATGAACGGAACCAGTGAGAAAGGAAAGACTTTCCTTCCCCTGCTACTTGTTTTTACCCCAAGTTCCCAGAAATGGGCCTGGGGTTTTGTTGTTTGGTGTCATTTATCCTCCTCAATTTCAGGTGCTGGAGGCTTCTTCCAGATCCTGGAGTCTGAGTTACGACCACCTTGGAGGAAGGATTATAGGCAGAGTACAGCCAGTAAGCCAGGCATGGAAGCCCTGAGAAGCCAGAGAGCCTGGGCTCAAACCTGAGGAGGTGGCTTAGTTTTGGAGCCAGTACTGTGCTCTATTAGGAACCAAGCTAAGCCATGAATCCCCTTTCTCACTCTCTAGAAACTGAAGTGGTGCCTCTCATATGCTGGAAGAGTTTTGTGATTATATTTTTTGAACTAAATATTTCTGTGTAAAAGCCAACCTATTAATGTTTAAATGAAACTAATGGCCAGCAAATTCCCATCCCTACACTTAAGAGAATACCATCAGGAGAGGCTGAAGCCATTTGCAAAGATACCACACACCTCAAACCCTCAAACTCCTTCAAGGTACTGGAGAACCCTGACGGAGAAGGGAAATCAAATACCCCGGGCCTCCCAGACAGTAGGGGAGGGTGGAGGAGGGGGAGAAATAGTCAATGTTACACAAATTTTAGGTGTTTCTATTGATAAGGAGAAGTTACTTATCACTAATTGAAATCAATAAATATTTATTAAGCACCTAATACATACTGTGCTAAGCATTGAAAACAAAAAATATCAAGACAGTTCCTACTCTTAAGGAGTTTTTAATCTAAGGAAAGAGATCACACATGTTTGATACAAGGGTGCAAGGGAGAGATCCAGATCAAGTGATATAAGAAAAGGTGAGGAGATAAAGGTCACTTTTAGCTAAAACAGTAGGAAAGTCTTTGAAGAGATGGCAGAAACCAAGCCGAATCCTGAAGGAAGAAAAATATTTCAACAGACAGCTAAAGTATAGAGGAAGTATTCTAGGCATGAGCACAAAGTCATATGGACAAGACTAAAACTGAAGAACAAACAGCAGACTGATTTGGCTAAACTAAAGTGCTTGGAGGAGGAACTATGAAATCAGGCTGGAAAGGCAGGTTGGAACCAGTCTTTGGAGGACTTGAAAAACCCAGCTAAAAGGTTTGTATTTTATCCAAAAGCAACAAGAACAAACAAAAGGTTTTTGGAGTAGGTAAATAATATGACTTTAAGAGTATTATTTTGCTAACCAAGGGAAGGATGAGTTGGAGAGGTGAAAGACTTGGTAGTAGGAAAACTAATGAGAAAGTAATAGTCCCAGGTAAGAGAGAACAGAGAATAGAACTAGGCTGATAGCATGAGAATTTTATGGAAGAGGAACAGAAAAGACTTGGAAAATGACTGGATGCAGAGGGCAAAGGGGACAAAAAAAATAAACATTATTTTAAGGTTTGAGTCTGGATGACCAACTTGCAAGATCCAATGAGCATAAGTAATCCATCTCATTGCCACCTCTTTGACACTGCTTGAAGGGTGAGCCATGAACTCCCAAATCTCCATCTTCACAAGGAGCTCAGCTCAGAACATCTCAGAGCTGTGCTGATCTGGGACATCTCTGCTTCTCCCCCCACAGCCCTCTCTGCTTTCAAACTCTCTTATAGTCTTCCCCCATTAGACTGTAAGCTTCTTGAGGACAGGAATTCTGTCTTTCTTTTTATCATATTTGTATCCCCGGCATTTAGCACAGTGCCTGACACATAGTAGGTACTTGGTGTTTATTGACTGATTATGTGATTGAGAAGATTGTAGTTCCATTAACAAAAAAGAGAAAATTTTGGTAAACAACAGTTTATGGGGAAAAAATAAGGAGTTCAGCTTTGAATATGATTTGTTTGACTAAATTAAAGCCTCCAACAAGAATGCAGAAACAGAAGCTTAAGGAGAGAACAAGGATGGTGTGGTTCAACACACAGAGCTTCAGATTTGAAGTCAGAGAATTTGGGGCTGAAATCTCATCTCTGTCACTACCTGTCTCACTTAATCTCTGTGAGTCTCAGTTTCCTTACCTGTTAATTGAGGTTAGACTAAATGGCAACTAACATCCTTCCCAACAATAAATCTATGGTCCTTTGACCTTATGAACAGAGATGGATATTATATATATATATATATATATATATATATATACACATATACATATGTGTATATACATATATAACACACACATATATGTATGTATGAGTCCTCTGGAGAGGGCTAATAATTGAAGCCATAGAAAGGAATATTTGTAAGGAAGAGTATAAACAAAGAAAGATGCAGTGGCAGCGCTTTGGAGTATACCAATACATAGGAATTGGATAGAAGATGACTCTGAACATGAAAAGGAGAAAAAAATGTCCAAAAGACAGAAGAACAGGGAGGCAGAAGTAACTGGAGGTCAAACAGGATTCTAGAGAGAAGGAGAGAGTGTTGGAGAAATGGCACTATGCTGTCCAAAGACATCTAGGCTTGAATTCAGAAGACCTGAATCCTAAGTTCCATTTCTATAACACTTAAGTTCTTTCACTGTTAGTAAGTCATTTTCACCTTTCTTGGCCAGGTTCCTCACTGGTAAAATGGGTAAAAATACCTATTTCACAGAACTTATATTGTTACCCACTGTCACCTAAAGCTTTCTTTAAATGTGAGCTATTTATGTAGATCTTGTTATCTACTGTGCATAGACAGTAGCAAAAATTGCATAAAGAGATGAACTCAATAAAAGAGAAAATTTTTTAAAATCAGAGGACTCAGGTCTAAATTTGTCAGGATAATGACAGAAGTATGCAGGAGGGATAGATTTGTTGCTGCTGTTTTGTTTATTAGGCAAGTCCATCTTTTTTGTGACCTCATCTGGAATTTTCTTGGCAAAGATACCAGAGGGGTTAGTTATTTCCTTCTCCAGCTCACTTTACAGGTAATGAAAATGAGGCAAACAGGGTTAAATGACTTGCCTAGGGTCATACAATTAGAAAGTGTTTGAATCAGGATTTGAACTCAGGTTCTCCTGACTTCAGGGCTGGTGCTCTATTTACTCTGTCACCTAGTTGCCTCAGGAGGGATAGAAAAAACCAGCAAAGAAAAACATGAAAAAGCAGAATAAGGGGAAAGACTAAAGCCAGCAAAACTTTTTCACTAAGAGTAAAAACACCTGGCTTATAGTCCCAGCTCTTTCTGCTATGTGACCTTGGAAAGTCATTTAATCACCTAGGGTTCAGTTTCATCTATAAAATAGGGATAAGAAAGCCTACCCTGACCTCCTCTATAGGATTTTTGTGAAAACAAAATGCTGTTCCTCTCAAACAATACTTTATCTCCCAACGCTGGTCATTTTTACTGGTTGTCTCCCATTCCTCGGATATTCTCCCTTCACATCTCTGATGCTTGGCTTCCTTCTAGCAGAAGTAAAAACCCCACCTTGTACAAGAAGCCTTTCCTGATCCCTCTTAGTTCTAATGCTTTCTCTCTGTTGATTATGTTTAATTTATCTTGTATGTTGCTTATTTGTACACAGTTGTTTACATGTCACTTCCCCCATTACTCTGAGAGATCCTTGAAAGCAGGGACTGTCTTTCACATTTCTTTGTATTCCCGGCGCTTAGTAAAAGGTCTGCCCCACAGTAGGCACTTAACAAATGTTTACTAAGTGAATTCACTTTGAAAAGTACGACAAACTAAATAAATACAAGTAATCATCATCAAACAAAGAAGTCAAAGGTACACAGAGCAGGAAGACAATAAACATTCCTTCTCAAGTACCTAATCATTTCTGTCTCTGCTAACATGTTCCCAGTCCCTTTTTTTCTCGCCTAGTTTTTTCCCCTAAATCTCCCTGACAAGGCTTCACCAAGCCAAAAAAAAAAAAGTGCACTAAAAATACTTAAGAACAAGCGCTTAGGTGACTGCTTGAGTGGGAGGAAGGGTAGCTGGCTTTTCCTTCCAACTCACTTTTGCTGAACTGTACCTCTGCAAGGATATTGTTATAGGAATTATCACCATTTTGATGTTTATGTTCTCTACTGTAAAACAATTCTTTTTAAAAAGCCTGTTAAGGACCACATGGATCAACATGGCATGATTATTCATGTCCTTACAAAAGACAGAAACTTGAATTTCATCTCCTAATTTATTCTAGCCAAAAAAAAAAAAAAAAAGCTTGAGTTTAAAATTTTAATCTCCTTTGCATAATACAATGGGCTTTTAAACACTCAAAGAACATGGAAGTCAGCAAATCTGAGTTCATATTAGCTCTGCTACTGACTTGTTATACAGCAAAAGGAAAATGATGTAGCCTATGCCTGCTTCTATATTTGTAAAATGGTGACTTACTATGTACTTATCTCAAATGGGGTGAATTAATAAATGTTTGTACAATGCTCTGTGATTCTCCAGATGAAAGTGATTATAGAGGAAATTAATATTATCATTATTATTAACCCAAACAGTCACAATGAAAATGTATGGATCACATCTGAAGTTTCCATGGGAATCAAAGTAAAAGCTGTCAAGTCAGACAAAATGGAAAACCAATCAAAACATTCATTTCACTTCATTTAAGTTGGCAAAGATTCCTTGATGCCTAGATTTTAATATGTAAGGAGAGAAATGTTTTCCTAACAACCAGAATGATTTCAACTTTGTGGTAATTTTTTTTAAAGGTTGACCTACTATTCCCAAATAGCAAGCATTCATGCCAGATTCAGGGGAAAGTGAGTAGTGAATGTATTGAAAGTAAAAGCCACTAGAAGAGATATCATACAAAAATATGAAAGAAGGCTTAAAGAGTGATGGAATGATTAACAACAGGTAAATAAATTAGATGCAAACTTTTGCTGAGCACTTCAAGCGAGTGGGTAGGATAAGATGTAATCTAAGGTTTAGATCTGGGATCTAGGGATCGTACAAGCAACTTATCACACACAGTACAAGGAACAGATGAAAAATTAATAACACAGTCACTGCTCTTAAGGAGGTTACAATCTAGTATCAAGAAATAAGACAAGTACAGAAAAAAATGATAGGCAGAATAAGAAATGGCATGTATACTTCAAACTAAATGTTATATGGGTTTACAGGTGGAAATTCATGGCTAAGGCAGCTGGGATAATGAAAGGTTCTTCAGGACCTTTATCCATATACTACTAGAGTTTTATATCAGGAACATACTAATGGCCACAGATTCTATCACCTAAATTCTAGCATTTATTACAAAATGAACTTCCAAACTTCTATGCCTTCAAGTAACTCTCCTTTATGTGAACATGACAGACATACATAATCGTTACTCCCACATGGCTCCCTTGCCTCTATTTTTTCCTTATGGTTGAGGTAATAATTTCTACTGCTTCTAACAATGCTGAAATAGGGTCTAATTCATTCTGAGTTCAATACTTTCTCAAGTTTCTCATACCACTTTGCCTTGACCTTTTCATAAAGATGTAGATATAGATATAGATATAGATATAGAGGTACATGTATATATACACATGTATAAGTATGTATATATTTCACATGTGTGCCCACACACACACATATACATATATATAATATTAATTATATGATATAATGTATCAAAACTAACTAGGAGGGGATTCTGGGAAGATGGCAGAGTAGGTCAGAAAATTTCAGCCTCTCAAGATTTTCCCCCACAAAAGAGTTGAAACAGCAAGTTAGGGCAAACAAAGTGTGGGTGGACATATATAAGAATAGGGGCATAAGGGGTCCTCCTGGGACAATTTGAGAAGATCTGAAGAAAAATCCCAGGACAAGGTTTGATTTGTGTGAAGAATAAACACCTCCATGCTAGGTTTTGTTTTAATAAGAGGTAAGCCATGTAAACAACATGCTGCAAGGCCTAGGGATAGTTGATTTGAGAGGCTGCCTGCCCCCAGCCACCAGAACTTTTACCCCCTCTCCAGCCCATCATAAGGGAAGTTTACCATTTGGAGCCCAGAAGATTGAGGGAACCTCTGGACAAGGAATGCCAGACCCCCAACTGTGCTCCCAAGAATGGAAGAGATGAGAAGGAACCAGCACACCCCCAGTGAATACAGAAGTAATGAAGCAGAAAGTCCGTGGCTATGAGCACTTATAGGAGGTTGAAGGTTTAGCTTTGATTCCAGGCAAGAGGGGAGAATTGAAGATCTTGGGCAAGAGACACCATTTCCCACACCCCAGGCTAGAGGTGATTACAAAAATTAAGCTATTACAACAACAACAACAACAACAACAACAACAAAAAAGAAAACGCACAGGCAAAGGAGAAAGAATCCAATCATAGAAAGCTATTATGGGAATAGAGATGACTGGATTCATCTTCAGAGTAGAATATTAAAGTAAAGAAACCCCAAAAGAGTAATGTTAAATGGTCACTTACCCAAAAATATTCATAGAAGATCTTAAAAAAAGACTTTAAAAAATTAAATGAAAGAGATGGAGGAAAAACTTTAAAAAGAGAATAATCCAAGAAAAACAAGAAGAGTATGAAAGTCAACCAATTAGAAAAGGAGATACAGAATCTTAAGAAAGAAAATGACACCTTGAAAATTAGAATTGGGCAAAATAAAGCCAGTGAAATTATATTTCAATTATATTTGTTAATCAAGAAAGTATTAGACAAATAATATATAAATAATAAATACAAATAATATATAAATAATAAAAAGATAAGAGAAAGTGAAACATCTCATAAAAAACACAACAGATTTGGAGAATAGATCAAGAAAATATAAAAATAATTAGGCTAACTGAAAGTTACAATCAAAAAAAGAATATTGATAAAATAATACAAGAAATAATTAAAGAAAATTGTCCTGAAGCATTAGAACAAGGGGAAGAGGGGACAGTAGAAAGAGAAAAAATTTATCAATCACCACTTAAAAGAGATCCTATGAAGAAAACTTATAGGAATATCATAGTCAAATTCTGAAACCCCCAGCTTAAGGAAAAAATATTAAAAGCACCAAGATTAAAACAATTTAAATGTGATGGTACCACAATTAGAATTACACAAAACCTAGCAGCAGAGATATTAAAGGACCACAGGTGTTGGAAAACAACATATCAAAGAGCAAAAGAACTGGGGCTCCAGCCAAAAATATTATACCCTGCAAAGTTAAATAGTATCCTGAATGGAAAAAAAAACAATGGACATTTGATAAACTCTCAGACTTTCAAGACAGTTAAAAAAAAAATTCTGAACTTAATAGAAGATTCGACATACAATAACCAAGAGAAATATAAGGCACATAACAAAGACTAATTATAAGGGATCCATAAGGACACTGTTTACTTTTTATATATATAAAATGTAAAATATATGTCTAAGATTCTTATCAATAATTGGGTAGCTCATAAGAAAGATTGGGGTAAACCTAAGTATGAAAGAAATTTAAAAAGTAAAACCATTTAGGAACAGCTTAAAAGAATAACCATTTTATACAAATTTACACAAATTTGATTCAACTATTTTATACAAATTTTATACAAAGCAAGAGGAAGAACTGATACAGAGGAATTAGATGGGGGCTGGTAGTTCTGGTAACCTACTTTGATCAGGAATGGGTTTGAGGGAACAATACATATATACTAAGAAGAGTATAAAAGTCTTTTAAATTCAGAAAAAAATAAAATGGTAGGAGCACAGGGAGGGTGCAGAGGACAAGGGAGGAATCTTTAGAGGGGATGGGAAGGGAATAGGTAAAATAGAGGGTGTTTATGGGAATGGGAGGATAGGGGAAGTATCGTTGGAGGGGGGTTGGCAAATCATAGGAGGACAAGGTAATGGATAAAAGTAAAGTAGAGGAGGCAGGAGGAATGGGAAAAAAGAGATATGCACATACATAAAAATAAAGATCAGGAGTAGAATAGATTTGGGAAAGTAATTTCTATATATGTATGTACATATGTATATGTATATGTGTATATTTATAGCTTTAAAGAAACATATCTAAACTTTATTGTGGTCTTCTGGAATGAGGTTGGGGGAGGGAAGAACAAAGTAAAAAAGTGCACAGCAGAGAACAAAAGAAAACTCACAAGGAAGCAAAGAAAAGATGGACAAAAGATGTATTATTATTATTATATAGGCTTTCTTGAAATGACAATTTATTGTTACATATTTTGAATCCTCTCTTATGTTCTGCTGTGCACACTATTTTTTTTCTTTCTAACTTTGTATTTAAGTGCCAATATTTAAGTTTTTTTAGTGATATGTTTTTGTTTCTTTTCTCTATTCTCTATTTGTGTTCCAGCATTTAAGTCTAAAATAAAATTTTGAAGAAAAGATAATAAAAATTAAAATATCACTCAGAGGCTTAATAAATATTGACTGTTTTTACTCATTTGTGATATCACCCTAATCAGCCAATTCCAGAACTTTTTTCTTAATTTATTAACTATCATTAAAAATTCAACAAATTATTCAAGAATAAAAAAACCCTAACTAGCTCATTCACTAAGTTCTGATGATATATACAATGTTCCATATTCATAGTTCCCCACCTCTACAAAAGAGACAGAAGCACATTTCCTTATTTCTACTCCCAAAGCAAACTTAGTCATTTTAATTCTTAATACTTATTTATATAGTACTTACTATGTGTAAGGCACTATGCTAAGCAAGCTTTATAAATATTTTCTTATTTGATTTGCACAAGAGCCTTGGGAGGTAGATGCTATTATTAACCCCACTTTACAGTAGGTGACACTAAGGTTCGTGTTGTGACTTGCACAAGGTCATACAGCTAGAATGTACCTGAGACTGGATTTGAACTCAGGTCTTCCCTAACTCCAGGCGCAGCACCGTAGCCACTGCACCACACTGCTGCCTCTCACAACATTAAGTTTTTTGCTTCCATTTACATTTTGTGGTCATTCTGCTTCTTTGTAACTTCTCTCTCTTCATAGTTATTTGTGTACACATATTCCCCTCCCCCTACTCAGTCAGTTATCCAGTCAACAAGCATTTCTTAAGTGCCTACTGTGTTCTGGGTTCTATGCTAAGCAACGGAGATACAAAGAAAGGCAAAAGCCAGTCCCATCTCTCAAGAAGCTCACAGTCTAATGGGGAAGATGACATGTGAACAGCTCCATACAAATCTGATCTATATAGAATAAACTGGAGGCACCAAGATTAGGGAGGGCTGAGAAAGGCTTCTTGAAGAAGGCGGTGGGACTTGACAGAAGAGAGAAGCCAGGAGGCAGTGAGGAGGAAAGAGAAAGTTCTCACAGGGAGCATCTCATGTGAGGAACGGCACAGCATTCAACTGGAGAGCAATGTCTGCATCATACCCATCTTTCTGTCCCTCCCAGCAACACCCCAACTCTTCACTCTCACTCACTTTATGTATCTTGCCCAAACCAGTCACTTCTACCTCTATAACTCCTCTACATCTTCACCTCTCCTATACATGTCTGTCTCCCCACCCACACAACCACCACCTGGATTTACTGCAATCACCTCCCTGTCTCCTCTTTCCCTAATCCAGGCCATTCTCATTATTCATCTGCCCAAGCGATCTTCTGAATGTACAGGTCTGCCCTCGTCACTCTTCTCAAAACACTGCGGAGGCTCCCTAATACCTGCAGGGTTAACTATAAAATCCTCTGCTGGGTTTTTAATAACTTTCACAACCTGGTCCATTCCTACATTTCCCATTTCCTTCCCCTCCCTTTTTTATTCCCTTCCCCACACTCTTCAATCCGCTGACACTGACCTTCTTACCATCCCTCCCACACAATCTTATCTCCCAACTCTATACCTTTCCACAGTCTCTCTCCTGCCTAGAACATTCTCATTCCTTCCCCTCTGATTCCTGGCTTCCCACACTTCCTTCTTAAGAATCAGCTCAAATCCTACCTTAATGCAAGAGGCCTCTTCTAGGCTCTTCACCACTTTTCCTCGATTCTCTATGAAATTACATCTGCTTCACCCTATAAACATGTCTTCTATTTACATAGTTGTTTGCTTGTTGTTTCCCTCATTAAAATGAGTGCCCCTTCAGGGCAGAGGCCATGGTTTTTGCCTTCCTCTATATCTGTAGTTAAAATAGCATAGTGCCGTGTATGTAAGCACTTAACAGCAGAGCATCCTGCATCTAATAAGCACTTAATACATATTTTAAAAATTAAACTGAAACACTATAACTGGCAATCTCTACTCTTCCCATGCCTCTCTTTCCTAAGCTCAATCTAGAGAAAACTGTCTAGTTTCATTCAAAACTGACTTGGCTTCCCAAATTTAAGAGGCAGGAACTAGCTCATTCATTTTTGCATCCTTCAAAGCACATAGCAGGCTAGCATAAAAAGAATATGCTTTGAATACAGGAACCTACATAAGAATTTCAACCACATTTTAAAATGCTTTTAAATAGCTAAACAAAGTTTCGATTTTTGTCTTATAAACATGCACACACACACACACACACACACACACACACACACACACACACACACATACACACACACACACAGACTGACAGGAAAACACTATCACCAAACCTAAAAGCTACCTTTTAAAAAAAGACAAAATTTTCTCCTCAAATAAAAATATTTACTCCCTTCTCAAACCAATTTGAGGGAGATTGAGGCTCTGGAATAAGAGTGTGCTCACCTCCTTTCCTAAGCAAACATGAAGAAAGAATAGAATTTGATAGAAAAATAAATAGGGTTCCCTCATCTCATCTGAAAATGGTCTGATGGGGTAAGGTATGGTAGTGAGGATGACTAACTCAAATGAGCCAGCAGCTTATACAGCATGTATGGAGGTAGGATGTATTGACAGAAGAGAGGAGCCAACAGGATAAGGCATGATTTGTAACAAGACTCCTAGTTAGACAGTTCTAGTTGTCATGATCCTAAGCAAGTTCAACTATCTAGGCCTGTTTTCTCTTCTGAAAAATGAGGATTTTTTAACTAAATAATTTAAGAAGTTCTTCCCAGGAATAAATTTCTGTGGTTAATTTTTAAAATTTACCCATTATTTGAACAGAAACATTATTGAGAAAAAAATTTTAATATTCAATATCATACATACATACAAATAGATAAATAGATATCTACATCTATATAGGTCTATATAGACATAAATAGTGAACAAAAGTCAGAAAGTATTCAAAATGAAGTCAGGATAGCTCCCAAAATAATCATGGCTACATCTAGAAATGTTCATTTTTATGATATATTACAGTTGTAAACCAAAAGCTTATTAATAAATAAAATCCACTGATCAGTTCTTTTGTCATGAAAAGTTTAGCTCCTAGTTTGCATTTGCTCCTGAAAAGCACAGAAAATTCCATTTTCTTTGTATCCTTAAGTGGCTATTTAAAACAGACTTGGGCTGTGTCTAAATAGGCAATTAAGAGTTGAATTTAACCAAAAAATTAAACCAAATTAAAGAATTAAACCAAAAAACTACTAAAGAAAAGCAGATTGTTTAGATCTTAGCTATCTAGCTCTGTATATTGATCAAAATAATTAAATAACAATAGAGGTAGCTAGGTGGTGCAGTAGACAGAGCACTGAAATTTGAGTTGTGAAGGGCTGAGTTCAAATCTTGCCTCAGACACTTAGTTGTGTGGCCCTGAACAAGTCTCTTAGTTACAATTTGCCTCAGTTTTCTCAGTTATAAAATGGGGATAATAAGAGCACCTACCTTCCAAGGTTATTGTGAGAACCAAATGAGAAAATATTTGTGAAGCACTTTTCCAACCTTAAAGCTTTCTATAAATGCTAGCTATTTTTTTTTTAATTTAAAATTCTATTTGATCGCATGAATAGTATCACAGGGTCTGGGATGTTCTAGCAAATGTCCAGATAGGAAAAGCATCTTGAATGTCCATCTCTCAGTGTATGTTTTGTAAGCAATGACTAAGAAGTCACATTCTCAGATGCCCTACTCACAATTAGATACCTCTCATTGTGAAAATGCCAGTCGTTTTCACTTTCTTGTCACAACATGTAAAATCTACAAATACATCTCTTCTCTCTTTCTTCACTGGAGGCAACTTGGTGGAGAATCTGAGGCTGCTGTTGGCTTTAGAGTTGAAGTATCTCGGTTCTAGTCCTGCTACTTCAGGAAAACGGGGAAAAATGGTTTTGATATCAACCTTAAAATTTTGTTGGAATATATGGGGTAATGGTGGGGAGGAAGGGGGAAGTATCTACAAATATCCTGGACATTTTTCATTACAATATATTACAGATACAATTATCTTACTAAATAAGGAAAGGGAGAGAAGGAAGTGAACTCAGATAAGCATGGTTTAGGTCAGGAGGGAGGATGGTGGGCATATCCCAGCCAATGGGTAGAGAATGGTACCCTCTCTAGGTACGAATACCACAGTTCTGTGTCCAGAGGACTTGGGCATGAGTCCTAGGCTAAAAAGCATGGAGTTAGCAAATACGTCCCTGAATAAATTCTCAGAACTATGCTGCCTGTTCACAGAATGTTAACACTGAGGTGACATCATTATACTTCTAACCAAGGCCATTAACTACACACATTCCAAAAGCGTCACTTGGACTTTTCTGATGGATCTGTAATAATTACAACTCCTCCTCCTCACATTTATATAATGCTTTAAGGTTTACAAAGCAGCTTTCCCAAAAGAGAATGGCTGGAGACAACAGCTGAGGCGTATACAGCCAAGTATACAAATGGATTTATGAGAAGAAATGCCTCTTGCATTCATGCCCAAGAAGATAAACTTATTTTTTTCCTCCTGCACTAAAAGGGGAGAATCTAGCTCAATATATATTATAATAACAGCTAGCTTTTATATAGAACTTTAAGGTTTGCAAAGCAACTTTACAAATAGTTCATTTTATCCTTATAACTCTGGGAGGTAGTTATTATTATCCCCATTTTATAGATGAGGAAACTGAGGACCAGAGAAGTTTAATGACTTGCCCAGGGTTACATTGCTAGTAAATGTCTGAGACTGGATCTGAACACAGGTCTTCCTGATTGCCATATCAGCACTTACGGGCCTCTACATATTATCAACATTAAAATAACAGAAAAATTATAAAGCAAGCCATTGTAGGAGCACTTGGAATTGTTCAGATGCAGGCGGTTCTAAAAATCAAAATAATAGAGTAGGTATTTTGGACCTCTTCACACACACCCAAAAAACCTCTTCAGAAAGCCTCCCTCCTCCTCTGTCCACTTCCCCCTTATCCTTTGTTAACTACAAAATAAAAAGATTTCCAGCTACTTTGGAATTCAAGAGCTATTGGGCAGGAGGTAGAAATATTCTGATTCAAACTTTCTTTCCACTACCTTTTTTACTTCCCTAGGTAGACATATGAAATATTAACAATCCTGAGAATCACAAGTTATAGCTGGAAGAGATCCTTAGAGATCACCTGATCCAATGCCTATCATTTTACAAATGAGTGCACTGAGACCCAGAGAGGTTAAACGATTTGATGGCCTCACACAGGAGGTAGTAAATAAATAACTAACAAATCAAGTAATAGTAATAGCTGAATACTGCGTAATACTTTAAGTTTTGAAAAGTACAAAAGCACTTTGGCAGCTGGCAGCACAATAAGTAGAGGGTTAGCTCTGGAGTCAAGAAGACCTGAGTTCAAATTCAACTTTAGACATTTGCTATGTGACCCTGGGCAAGCTACTTAAATGCCATCTGCCTCAGTTTCCTCATCTGTAAAATGGGTATAATAGTACCTTTCTCCCAGAGTTGTTATGAAGAACAAATGATATTTTTAAAGCATTTAACACAACACTTGGCCATTAATTAATCAATCAATATACATTTACCCAAAGGAAGCACAGGCTTTGCAAAGGTTTGCAAAGGAACTTTAAGTGTTTAGTAGTTTAAAAGCACATAGGTAGGTGTTTAATAAAAACTTGTTTCCTTCCCCTTTTTCTCTTCCTTATTATAGATGAGCTCATCTGACCTTCCCAATAAACCTTAAGGCAGGTATCACAGGTAGTATTATCATCTCCATTTTCTAGACAGGAAAACTGAGGTTTAGGGAGGAAAACTACTTGCCCATGGCCATGGAAAATGTTGAGAAAAAAAATTCAAACCCAAATCTGCTGAACTTATCCACTAATTTTTCACAAATAACTGATTTTCAACTTGATTTTGCAGACTTTCTGCATGTCAAGGTTTCAAAGAAACTATTATTTTTCACTAAAAATCAATGGTAATACCACTACTAGGTCTGTATCGCAAAGAGATTTTTAAAAAAGCAAAAGGGGGCGGAGTCAAGATGGCAGAGTAGAAACAGCACTTCCACAGAGCTCCAACCCACACCACTTAAAAATTATGTAAAAGGGGGGACTCTGAACGACCTCTGTAGCTCCAGAACCCACAGAATTACACAGAGAAGCTAACCTTCCACTGAGGACAGTCCTGCAGCCCGGCAGGAAATGGCCAGCGCAGAGCTTTGGGAACTGCAGCAAAGCATTCTGGCCAGGCCCTCATGAGTCTCAGCTTTAGCCCAAAGGCAGACAGACCAGCAGCCGGCAGGAGGGACCCCAAAACAGCAGCAGCTGTGGCATTTCCAGAATTATCAACACATATATGCCTAGGACAAAGTGAAAGGTTAGTGCTTTATGGACTTTGGGACTGGTTGGGAGAATGCATCAGCTTCTTCCCCTGGGGGCGAGAAGCTGCTGAGAAGCCTGCGTTTCAGCTTCAGCTCCTGGCCTGCGAACTGTAGGGGGATCCAGCGACCAGTCTGTGGAGGAAGCGCTCTTGCTTAACCCTTCTTGGATCTGGATTGCAGTCTGGGGTGGAGGTCTTGGGGTATGTGACCAGCTTGCCAGAGTGTGTGGAGACTTCACAGAGGCCACCCAATTAATACCTCCAGAAGTTTAGAAAACCCCGTTTGGGACGGAAGTTCCCCTGGATGGTGGCAAACTCCTACTGTGGCAACAAGCCCCAAAATCAGGTAATTAAGTGGCAACATGCCTAGGCAAAAGAAACAAAATAAACAGAAAAATTCAACATTGAACTTCTATTTTAGGGGCAAAGAAGATCAAAGCATGGAGGAGGACTGTGAGGTCAGAACTCCTGCAACAAAAGCCCCAAATGAAAATACAAGCTGGCTATAGGCCATAGAGGACCTTAAGAAGGATTTTAAAATTCAAATAAGAGAAGTGGAGGAAAAATTGGCAAGAGAAATGAGAAAGATGCAAGAAAAGTATGAAATTATAGTCAACAGCCTGACTGAGGAAAATAACACTTTAAAAAATAGACTAACGGGGTGGCTAGGTGGCGCAGTGAGTAGAGAGCCGGCCCTGGGGAGCCGGCCTCAGACACTTAACCCACACAAACAAAAACCTAGCCGTGTGACCTTGGGCAAGTTACTTAACCCCAATTGCCCTAAAGGGGTGGCTAGGTGGAGCAGTGAGTAAGAGCGCCGGCCTTGGAGTTGGGATGATCCGAGATCACATCCGGCCTCAGAAAATGAGCACCCACGCATAAATAATGACTGGCCGTGTAACCTTGAGCAAGTTACTTAACCCCAATTGCTTTAAAAAAAAAATAGACTAACTCCAATGGCAAAAGAAGCTCAGAAAGGCAATGAGGAGAATGCCTTAAAAAAACGAATTTGCCAGATGGAAAAAAATCTCAAAAGCTCACTGAAGAGATCCATTCCTTCAGAGTTAGACTGGAGCAAATGGAAGCTAGTGACTTTATGAGAACTCAAGATACTATTAAGCAGATACAAACAAATGAAAGAATAGAAGGCAATGTGAAATATCTCATGGGAAAAACCATTGACCTGGAAAATAGATCCAGGAGAGACAATCTAAAAATTATTGGACTACCTGAAAGCCATGATCAAAGAAAGAATCTAGAAATCATCCTTCAAGAAATTCTCAAGGAAAATTGCCCTAATGTTTTAGAACCAGAGGGCAAAATAGAGATTGAAAGAATTCACAGATCACCTCCTGAAAAAGATCCCAAAAAGAAAACTCCTAGGAATATTGTAGCCAGGTTCCAGAATTCCCAGATCAAGGAGAGAATATTACAAGCAGCCAGGAAGAAACAATTTCAATACTGTGGAAACACAATCAGGTTAACACAGGATCTGGCAGCTTCTACACTGAGGGATTGAAGGGCATGGAATATGATATTACAGAGGGCAAAGGAGCTGGGATTAAAACCAAGAATCACCTACCCAGCAAAACTGAGTATCATGTTTCAGGGGAAAATTTGGTCATTCAGTGGAATAGAGGACTTTCAAGCATTCTTGAGGAAAAAACCAGAGTTGAATAGAAAAATTTGACATTCAGATACAAGAAGCAAGAGATGCTTGAGAAGGTAAACAGGGAAAAGAAATCACTATGAACTTATCAAAGTTGAACTATTTACATTCCTACAGGGAAAAACAATAACTGTAACTGATGAAACTTTTCTCAGTATGAAAATAGTTGAAGAAGGTGAATATGTGTATATATGTTTACAGGTATACATGGATAGAGGGCAAAAGGTGTGAAAGCCTCCTACAAGCAAGCCTCCCATAGGCAAGCTTCCGTTAATGGGCTCCATGTGAGACCTATTAATGGGTTAACATTACAGATACTTCAATAGTTTTTCTCACAAAATCCTAAAGATCCTCACAAAACCTGCCTCTAGCCAAGTCCTTCTCTGAGTATATTTGCATTAAGTTTTAGTCAGTGCCATTTACACTTTCACTAGAAACATATAATGAACAGTGATGTTAAAATCCAAATATTGGAACTTCCGTGTCCCTGATGGTGAAGAGTTCTTTTTATTGAAATCTCCAGAGATCTCTTCTATATTTTTCCTTTTTGGTTCCAGCTTGATCCTTAACTGCCCTCTAAATGGCCTTGCCTAGTGGGTCTTTGACCAAGCTGTTTTCAATTTTTTCTAATAACTCTCATTTGTTTTATGAGGAATAATGCTCATAATCTTTCACTATCCTCCTCAAGAAGAACTTTATTCTAAACTTGTATTTGTTGCTTGTTTACTTATATGAGATTTCTTTATGTCAATGAATGACATACCCTTTTCAACATCCCTGGTGAAGTTTGAGGTAGTGATTGGGGCCTTGGTTCAATTTGTTCTTTTCTTTAGTTAATCACTAGAAGGACCAGGTGCAAAACTTGATGCACATGAGGCTTATTAATGGATAGGAAAGATCTTATATCCTATTAACATTACAGGGGATAGGGAGGGAGGGATTGAATTTAGAAGTCAAACCTTTTTTTAAAATGCTAAAAATTGTTTTTAAATGTAATTGTGGAAAAAATAAAATATTTTTAAAACATCAATGGCACTCAGAGATCTCTGATAATATTCAGATACATTCTATTATTCCAGTGCTTCTGCCACTTTCTGGAGGTGTTTCCCTCCAAGGATGCAATATATTACAAACCATCTCTACCAGCCCATCTTAAACAACTCTTATCCACAAATTAGCTAGAAGAGGGTCCACCCAACTTCTTCGGAGCCTTTCTTCATTCTTCCTAACATCTCATACTAACTGATGGAGCAAATGAACTGTCCACTGGTTATCTGTTACATTCATCATATGACCAATCATTTTTTTTTTGCTCACATATGTCTTGATAATGCCCTACTCTTCAAAGTTCCCCCTTTGTAATGTGTTACAACTACCTGATTACACCCAAAATGTCTCTCTCTATTGCCCTTTGAGTGATTTTAAATTTCAGAAACTAGTGTTAAATGACTCATGGGCATATCTTACAAAAAAATACTTGCATTAAAAAGTTGAGCCTTTGGTTCAGGGAGAGGTCCAAAGTGATTAAAAGAACTCTGTAGTTCTCAAAAAGAAATCTATCCTCTTGTTTTCGTCCTATTCAATACTAAGTCCTATTCAGTGACCATTTGCAGCATCTGTATAAGATATATATAAATGTAGATACAAACAACATATAATGATATAATGTATAACATATAACATATGTAACTATATGAGTATGTGTACACATGTATTTATGTATACACACATATGTGTGTGTGTGTGTGTGTGTGTGTATACTGATAAATATACTCTGTTGTTCATCTAATTGTATATCACAGCCTGGACAACAGACATTTTTCATCCACTTGTCTCTCCCTGGGTGGATAGTTAAGCCAAATTCTTTTAGGTGATTATAAGTGTCATTTGGAAGGTTCTGCAATGTTCCAGGACTGCATTCAATGAGCATATCATTTACAAACAAAAGTAATTATAGGACTTCAAAGGAAATTTGTCTTCAACTTGAATCCTGTTCTGGATCTCCTCTACAGCAGTAGCAAACAACTTTGGCAAATATAAGTCACCTTATTTATGTCTAATTTGAAATTAATGGTACTACAGGGTCAACAAACAAGATTCAGTCCTTAGTTCTTTGGAAGAATCATCCAGTGTTGACAATACACAAGGGAGACACCTTTGTTGGAAAGCTTTCACACCGGCATTTTGCTGTACCAACTCAAATTTTTTTATGGTCAACAAAAAACAAGCACAGTGCAATCTTGTATCTATACATCTTTCTTTTTAACTATGTAACATTAAAGTTATGGTTTACTGTGGAATATCACTTATGAAATCCCGATTCTTTCTAATGCCCTCCTCACAGGTTACCCCCAATTTGTATGTAAATAATTATCACAAAAACCTTTAAGAGATGAAAAATATGCACATGTCAGTATTACTGCATTTGTTCAGTTGTCTTTTTTGGTTAAGAGAATGGTCTAAGATTTTTTCCATTCCTCTGGCATCTCCTCCTTCTTTCAGCTAACTTGAGAACTGATCCCTCAAGGCCCTCAATACTGGGTCACCTCCAGCATAGGATTCCTCTATGGTTACTTGGTCTACTCTGGGTGATTCTCTCATCTTTCTTTGCTTTGGTGCTATTTCATTTTCTATAGAAGCATTTCTGGGATTCTAAAATACAAATGTGGTAGCTCCACTATCCTTGATAGAGAAAATATTTGCAAACATTTTCCATCTCTCATCTGTTTCATCTTTTTGTTTTCCCCTCCACTACTTCTCAGAGTTTTATGAGGTGATACTGTTCATAATCTTCCACTCTTCTCTTCCGTAAGATTTTACCAGTGAAATCATATTCTAAACTGGTTTTGGCCTCGGCTGCCAACTCTCTCCACGCAGCAATTAAATCAAGCATTTGCTTACTAAGACACTTTTAAGGATCTAATAAAAGTCTGCTCATTGTGACAAATGATTTACATGGTTTAAACTTAGGTGAAATTATTATACAGTATTTGGTGCCAGTATCCTTTTCTCCAACCATTTTCCATTTTTTTACATCAATAACTTATAAAATCAAGTTGAAGTTGTTTTAATTGCATGTCCTATCTTTCCCCATTTTTATTCTTATAGTGATGTATACATTTTGATCTTTGCTCTAACATGTGAGAAGTCTTACAAGAAGCCAATTCAGAAATGACTTTCATTTAGTAAATGACTCAGCTAAGTGGAAGGGTAGATAGAGTGCTGGGCCTGAAATCAAGTAGATCTGAGTTAAAATCAAGCCTCAGAGACTTACTGGCTATTATGACCTGGAGCAAGTCACTTAACTCTGTTTGCCTGAGTTTCTTCATCTGCAAAATGAGCTGGAGGAGGAAACAGCAAACCACTCCAGTATCTTTGCCAAGAAAATCCTAAATGAGGCCACCAAGAGTCAGATACAACTGAAACGACTGAGTCCTGGCTAAATTGCTTATGGCTACCTACCTCAATTTCCTCGTCTGTAAAATGGACATAACAGTACTAATCTCCCAAGGGAGTTGTGAGGATCAAATGAGATAATATTTATAAAACAGCATAGAGCCTGGCACATATATGTGTTTAATAAATGTATGTGTTCCCCTTCCCTCATTTCTTATTTGTCAAAATACAGTGTTTCAATTTTCTGCAATGCTATTCCATTCTTTCACTGTCTAGTACCTTCTGATTTCATTTTCAAAGAAAATATATCTAATGTGCAAGGATGAAGCTTCTGTGCAGCCAAGTCTTTAAGTTTTCTCAGTCCTTATGTGTGAATCATATTATCATATTTTCCAAGATATTTTTCACTGGTCTCACCCATGCCTACTTTTGCAATTGAAGTCACTGAGAAGTAAAATATATATTGATTTAACATGAAAAGTTTTATCAAGTTCTTCAAAGAATTTTTCCACCTCTTTCTAAAGTTGATGTTGGTACATAAACTACAATTATTTTCATGTTCATCTTTCTGTAAATTTTTGCCATGAGTACTGCAGTATAAGATAACCAAAAGTTCCACTAAAGCCTCTGAATATGAGATAAAATCAATCCCACCATTTATCTCTCCAAGAAGAATTAATGTATCCTCTTTTGGCAGTCTCTCTTTGAGGCTCACCACCATCTAGATTTTTAACTAGCCCTCAGGTCATTCTCCCTCCTTTCTCAAAGACTTTGAAACCTGACTCTCAGTCTTCCTCTCCAACCCTTTTTAGAGATTTTAATTTGATGTCAATGTCCCCACCAGTACTGCTGCTTCATGGTTCATCAACCTCATCATCTCCCAAGATTTGTGCCTTCACTTTACTGCAGGCACAACCCAGAATAGGCACACTCACCATCACCCTTAAAGTTTGAGCTTCACTATCTAAAACTGAAATTCCTCACTTGACAAGAACCTCCACTCCCTCATTTCCTCCTAAACCTATTCTCTGTCCTGCCTGCAGTCTTCAGTTATTCTACATTTCCTTGCCTTCCCTATACTAAGTCAAGCTTACCAACTTGCTGCCTGGATCCCCTTAATCAAGCAATCAACAAGCATTTTTAAGTACCCACCATGTGAAAGGAATTATTAGGCATTAAGGATACAAAAATAGTCTCTGCCTCAAGAAGCTTTCAATCTACTGGAATACCAGCCTGTCTTCTGTTTGTCCCATAAATCATCTCTCTTATTCCAGTTTTCAAACTCTCCTTATGCTCTCTCCAGTCTTGAAGAATTTTCACTTGACCTTTCTATCCCCTGAGACTAATACCCCCTATGGCTTCTCTTTTTCAAATCTAAACTGGTTTTTAAAAAATCCTCTCTCTAAGCTTTGCCTCCACTTTCTCACCTTCCATTAACTTCTCAAAACCTTGTAATCTAGCTTCAGACGTTATTACCCAACTTAGTTCTATCCAAGTTCTATCGAAGGTTGCCAATGATGTTAACTGCCAAATCCAAAGGTCTTTTTCTCACTTCTCATCATCTGGGAATTCTCTGAAACATTTAATACTGCTGATTGCTCCCTTCTCTTCTGGACAATCTCTTCTTCCTGGATTTCTGTCCTAGTTCTCCCATCTGGCCACTATCTCACAGTCTCCTTTGCTGGCCCATCATTGATTGCTCCCTACCTACTCCTGGATGTATCCAAGGGCTCTGATTCTTCTCCCTATTCATTCTCTATCATGCTAGACTCACTTGCTACAAGGCTGCTAGATGGTAAATACAGTGTCAGACCTGGAATCAGAAAGACCAGAGTTCAAGTCTGGCCTTAGACATCTTGCTAGCTTTGTGACCCTGAGCAAGTCACTTAACTTCTGTTTGCCTCAGTTTCTTCATCTGTAAAATGGGGGTAATAACAGTACCTACCTCCCAGGATTGTTGTGATCAAATGAGACATTTGTAAAGCACTTAGCACAGTGTCTGACACATAGTGAGCATGATGTAAATATCAGTTATTATTATTATTAGTATCATTATTACAACAGATTTAACCAAATTCTCCAAGAAGATGATTCTCAGATCTATACACTGAGCTCTAAGTCTCCTGAAACATCTCAGTCTCATCATGTGCAAAACAGCATTCATTCCCCTATTCCAGACTTCCCTAATTCTATTGTAGATGCCAGCATCCCAGTCACTTAAGTTCACAACATTGGAGGTTTCCACAATGTAACAATGGATATACTTGATTTTTTCCAGTAGTAGGTTCACTTTCTAATCACTGGATATGGATCAAATAAATAATTCTCTCTTTTTTTTTTTTTTTTTTTGCTTTTTGGAGGAGGGAAGGCAATTGGGGTTAAGTGACTTGCCCAAGATCACACGGCTAGTAAGTGTTAAGTGTCTGAAGCCAGATTTGAACTCAGGTCCTCCTGATTCCAGGGCTGGTGCTCTATTCATTGTGCCACCTAGCCGCCCCAAAATCAATAATTAAGCACCTACTATGTGCCAGGCACTGTTAAGCACTGGAGATACAAGAAAGGCAAAAACAGTCTCTGCCTTCAAAGCCTTTCCAGCATGGTAGAATCTGCCAGACGTTGCACTCCTCTGTCATAATCTTCAAGGAACCCTGGGGCACCTCCATGCCAAGATGAGGCAAGGGAGTAGGATTTTAGAGAGGACAGATATTTTTTAATACCCTCTAATGCTTCATCCTTATATTAAGGTGACAGTGATTTCCTGAAGGTTATGCCAAGAGAACACAAGCTCTGGCAGGCCCTCCCAAAGCTGGAAACGTTTCAGGTATGGACCCAGTAACACAAAGTATGTCTGTTGCCTGAGGACAAATATGACTAGATTTGGAGAGGCTCATCACCACTGCTAGCAGCAGGCTGGTGAATTGATTAGCCAGTGTAATTCTTGAGGACCAGCTACTAGGTAAGATCACAGAGGACCAGGGAACAAAGAATCCACACTGAAAATATCACAAATCCTTAAGGTATTAACGTATACTTTAAATGTCAACTGTCCTTTACTGAATTGCCAAATGAGTTAAACAGTTGGGAAGTCACTGATATGACCCTGCTGCTATGAGTTCTGGACTAGATTTTGGGCCATCTTTCAATCTGAGTTGACAAGACTGGGATGTCAAGAGACAAGTTAAGACATGAACAGATTTTAGATAAGAAAATTAATTGAGATGCCTAGATGGGTATGTATATATGAGTTAAGGTATATGTATATATGAGTAAAGGGAGATTTGATAAGTTGTGTGGACTGACTGCAAGTGGAGAGAGGGTTAAGGGGAGGTTGGTCAGAGGCAGAATGTTTTTACCAAAATTCATAAGCATGTTAATGACATGCCTATTATGGGGAAAAGGATTGTATAAAACATTGAAAAATAAATGCAATACAGTTTTGTGGATGAAAAGGTTACCCTCTGCTCTTGAATCCCATAATAGTGACTGCAGAATCTGGCAGAGTCCATCAAGCTGGAAAGATTTTGAGCAGAGCCAAGATGGCAGAGTAGCAGCAGTACACCCAATCTCCCCCATCACTCTTCCCACCCCCCCAAAAAAAACCACAAACCCTTTTCTTCCAAACAGATCTAGAAAATGTGCTGGAGTGAATATTGATAGAAAAATACAAGACAAAGTCATACTGAGTCATTTTTCCCAACCCAGTTTTGCAAAGGGAAAACAGACAGGTCTGTAGATACCAAGAAAGGGTTCTGACCAGGACAGCATCACTTGAAGCACTTTAGTGCAAGGCAGAGGCTTTACACAAGGGCAAGAAGAGGTACCAGATCCATACCAAGTTGTTATAGGAATGCGAATTTAAGATCTTCCCTGCCTCTAGGCCCTTTGATAGGCTTAAGTGACTCTGAGAATCTTCCTTGATTTGAAAATATACTCTGCCCCCAATAGGCTGAATGTGGACCCCTAGAGCCTGTGGCAGGAGGCTTGTTTTTTTCAGGAACACCCACACCTTGATACTTTGTCATTGGGCAGTGTGTCAAGAGGGTTGTGCCATTCTCTGAGCCAGGAGAAGGCTATATATACCCTGATGTGAGATTCTGTTTTGGGGCTCACTTTGAGAAGAGTAGTCTGATTTGGCCAGACAAGACTATGGGCAGCTGTTGAGCCCCCTGGCTTTGAAAACCCAGATGTTGGTGCTTCCCTCTCTGTTAACTGATTAGGTATGGATGTAATGGTCAGACAGTTAGAAGCCTGTCTGCTGATGTTTCTCTGTATTTGTTGTCTGCTTGTAACTTGTTTGTATTCTCCGAAGTTCAGAGTACTGACCTTTTCCCCCTGAACTAGGTAAATGACATATGTTTGATCAAAGCAAGATTGTTAACCCATTTTGAGTTGGTTTTCTTTGGAAAAGCAGATCTAAGAACCTGTGTTGGCAGCCACCCTGGGTATGCTAGGGCACAGGGAACAGGTGTCAACAGGAAACTTTGTTGTTTACAGCTAAGTTCGAGTCACAGAAGCAAGATGGCCTAAGAAGATGCTCTGATTCCCCAAAAGTGGTATTCCAGGTTATAGGAACTAGTGGTTCCTATAACCTGGTTATAGGAACTAGGTGGTTATAGGAACTAGGAATAAATTCAGAAGCAAGTAGCAGCGGTGTGTCTCAGATCCTGTGAGTAAAGTGATGTCTCAGTTTCAGCTTTTAGCCCAATGTGAAGTCTGCTGAGAAATAACCAAGGCAGGAATCAGAGACAAAGGAGAGTCTACAGTCCTGTCAATCTGAACTAGCAGAGCTTTTCAGATGGCTGATTGGCAGAGTCTAGCAACAGTCCAATACTGCTCAGACCTAAGCACAAATCAGGAACTTAAAAACTAGGAGGGCATCAAGAAGACTTTACCCTGGATCAGACCATAATAGGAGCACTGAAAGCTTGCAAGCCTCCAGCCTGATTTGTCTCTGACATCCTGGAATAACACTGTATGAGTCTCAGTACCCAAGTCAGCAGCAGAAGAATTCAAAAGGACAAAAGTTTAGCTTACACATTCTCTCCAGAAGAGTGCTGAACCTGTTCATAACATAACATAATAACATAATAATAATAACATAATATAACATAATAATAATAACATAACATAAGGTCAGGAAGAAGTACAGAAGGATGAGAAAACAAGGAAACAAACAAAAAAGAATCCCATCATTAAAAAAACCCAACAACCCCAGTATGGAGACAGGGACACTCAAGGCACAAACCCAGAAAAAGAGAATGACTCCAAACAAAGCCTAAAAGAAAAACACAGCTTGGGCAAAAATCCAATGCAAATTCTTCGAAGAACTAAAGCAAGAGGTCATTTTGTTTTTAAGTTTAAAATGTTTTTATCAACGAAATGAGAGTAAGAGGAAAAAAACCTGAAAAAAAATGAAAACTATGGAAGAAAAAATTGGAGAGGGAATTAACAGCTTGACACAAAAGGTACAAAACCTTCCCCAAGTAACAAACTGCTTGAAAACTAGAATGGAGTAACCAAAAGCCAATGATTTCATAAGACAACAGACTATGTATCTGTGACCTGGGGTCCAGACTAGGTAAATTAAGGTTCAATACCAGGAGACTGGCTACCAGTTGCTGAGTTTTTAGTCCACAAAAACTCATGAAGGCCATCTACTAAGACGCAGAGATATTACAAACTATAATCACAGCTTTTTGGAAGTATGGAAGTGTATTTCAGAATTCTTATCTGAGCATTATCAGAGGAGGGGGAAGAACACAGAAAGAATTTGCCAAGCAAATGTATAATTATTGGGGCGGCTAGGTGGTGCAGTGAATAGAGCGCCGGCCCTGGAGTCAGAAGGACCTGAGTTCAGAGCCAGCCTCAGACACTTAATCCACACAAACAAAAAAAACCTAGCCGTGTAACCTTGGGCAAGTTACTTAACCCCAATTGCCCTAAAGGGGCGGCTAGGTGGCGCAGTGAGTAAGAGCGTCGGCCTCGGAGTTGGGATGACCCGAGATCAGATCCGGCCTCAGAAAATGAGCACCCACGCATAAATAATGACTAGCCGTGTAACCTTGAGCAAGTTACTTAACCCCAATTGCTTTAAAAAAAAAAATTTATGATTATTGTGTGGACTTTAACTTATTTAGGATAACAGATCATCTGAATCACTTGCATATGATCAATGAAAATGCTTGTTTCAAATGATCTTCATAGATTCACTAGAGCACACTTGAAAGGTAATACAAGTTGTGAGCCACAAGTTTGTGTCACTGTTCATACTCAGAAGTAACAAAAAAGGCTTTTTTTTTTAAAGTCAGACTCTTTACTAATCAGCACCAACTTACCACCACCACTGAGTTTCTTTCATTTTAATCCAGTCTTCTTTTGAAAAGAGAACACACACACAAAAAGAGAAAGAAAGAAAGAAATTAAAAAATGAAAAGAGAACATAAAGAATGGAAGGGTAGTAGTGGTTCACTTAGAAATATCAAGTATAGGGGCAGCTAGGTGGCACAGTGAATAGAGTGCTGGCCCTGGAGTCAGAAGGACCTGAGTTCCGATCCAGCCTCAGACACTTAACACACACACAAACAAAAACCTAGCTGTGTGACCTTGGGCAAATTACTTAATCCCAATTGCCCTCCAAAAAGCAAAAAAAAAAAAGGCAAAAAGAAAAAAAAATACCAAGTACAGTGAGACTATATAGAACTAGGCAGCCTAGCCACATTGAAAACACATTCTTTTATGAAAAGATAATCAAATTTCCCTACAAGATAGTTCTCAAAGGAATAACTCATTCAGGGATCATTTCAATCCTCTGATAGCATCAAAATGTAGTTACTAAAGTTATTAAATGTCCTAAATGTGACACAAAATTCACGCCCACTTGTACTTGATAGCAGAAGGGGTAATGTAACAGCAAGATAGCATGGTATAGTGAAGGAAGTATTAAGATCTTGGTTTGAGTTCAGTTCTAATGTCCTTTGCAGTTCTAAATCTGATCATCCTAGGAGTTCCTCTCAAACACTTGTGAACTACGGGACATTTTTAAGTCTCTGGCTCTGAGTTTGAGGCTCCTCATCCATGAAATGAGGTCCACACTCTTCACATGACAAAATTCACAAGACAGTTATGAAAAAAGCACTTAGTTAAATCTTAAAGTGCCATGTAAGAGTGTGTTATTATTATAGAGTGATTCTTAACACCAAATTACTGCCTGATCAATTTGTGAGAGACATTCCTTCTAAATTCTATGCCAGAATCAAAGACAGAAAGGTCCTATATACACATATATATGTATATAAAACATTCATAGCAGCACTGTGTTTGTGTATGTGTGTGAAAGCAAAAACATGGAAATAAAATGGATATTCATAGATGGAAAAATGGCTTAACAAATTGTGATATGTGATTGCTGTGATGTGGCACTATGCCATAAGAAATAGGAAAAATGGAGTGGCTAGGTGGCACAGTGAGTAGAGCATTGTCCCTGGAGTCAGAAGGACCTGAGTTAGGATCCAGCCTCAGACAACACACACACAAACAAAACCTAGCCGTGTGACCTTGGGCAAGTTACTTAACCCCAATTGCCCTCCAAAAAGGCAAAAAAAAAAAAAAAAGAAATAGGAAAAATTCAGAGAAGGATAGGAAGGTTTATGTGAATTAATACATATTTAAGTAAGCAGAAGCAAGAAAACAATATACACAGTGACTAAATATAGAAAACAAAATAAATAGAAAAAAGGAAAAAATAAAGCTGAACACAGTAATAATGATCAAGCTTGAGTCTTAGAGAAAAAAATATCTTTTCTCCTTATCTGCAGAGAGGTTAAAGAGTAAGACAGTAAAGAATATGCATTACCATCAGCATTGATGCTAATGTTGCACTCTAAGGACTGGGCTTTCTCAACTGCCCTAAAGGTAAAATCTCCTCTAAGTGCTGTCTTCCCCTATTCAAATGTGAGCCCCTCAAAATCCAGGACTGTCTCACATTACTAAATACTTCTTAAGACATTCATTCAATATTTCATATATTATAAGACTTAGTTGGTGTTTTAGTTCTGATGAACTGCCTTTCCTCTCATTTTTTTTAAGTTTTAAAAAGTTTTTTTAAGTTTTAAAAAGTTTTAAGTTTTAAAAAAGCCCTAGGGAAGGGCTGGGAGGAAAAGAAATCTATTAAAAAATGAAGGTACTGTAAAAAATGGTAACAAAAATACAGTAAAAAAAAGACAAAAACATGAATGGAAAGCATGATATAAAAACAAAATATATCAATATACAATATGCCAGCTTTCTCCTAATTTCAAGACTATTTCTCAAGTTGTTATCTTGCATAATAAGCATCAAGATATATTCAAGCAAAGGTTGGGTAGGTGGCATAGTGAATAGAGTACCAGCCCTGGAGTCAGGAGGACCTGAGTTCAAATTTGGCCTCAAACACTTGACACACTTACTAGCTGCGTGACTTTAGGCAAGTCACTTAACCCCAATTGCCCTCCAAAAAGAAAAAAAAAAGATATATTCAAGCACAGGCAAAATTATTTAACTACTGATTACCCTTAAACTGTGCTGCATTCATTGAGAAAATAATTAAAAGCAACTTCAGGCTATAAGCAGGGTTCATCAATTCATTAGCAGCCTTTGTCTAGGCTGTGGCAAGCTTGTACAAACAGAATAAAGGTGATAAGCTATTAAAGGTCCTCTCATGTCCATATCAAAACACTTCTGCTAAAAGTTAGAGTGAGCAGCTAGGTGGCAAAGTGGATAGAACCCTGGGCTTGGAATCAGGAAGACTCATCTTCATGAGTTCAAATCTGACCTCAGACACTTACTTGGCTATGTGACCCTGGGCAAGTCACTTAACTATGTTCACTTCAGTTTCCTTATCTGTAAAATGAGCTGGAGAAGGAAATGGCAAACCACTCCAGTGCCTCTTTACCAAAAAAACCCTGACAAAAAGGGGTCACAAAAAATCAGAAAAATCAAGTTACAGTAGGCAGTAATAGTGCCACGATGGATACTGTTTCCATTTTAAGTGGCATCAAACACAGGCATGTCCTAACACCTCTTCTTTTAACTTTATCTACATAACTTGCTGGTAGATGATTTTTATTCATATCTTCCTACTACAGCAAACATTTATGACCTTAAAATGCAGCTGAAATGTGCTGGCTGGTTACTACCAAAAAGAGCAACTGGAAGCATGTCACTTTCTATCCTTTACCACAAATACTACTAGCTCGGGTCTTTAACCTCATAGCTAGAAACTTGTTAATTGTCTCCTTGCCTTCATCCTAATCATTACATAAAAAGCCACCAGATCAATCTTTCCATTCTCCAGCATACTATCTTACAGTGATAGCCAGGAAGCTTGGGCAGGGGCTACTGGGGCTATGGGTTAGACATAATGGGGAATTGAAAACCAGGGTTCCCCTGAATTGATCTGAAGGGACAGGGGAAAATAAACAAGCCAGGTACGTGGTCCATCAGGGTCCTGCCAAGGTAACCTCTTCCACCAGAATGCTGAAAGACCAGAATTAAAGGTGAGAGGAAGAAGACAGAAATAGGAGAGTCCAAAGAGGTGACTTCAATGATGAGAATGGGGCCCAGGATTGGTGAGCCAGAAATGGAATCACCTGTAGGAGGTTTGGGGACAAATGAAGATAGCATGTAAGAGATTTGAGGAAAGTTCCAGTTTCTAAATCCGCCCTGAAAAGGGAAAACAGAAAAACTACATCTGAGTTGGCAATTTCTAGTTGGTTCAGTAGAATGGAAAATGAAGAAAGGGGAAAAGAAGAGAATAAAGACAAGGACTAAGATTAGAATACCTAGTCCAGTAAGAGCTCAGAAATTTGAACTACAGTGTGCCTTGGCGATTATCAAAAACATCCTCTTTATTTTATAGATACAGAAACTGAGATTCAGAGGCAGTAGATAGTCTGCTGAAATTTACATGGCTACTAACTGGCTACTAAAGATGAAACTAGAACTCATATCTCTTGATTTCCAATCCAAAGCTCTCCAAAGGATGACCCTAGCTTAGGAATTAACTGGTGAACTCATCTGAAGAGTGCGGCTAGATGCAGAAAACTATGATCTCACAGACATAGTTTTCCTGTTTCCCCTTTCCAAGATTATTTGGAACTTTCCTCAAGTCTCTTACATCCTATCTTCATCTCTCCCCCAACCTCCTATAAAAGTAGTATATTGGTAGTAGAAAAGGTTTAGGACTCATTACACAAAAAGATATGGATTTGAACATTTTCTCTAAAACTTAATAGCTGTATGATCACAAATAAGTAATTTAGCAACTCTCTGAACATTAGGTTCCTGGAGCCAATAATACCTGATACAACTATATCACAGGATTATTCCAAGGATGAAATAAAAGTAATATATGTAAAGGGTTTTGTAAGCCTTAAGGCACCATATAAACATCATCTGTTGTTATAACTAAAGCTGGTGTCATAAAAATAAATGTCCTTAAGTGTCCTTAATATATATAATGTATAATATAACAAATGTAAATAAATGTCCAAAAATAAATGACCCTGAAATACAAAATATACATGTGGTAGAGGGAAGAACACTGGTTTTCAGGAATTTTGAGTCAAGTTTAAAAATCATATGACCTTCCTATTTCCTTATATGTAAAATGAGGTCATAACGTCCATATAACCTCCCAGAGTTGTTGTGAGGAAAGTACTTTAGAAACCTTAAAGTTTAGTAGAAGTGTGATTTGTTATAGTATTTAATACTACAATTCCTAAACAACCATATTATTAGTCAGTCAACAAGCATTTATTAGGCACCTACTATGTACTAGGCAGTGTATACTTGTAGTAATCATTACCATAAAAAGTAACCAGCAAATACCAGGCAAGTGCAAAATGAACTGTGTAGACAACAAACATAGCAGATATTAAGGAGAAGAATAAATCATTGAGAGCTGGGGCAGTCAGGGAAGGCAGCCCAGAGAAAATGGGATGTGAGCTGGGATTTGAAAGGAGGGTGGGATTTGAGAGGGATGTGGCAAGGAATTACATGTGAGGAAATTGTGGAGACACTGAAATTCATGCTGCGTTGGGAGACCAGTTTAGCAGAAGCCCAGTGCAGAAGCAAATGCCTGAGACACTTTGGGAGATAGTGGACTCCCCCTCCCTAAAGTCTTTAAACAAAGGTTGGAAGATCACTTGGTGCACATGATGTAGAAGGGATTCTTGTTTAGGTGACTAGATCAAATAGCCTCCAAAGCCCTTTACAGCTCTGTGACACTGCGTACTTAATAAAACACAGACTCTCCATGCTAGAAATCCAAAGCCCTTCAGAACTGGCCCCAATCTACATTTCCCATCTTATCTCCCCTTACTAGCCCTCACATAGCCTATGTTCCAGTCAGACTGGACTATTTACTGTTCCCTGAACATGCCTTATCTCTTCCCACCTCCATAAATTTGTTCAAACCATTTGTTCCACTTGGAATAAGTCTACCACACTCATTGCATCTATTTCCACACCTGGTAAA
Organism: Gymnobelideus leadbeateri; assembly: GCA_011680675.1. NCBI lineage: Eukaryota > Metazoa > Chordata > Mammalia > Diprotodontia > Petauridae > Gymnobelideus > Gymnobelideus leadbeateri. The sequence goes on from WOXC01005410.1 coordinate 695,402, forward strand.
TTTTTCTCAACCCCTTGCAAACCAGCTTCCAGCTGCAGGATTTGATTAAAATCGTTTCCTCTAAGGTTATCAATAATCTCTTAACTGCTAAATCTAATGACCTTTTCTCACTCTTCTTCCTCCTTTGAACTCTTAGTAGCATTTAACATTGATGACCTCACCCTCCCTACCACTTCTTGGAGATACTCTTCTCCACCATCTTCTATGACAAGGCTCTCTCCTAGTTCCTTTCCAACCTGTCTCATAGTTCCTTCTTAGTTGCCTCATTATCCATATCCTTCCCCTCAATCATAGGTGTTCCCCAACACTCTGGCCTGGGCACTTTCCTTCTCTACACCCTCTCTTAGTGAGGACATCAGCTCCCACAGGTTCAATTATCGTTATGTATCTGATTCCCAAATCTATTTTGTTGTTTTTGACTCCATGACACTATTTGGGGCTTTCTTGGTAAAGATTCTGGAATGGTTTGCCATTTTCTTCTCCAGCTTATTTTAAAGATGAGGAACTGAGGCAGACAGGGTTATGACTTGCCCAGGGTCACACAGCTAGAAAGTGTCTGAAGCTGGACTTGAACTCCTGAGGATGAGTCTTCCTGATTCCAAGCCCAGTTCCCTATCCAGCCCTAATTTCTCTCCTGAGCACCAGTCCCACGTCACAACAGCTATCTCTTGGACATTTCCACCTGGATGTCCTATAGGCATCACATACTCAACATGTTGAAAAAAGAACTCATCACCTTCCTCCCCTTTCCCCCAACCCATTCCTCCTCTAAATGAGCCTATCTGTTTGTTACCTATTTCAGACTTAGATTCATTACTTCAGTATAATTCTCGATTCTTTCCTCCACCTCAAACTCACCTCTCATCCAATCAGTTGCCATATCTTGTTTTTTTTGGTTTTTTGCCTTTGGGGGGGCAATTGGGGTTAAGTAACATGCCCAAGGTCACACGGCTAGGTTTTTTTGTTTGTGTGTGCTTTAAGTGTCTGAGGCTGGATCCGAACTCAGGTCCTTCTGACTCCAGGGCCGACGCTCTACTCACTTTGCCACCTACCTGCCCCATGTTGCCATATCTTGTTGATTCTACTTTTACATCTCCCATCCATCCTCTTATCTCCAATCGCAAGGCCACAACCACAGTTTAGACCCTTATCATCTCAAGCTCCAACAATTGAAAGTCTTCTGGTTGGTTTCACTATTTCTAGTCACTTTCCTCTTCAATCTACCTTCCAAACAGCTGGCAAAATAGTCTTCTTAAACCTCAATTATGACAGTGTCATGCCCCTGCTTTAAAACAAAAGAAAGCAAAACAAAAAAGAGGTTTCCCATTGCCTCCAAGATAAAATACAAACTCTTCAGTTTAACACTTAAAGCCCTTCACCATCTGGCTCAAACCAACCTTCCCAGGCTTTTTTTGTATTGCTCCTTTTCACACAATACACAATTCCTCCATATTGTTCTCCCAACTTGGCATCTCACCTCCCATTTCCATCTCCTGGGTCAAGCTCCATATCAGAGTTGGACTGTACTGTCTTTTCACCCTAGCCTCTTAGAATCCACCTCAGGTGTTACTTCCCTTGGGAATCTGCTCTAACCCACCTAGTTTTTAATGCTCTCTCTCCCTCCTCAGATTATCTCGAATTTACTAATTTATCTATTTACATGGTGTAGCCTGAAGTAGACTGTAAGGTCCTTGAGAGCAGGGAGTGCTTTTCATTCATCTTTGTTATCTTCAGCACCTAGAACACTGCTTTTCACTTAATAAATGTTGTTGAATGAATGAAATGACCTTTTCCCCTCTCTTGATTTCTCATAATGTTAACTGTCTCTCAAGTCCTAGTTCAAATGCTACCTCTGCCATAAGTGATTAGACTCTCCCTCCTCTGAATTCTTATGGCATTTTGTTCTACATCCCCAGTCATCCCTAGTCTTCTTGACTTTTGTCCTGCCACTGGACCTCAATGACCCTGGAAGAGAGAGTGAGGCTGATGACTGTGTAACACTGCCTCACTTAAATCCAACTCACTAGAAAGTCAAGATATCCTCTTTGAAAATGGAGGATGAACAAAAACAACAGTATTTGGTTGTGCCACTTCTAGGTCAAGTAAGATATAAAACACTTTATAAATGTTAAAGTGCTAGATAAATACTAGCAATTATTACTTATTATTAGTGCGCTCAATTCAATTCAACAAACATTTATGAAGTACCTATTACTATGTGCAGTAGGCACCCTGGCCTATTGGATAGAGAGAACTGACCTCTTCAGGAAGACCTGGTTAAATCACCTTCTCAATGACCCAGACAACTAAGACTAGCAATTGCAGAGGACAAGCTACTCTGTACTGGTGGAGGGAGTTTCCTCACTGGAAACTACTATAAAAGAAATCACAGGTTACATCCAAAAAGAAAAAGACAACAACTGTGCAAAGTGCAAGGCAAAGTACTAGGAGCACAAAGATGAAAAATAATGTAGTTTGTGACCTTGAGGATCTTACATTTTACTGGGGAGGAGAATATACCAGGTAAGCATAGTATGCAATAGAATTTGAAGAGGTCAAAAGAGAGTTCAAAAGAGATTATGTATATCACCCCGCAAATGTTAAAGTTCTTCAATAAATATCAGTTATTATTCTTAAGACAAAATGAAGGGGCAGCTAGGTGGCACAGTGAATAGAGCACCAGCCCTAGAGTCAGGAGGACCTGAGTTCAAATTCGGCCTCAGACACTTAACACAAAAAGTAGCCGTGTGACTTTGGGCAAGTCACTTAACCCAAACTCCCTACCAAAAAGCAAAAAAAAAAAAAAAAGAGAGAGAGAGACAAAATGAAAATTTGAGGCAGAAGATAACATTTACATCTGGGGGAAAGGATCAGAATTGAGGGAAGGCTTCAGTCCCTAATTACATACTGATAATTCTTCTCATACTTGGTTTGTCCCTTGTCCTAACTTGTAAACCCCATTTACAGAAAGGACTATGTTTTAGACATCTTTGTATCCCCAGATCCTCAGAGCATCTATTAGTGCTCTGCACAGATTACACAGTTAATAAATATTTGTTAAATGAATAAACAGACTATAGAGATTTAACATTTGAATGGTCAGCTAACAGGTCAATTCAGCTAATTATTCATGAATACATTTTGCAACTGGCTCATGGTGGTGGGCCCATAATGAGATTCATTTATGAAAAGATCATTAGCAGGTACCACCCACCCTTTTTCAAGTTAATGTCAACTCTTCTGTTCTGTGTAGCATGGAATTTAGTACAGATACATGGAAAAGTCCAAGTTCTTTCCTTAGCAAAGAGCTCTAGTTGAAGGTACTCCAGCTGCCCAGCCTATAAAGAGGTAGGACTCTGGCAAGAGAAAACTGTTACAATGGAAGGGAAGAGCAGGAAGGTGAAAGGGAATGAGTAAACCTTATTCCCATTAGATTTGGGCTTAAGGAGGGAATAATGTACACACTCAATTGGATGTCTTACCCTACAGGAAAGTATCAGGGCAGGGGATAACAGAGGAGATGATAGAAGGAAGGGCAGATTAGGAGAGAGGGTAGTTAGAAGCAAACACTTTTGAAAAAGGACAAGGACAAAGGAGAAAATAGAATAAATGGGGAGGGAGGGATAGGATGGAGGGAAATATAGTTAAGTCTTTCACAATATAACTACTATGGAAATGTTTTGCATAACTACATATGTACAACCTCTATAGAATTGCTTGTCTTCCCAGTGGGGTGAGTGAGGAGGGAAGAAGGGAAAGAAACTGGAAATCAAAGTTTTTAAAACAAATGCTAAAAATTGTTTTTTACATGCAACCAGGAAATAACATATACAGGCAATGGGGTACAGAAATTCATTTTGCCCTACAAGAAAGTAAGGGGGGAATGGAGGACAGAAGAGAGAACAGATTGGGGAAGGGGTATTCAGTATGCTCGTTATCTTGGGGTGAGGGGTAGGGGAGTGAGAGGAGGAAAATTTGTAACTCACAATCTTTTGGAAATGAATATTGAAAACTAAAAAATAAATTTAAAAATTTATTAAAAAAAAAAAAAGAAAAAAAGGAGAGACAAAAAAAAAGTAGGAGGCTTCTAGGCCTTTCTCTTTGAACTAAGAAAACAATTCTGGCTATTAAGTTTTCACAACAGAACTGCAACTCCCCCAACCCCTTCACATCTAAATCTTATCATCACTTTCACTGTGCTACCCTGTATCTACTACTGGGCAATTTAAACCATGAATTCACTTCAATCTAGCACCTGCTAGTCTCTGTACACACCTGATATTTGAGAGTCTAATCAATATGTTAACTACTCTTGGAGAGACAGTCAATGAAGAAATAATACTCCTAATTCAGATTTCCTATGGAACACAGCTTGGCAGAGGAACACCAATAACAATTCTATCATTCAGTCCTTCTGCTTTAACAATATCTGAAGGTAGTAAGATACATAGTTGCACAGGACATAGTGCACAGAAAGGTACAATAAGAGACATGTTGTCATATGACTTTTTGTAATCATACATGTATTTTAATGCCAGAAAATTCCACTCTCCATGATATACAAAGTCACTTTTTTGGCACACAATGCTTATGGCACACAAATGTCAACATTTATCCAGTCATCTAAATTCTCCCAATTCTATTTTTTATTAAGTTAGGGCATAAAATGAAGCAATGAGCTACCCATTAGCCACCCTACCCACTCCCAACACAATCATCAAAGACAGGCCTTCTTCACTGGTTATAATTTTATGTCCTCTATCTCCTTAAGCATAGGGACAGTTAACATATATCTTCCTCTAACATTATACCTTTTTATAAGCCAAGAAATTAAGATACACCATCCTTCCCAACAGCCCTTAAATAAGGATTCCCACCCTAAAAGCCCATTCAAGCTTAATTCAAGAAGAAAAAAAAGAAGCTTGTCTTTAAAGATAAATGTGTCTCCTTTCTCCCCTCCCCCTTCCAGAGAATGAAAACTATGTAACATAACATTTCCTTTTTTGCCTTAGCTATCAAGGAACTCTCCATTCCAACAGTAGCAATCTAATAATTTATCTCAAGGGTCTATTAGCACCTATTCCTTCTGTTTCCTTTAGATGAGGGTTGCTTTGTCTTTTTGTGTTGTGGACCCCTTCATCAGTAGATTAAAGCCTATGGACCCCTTCTCAGAATGATGATTTTAAATAAATGAAGGAAAAGCTAAATTTTAGAAAGAGGTTAATGAAAATTTAAAAGGTGATTTTCATAGGAACTGAAGAAATCTAGACTGAGACCTCCCAAGTTAAGAATCTCTGCTTAAACTTTCTAACCAGAGCCTATGTTCTGTTCTTAGTACTACATATTTTATTTTGCATTACATTTGATCTGTAAGGTAACAAATCATTTTTTGTAAAAAGTAGATATACATCTTAAATGAATAAGATAAGTTAATCAGGTGAGAGACTGACTTGGTACATGTTATATTCTGGTAACAAAAATCATTTTCTTCTATTCTATTAGTAGGCCACCCCGGATAAAGGGTATCAAAATTCCCTGTCAGTAAGTGAAAGATGAACAAGGTGTATACCTCTCTTTTTCCAATAAATGTACTCCTGCAAAGCTGTATCTAAACCAAGTTTCTAGAAAAATGAATATTTTAAATAAACAGAATCCAGCAATGAATCCTTTTGAAAAGTGATGAGCCTTTGAAATGCAAATCACTACTACCTAGTTTACTTGTTTTATATTTATAGCTCAAAATCTTTTACTTTATTATTAAAGGTATTATCTTTACCAATATAGGCCATAAGCCTTCTAAAATGAAGTAACTGTGGTGGTGTGGTATGGTAGTGATGGTGGTGGTGGAGGAAGAGGAATAAGAAGAGGAGGAAGAGGAGGAGGAGGAGGAGGAAGAGGAGGAGGAGGAGGAGGAGAAGGAGGAGGAGGAGGAGGAGGAGGAGGAGAAGAAGAAGAAGAAGAAGAAGAAGAAGAAGAAGAAGAAGAAGAAGAAGAAGAAGAAGAAGAAGAAGAAGAAGAAGAAGAAGAAGAAATAACCCACATTTATAATATAGCACTTTAAGATTCATAAAGTACTTTCCTTACCTTGTGAGAATACTACAAATATAATCCCCATTTTACAGATGAGGAAATGTGATTCTTTTCTTATAAGTGACTTGCCCAAGTAACTTGGTAGGTCTAATTTCAAACCCCATTCGTCTTTCCACTACACTCCCACTCAAAGCTTTTTGAGCTTGGTTGGATCTTCCAGACCTCTGCTGGCACAGCCTTTGGTACTCTGGAGTTACTTCCATACAATAACGAAATAAAATAGGACATTAGAAAAATACATTTTATTTTTAATTTAAATTTTCTTTTTTGTATTTTCTTAAAACTGAACACATTAGAACTGCCATTGTTCTTCTTGACACCTAAATTATGCTCAAATTTTTATGAAAAGTGTAAAGCAGACTTCTTATACTCTAGGATTCCCCCACCAAGGTGATGTTCTATGAGATAAGAAACACTTCTTCAAAAGATGTATCACCCCAAGGTTACTGGTTCTGTGGGACTAGTTTAAAAGCAATTGGAAGAACCTAGAACCACACTATCTAAAAAACTTTCTGGGAGAACAAAGGTAATCAGAATGGTTCATGGTCTGGGTCATATAAAGTAGCTGTCCAAGAAAAAATGGTCCTAATTGACAGCTTTCAGGAAAATGTCTCACTAGTTTACTGAAGCCACTGCTCCTTTGCTACTGCTTAACAATTGTTTGCTTTGTAGATCTGACATTCTCCACAAGTATCAGAATTACATATGTTTTATAATGTTTACCTTTTCTGCTGAAAGTTTAAAAGAACAGGTATGTTCATATGATTCCCTTGACTCCAATACACATTTGTTCCACAAAAGTTCAGTTAATAACTATTGAGCACACACACCCAGCAATAATGAAAAGTAATCATCCCTTGCTCAACAGTTTACCACTGCTACTCTCAAAACTTCTTGGCAACACATATCCATGCAATCGCTGTGTTATCCAATCCCATGCCTGAAAACTCTAGACAGTCAATTGTGTAATAAATAAACCCCTTATCATCTGCTGAAGACATAAAAACCAAAATACTGGCCTCTGCTTCAGCGTAGAGGGGGCACTAGAAATTTCAACAACATACACTTAGAAAAAAGGTTCATCTTTTAAAACTGCTAGTGTCCTCAGGCTGACCCTAATTTTTTTTCTTCTGAAAAAAATTTCAGCAATGTTGCAGAAATAACTATGGTCCTTTTAAACACTGGTAGGGAAAAGGGGACCCCTAAAACTGCAAGCAACCTTGCCCTACGAAATAAGAGCTCATTTGTTTTTCCATTAAATGGGAACAGAGGAATATCCATCTAACAAGTGCCTACTACTAGAGACGCATCAACAACAGGTCCTAAGCAGAAAGGCGATTGGTCCGATAAACATGGGAAGCTGCTGTTGCTGCTGCTGCTACTGCTCGCCTTCAATATCTGACAGACCCAACCCGAGATTGAAAACAACAGCACTCCCCCACCCCAGGGTATGGCACACAGACACACACACAGACACACACGCGCGCGCGCGCGCAGACAGACAGACAGACAGACAGACACACACACACACACACACACACACACACACACACATACACACACACTCCCACTTCCCCTGAGTGGGAGAAATTCCACGACACCTCTCCGTGCTCCGCAAGGCGCATTCACCTGGTACCACCTCCTAGCCCACACAGGGAAGCTGGGCAAGCCGCAAGGAAAGGGGGACGGGGTGCAGCTGAGAAGCCTAAGGGGGAGGGGAAGAAAGAGGGGCTGATAGCGTACCCAGTGGCTCACCCCTCCAAGCGGACGGGACCACACACACACACACACACACACACACACACACACACACACACACACTAGCGTACACAGGCAGGACCCTGGAAGGTACCGGAGAGGCTCCAGTTGACACACCCCTCCGAGCCCCGCTGCTCACTGCCGGCCTCCAGTGCGCCCTAGCCAGGTGCCCCCCTCCCGCGCCCCCGTCCCCGGGCGCGGAACGCTGAACGCACCTTTAGCGAGCCCCGGGTCGGGCCTTTCGGGGCCGCAGGGGGCACGAAGCGCTCCTCTACGTCCTCCTCCTCATCTTCCTCCACCACCTCGACGACCACCTCCTCGTCCTCGTCGTCCTCTTCGTCGTCCTCCTCCTCCTCCGCGCCCCCCCGGGGCTTCCCCTCCAACCTCCCGCGCCCCCTCCGCCGCCTCCCCCCTTCCTCCTCGCCGTCCTCCTCCTCCTCCTCCAGCAGCAGCAGCACCGGGGCGGGGACCGTGGCTGCGCCGGCGGCAGTAGGAGGGGGGGCGGCCCCGGACCCGGCTCCGGCTCCAGCTCCAGCTCGGCGAGGCGGGGGAGGGGGCCTCCAGCTCTCCCGGGCCGGGGCCAGGGGCGGCAGGCCCGGCAGAGCGACCTCCCTCGCCAGCGCCGGGCCCGTCGGCGGCTGCAGCGCTGCGCCCCCCCGGCGGCTCCCCAGGCTGGAGCGCTTGGCTAAACGCCGAGCCTGCATGCCTGGCGCAGGGGCTCCCGGCCGCAGTGCAAAGCGGGAGAGTTTGTCACCACCACCAGCACCTCCTCCTCCTCTCCCTCCTCTTCCTCGCCCTCCTCCTCCTCCTCGGGCTCGGGCTGTCGCTCGAGGAGCAACCCGCCGGGGGTCGGGGCAACAAGGGGCCGCTGGGGCCACCTCCCAAGGCATGCAAGTGCCCGTGCTAAGGCGCTGGGCTTCAGCGGCGGCGGCGGCGGCGCCTCTCCTCCGCCCGAGCCCGGCGGACCAGCCCGGGCAGGAGGCGGGCTGCCGGCTTCTTCTAGCGCCGGGCAGAGCCGCGGCAGCAGGCGGCGGCGGTGGGTGTGTGCGAGCGGTGGGCCGCCTCCGGCGCTGCCCGCGAGGAGCCACAGCCTGAATAGTCCGCCTCTGAGGGCTCCATGCAAGCGGCCCGAGCCGGCCGCTGCGCCTCGCCCGGGCCCTGCCCCAGCCGCCGGCTCCCGGGCCTATCGCTACCCGCTCTCCGGCGGCGCTCGAGCTGTTTGTGTTGTGTGTTTTCCACCACCGCCCCCTCTCCCCTCCTCACTAGCCATTCCTCGCAGCCCAATAGTCCCCGTGCAACCAAAACCCGGACTGGATTATTTTCCCTCTCTCTCTCTCCTACCAACCCTATACCAAATTCCTGCGCTTGGAGCAACAGGGGCAAACGCCGGCCAGAGGTCCCCGGGGGAGAGTCTCCCTATGTGCATTTATTTGGCTCCCGCTGTCTGTCTTGTTTAAATGGAGGGATTTGCAATGAACCATGTTAATCATCATCTGAATGGCAGCGACATTTCCATTACAGATATTTATTTAAAATTAGTGGGAGGCTGTTTTGTACACATTTGAAGGGGGGGGGGACGGGGGAGGTGCCCTGATATGAAAGGAATCCAGATTTTCTTGGATATTCTGAAATACTACATTTTACTCTTCGAAGCAATATAAGCAGCAATGGTGTAGTGGAAAGATCACTGGCTTTGGAGTCAGAAGACCTGGTTTTAAATGCCACTTTGTAGCTGTGGGGATCTTAAACAAGTCACTTAAACTTCCCCTAGTCTCAGTTTCTGAATCTGTAGAATGCAGAATATGCATTATCTCCTTTATATAGGGTTATGGGGGAGGGGAGGTGGCAAATGAAACAATGTATTAAAAGGTTTTGCAAAGTGTAAAACTATATAAATGTGAATTATGTAGCCTTTTACATAATTCCTTAATTCAAGGTGTTCTAGCTCCATCCCTTTACTCTAGACCATAAATAGGCTTTAATTCTGACAGGTTTGTACAAAATTCCATTTACATTTGAGCAATTTTTTCTACACCTTGAATAATAGTTTTTCTATATACAACACAACAGGTCTTCCCTATTTAAAAACACACACACACACACACACACACACACACACACACCCCAATAAAACCAACTCTTCCTTTAACCTTCCTTTTCCACCCTGCCAGTTTCATTTCTCTCTTATTCTTCTGGCTCTATCTACCACCCATTCACTCCTCAGTCCCTTACATCCCAGAGATTAGCACTGTGCCTGGCACATAGTAGGCCTATAATAAATATTTGTTGATTGTTGGGATTCTAACTTCTATCCTCACTGCTCAAACAGCTCTCTCAAAAGTTACCAGTAACTTACTTGCTAAATCAGATGCAAAAAGATCTTGATAGCCTAGAGAATTAGGCTAAATCTTATATGATGAAATTTAATAAGGATGTATGTATGTAAGTCTTGCACTAGAGCTCAAGAAATCAATTTCACAAGTATAAGAGGGGAGACAGAAGTTTGTCTGATAAGAAGATGGGAGAGGTGCTGCTGGTGGACTGAAAGTTTACTATGCAACAGTGTAACATGTTAGCCAAAAATGCTAACTCAATCAGGGGTTGCATTAGGAAAAGGATAATATCAAGGACTAAATAAGTGATAGTCACACTATACTCTGCTCAGGTCAGGCTATATCTGGAGTATCCTATTCATTTCTAAGGACCACATTTTGTAAGAACATTAATAAACTGAAGAGCATCCAATGGAAGTCAATCAAAGCAGTGAAGGGTCAAGCAAAACAAATCAACACCTCATTGGCCATGTCTGAGAATGCTTTCTCATTCTTCACCTTTGGTGCATCACCCCTCTGTCAAGAAAGTGGAGGAATGCTGCATCACTAGCCTTCTTAAGTCATAATTCTATTAGAGTTCTAAATCCTTTCAAGGGTTACATTTTTATTGCTGTCATTGTATAAAAATTTATACATTGTATAAAGTTTCAAACTGTTCACTTGACTTCATTTCACTCTTCATAAATTCATACAAATCTTTCCACCTTTTTAATATTACATATATGTATGTATGTATATACATATATACACATGTGTGTGTGTTTGTGTGTGTATGAAACAGTGTGGCATAGTGGAGAGGGGGCCAGCCCCAAACCTGGAGGATCTGGATTTAATCAAACCTTTCCCACATAGTGGCTTTGTGACTGAACAAGTAACTTAACCTGTCAATACTCTGGGCAATTCTGTTGACCTGTATTGGATGAGAGTTTCCTCACTTGGAAGTTGTTCCCTATAGCAATGAAATTGCAGACCCAATCCTGTTTCTCTCTCTCTCTCTCTCTCTCTCTCTCTCTCTCTCTCTCTCTCTCTCTCTCTCTCTCTCCCTTTCTCTTCCCCTTAAGATGACTAGAATCAGGTCACCAAGCATTTATTAAGCTCCTACTGTGTTCTGACACTGTGCCAAGCACTAGGGATAGAAAAAAAAAAGGCAAAAAACAGTCCCTGTCCTCAAGAAATTCACAATCTAATGGGGACAGGGGGAAGAGATACAAGATACAAATTAACAATATAAATAGGAGAAGTGGAGCTCATCTCACAAGGAAGCCACTACTGTGAAGGAGGATTGGAAAAGGCTTCTTGCAGGAGGAAGAATGTCAGCCGAGCCTGAAGGGAAGCCAAAGAAGCTGGGATGTGGAAATAAATAGGGAAAAAAAATACCAGGTAAGGTGAACAGCCAGTGAAAATGCACCAAGTTCCTCCATCAAGTCTCTTATTTGGTGGATAGCAATGAAGCTAGAATCACTGGATCATAGAGCATGTGGAGGGAAGTAAGTACTCCAAAAATGGAGTAGGGTGTCTCAGGAAAAGGTAGGTTCCCCTTCACCAGAGGTTTTCAAAGATTGAATGATCATTTGTTGGGCATGTTGTACTGGGGACTCTTGGAGGGGGGAGGAGTTGGGTTGAACTAGACGACAGTTGAGTTCCCTTTTAACTCCAGGAGTTAGTCTTGGAATTACAACCCTATCTTAATGGTCTTTTTCCTCTCCTCATTTCTGGAATACTACTTTTTCCTAGTTTTCCTCTTATCTGACCACTTTCTCTCAGTCTACTTTGCAGTTTCATCTTCCTCCTCCCAACTTAGAAGAATTCCTCAATGCTATTTCCTTTTATAGACTATCTCCCCTGGTAATCTCATCAACTCTCATGACATAAAATTAGTTTCCTTATCTATGTGGATGATTCCCCAATCTCTATCTCTAGACCTAACCTTTCTCTGCTGCTTCAGGCCCAAATTTTCAATTGTCTGCTGATTATTTCTACCACAATGACATACCAAACTGAACATGTACAAAATAGAATTCATCTTCTTCCTCCTAATTTTATTCATTCATCCATTCATTCAATAATTTACTAAACATCTCCTTTGCATCAGACATTGTAGTAGGTACTGAAAATAAAAAGACAAAAATTAAATAATCTCACCTTCATTCTCCTGATTATAAAGGCTAGAAACCTGGGAGACATCTTTAACTCTTCCCCATCCCTCATCCAATCATTTGATTCAACTTCCAATATCACTGACTTCCATTCCTTCTTCTATAACCATCCTATGGCAAACACCTAGATTATTATCAAACATTTGGTAAGTCTCTCTTTTTGACAATACATCTATCACGTCATTTTCAGAGCCAGACTGGAATCAAAGAAGCCACAGCTTTGCTCCAGGTACTGACATTCCAGGGCCATACTTCCTTCCCCACCCAATCCCCAGTGGAACATACCTAGCTTGACTGCCCCCATCACACGCCTTCTGGAAAATAGCCTGAAAGAGTAGAATCCACTATAGGGCTGGAGTTTTGATAGTTTATATTTCTTTATATCCTTTCTTTCCCTTCCTCCTTGATTTATAGATAGGAGATACTTGCCTAACATTTGTTATTGTTGTTTTGGTTGGTTTGCTTGGAGAATAACAGATGCTGGTAATTGCATTTTTTGAGAGACTTTCCCATTCTGGATAGGGGCCTACCCTCAAATCCTTGGATTTCCCACTCTATACCCTTGGTGCATTTCTGTTGTGTCCAACTCTTTGTGACCCTTTTGGAGTTTTCTTGACAAAGATACTGGAATGGTTTGACATTTCCTTCTCCAGTTCATTTTACAGATGAGGAAACTGAGGCAAGCAGGGTTAAGTGACTTGCCCAAAGTCACAGAGTTAGGAAGTGTCTGAAGCCAAATTTGAACTCAAGGGCCTCCTGACTTGAGACCAAGAACTCTATCTCCTGTGCCACCTAACTGTCCCAACTCTATACTATGATATCAATATTCCTATATCTGAGGGGAATTCAGTGATTTAGCTTAACAATTATGACTCCTATATCTCAATGAAAATTGGCATGAAGTTGGGTAGAACTTCATAGTGGCATGAGTAATTTGGTCAAATTCCTGGAAAATAGGAGGAAACTATCATATAATTTTTTTCTTTGCTTTTTGGAGGGCAACTGGGGTTAAATCACTTGCCCAAGGTCACACAGCTAGTAAGTATTAAGTGTCTGAGGCTGGATTTGAACTCAGGTCCTCCTGACTCCAGGGCCAGTGCTCTATTCACTGCACCACTTAGCTGCCCCCATATAATTTATTTTAAAACCATTAAAAAAAAGTTTTTAAAGGCCTTTTAAAACAAGATAGTTGGCCTGAGTAGGCTATAAAATTTTAGGCCTTAGTAAACATGGGATTCAAAGCCAATTGAGTATTAATATAGAAAGTAAGAGGGAATTAATTGAGGGAGTCAATAACTTGTTTCTAGGGTAAATTTCCCCTGATTAGAAGGAAATTGTTGTGGATTAGACGAATTTATAAAGGGGCAGCTTGATCTTTTCTTTTCCTGACCTGAAAAGAAAAAATGAAGAATCTAAGAACCATGGTCATGTAAGGGAAGGGTGAGATTAGCTAGGAAAGTCCCTTTCAAGATAGGAACTATTAGCTAAATAGTGAGAAATGGGTACAGTGAAATCTCAAGAAGGTGGAACTTCTTTTTTTGCAGGAGACAAGGCAGGGCAATTAGGATTAAGTGACTTGCCCAAGGTCACAGGGCTAGTTAAGTGTTAAGTGTCTGAGGCCAGATTTGAACGAAGGTCTTCAACTCCAGAGCTAGTGTTCTGCACCACCTAATCACCCCTTAATGCCTAGTATTCTAGTAAGTGAGGAAAAAAAGAAAATATTTTCCTTACAGCGAAAGAGTGCAGGGGCTCAGAGTATTCACCCCACCAAAAGGAAATTTGATGTAGGGCTGGAGATTTTGAGGACTGTGAACAAGTAAATATGTTATTTTCTAAAAGAAGGCAGAGGTGAAACCTAGAGGTGGGATGAGGTGGGGGGAGAGGTGTGTGTAGGTACAATAGTCCTTGAAAGTCTTCCACCCTAGCTATAATGGCTGTGTCTTCCTAGGGACACCACTCCCTCATCAATCCTCTTGTCTTTCCCTAAGAGTTTGTCCTTTCCAGCTTTTCAAACTTTCTTGATAAAAATGGGAGAAAGAGAAGGGGTAGGTGTTGGGCAAGAGACTCAGGAATTCCAGGCTCCTATTTGGATTTGGGCTTCCTCAGGCCTAGAAATTCTCTATCTACTCTAAAAGAACTATGTGTTTGTGGGAAGTGGGGAGCAGGGTGGAAGTGGTGTTAGACAGTAAAGTCAGGGCATAAATGGAGTCAACCCTTGTGTTCCAAATCCTCGGACTTACCTTACATTTCCCAAAGGGAAAATGCCAGAGAATGCCTAGAAGAACTAAAGGGTCCCTCTCCTCATTTAACTGTCTATCCTGAGTCATGAGACTAGGACTGCTGCTATGAAAGAGGTGGTACCCTCAGGCCCATCCCCAAGTACTCCAGTCAACAACATGACTGAAAGGATGTTGGACCAAGAATCAGGAGATGTAGGTTCTAGGCCCAGCACAGACATGAACTCTGGGTAACTGTTTTTTTCCTTTGTAAATGGAAGGTGTTGGATAGACTGAAAGGCCCTTCCAGTTCTAACAGTCTGAATCTATGGGATTTGGATTTCAATCAACACCATTTAATTACAAACATGTAGATCCTCTTGGAAGAGCAACTTGGCAGTATACAAAAGAAAATTAGTAAAATTATCATATACTTTGACCCAGTAATTCCATTGTTAAGAATGTGCATTAACTTTGACGTGAATGGATTATTGCAATAGTTTCCTGATTGGTCTTCTGCTTCCACTCTTTCTAATCCATTTTATATGTACTTCCTAAAGGAATATTCTTAAACTATAGCCCTAGAATCCATTCCTCACCAGGACCCTTTGCTCCTGGGGACTCTCACTCTGATTGGAAGGTAGAGTGAGGGAGCTCCTCCCAGAACCTCCATTCAAGGCCAGCCATCTTTTTAATTTCTGCCCAGCTGCATTCCTTCCTAACAGCCCCATGTCGGGTACCATCCCTTCCTATTCTCCCCCCTTTCCAATTTCCTTTCATGTATTATCTTTCCCCATTAGATTGTTAGCTCCTTGGGGGAAGGGATTTTCTTTTTTTCTTCTGTACTTATATCCCCATCACTTAGCACAGTGCTTAGCATAGTAGACCCTTAATATTTATTGATTGACATATTGACCATAGATCTGATCATATCATTCCCCTGCTCAATAAGCTCCATTGGCTCCCTGTTACTTCTAGGAACAAATATAAATTCTTCTTTTGGGTATTTGGAGCTATTCACAATCTTGTCCCAACTTACTTTCTACCATTTCTCCCCTTCAAAAACTTTACATTCTCCAAATTGGCCATGTCGTTCTTCACATTCGACATTGAGTTCCATCCCATGCCTCCTCATCTCCACATTTTAGGAACTATTGTTTTCTTTGCTCAGCTCAAGTTCCATTTCCTACATAAGGCTTTTCCTGATCCTCCTCTCAGTTGTAGCCTTTCCCATCTCCACACCTACCATTTTATATATATTTATATGTGTCTCTTCCTGATAGAATGTAAACTCCTTGAGGACAGAGGCTTTTATTTTTTTTTTTGTCTTTGTATCCTTGGTACCTAATAGGAACTTAACAAATTGTTATTTATTGATTGATCATATGAGAAAAAGTCATTGAGAATGAATGGACAAAGTATTTATGGTTATGTGCCAGTAGGTAGGTGGTACAGTGGATAGAGCATCAGGCCTGGAGTCAGGAAGAACTGAGTTCAAATCTAGCCTCAAATCAATGCAAACCTGGGCAAGTCACTTAACTCCTATTTACCTCAGGTCCTCATCTGTAAAATGGGGACACACCTGAGAAGGAAATTGAAAACTGCTCCAGTATCTTTTCCAATAAGACTCCATGGACATGGGGTTACATCTAGTCATATACAACTGAAAAACAACAGTAACAGATGCTGGCACCCACATGAGGCACCAGAAATACCAAGACAGAAAAGGAAATAGTTCCTCCTCTCAAAGAACTTTTATTCTATGGGGTATTCAACAGTTACTAATCAGTTCATTGTGACACTACACTGTCTCTCAGGGAGAATAAGTAATCTCTAACAATTACTTTGTTTAAAAACCAGCATAGAACAATTTTTTTTTGGGGGGGGGGTGATATGAAGAGTTAGATATATTTGAGTTAAGCAGCTGCTGCCAATAACCCTTCAGGGCATTAACCCCTTTCCAGCTCTGAAGTTGCCTGAAGGCAGCATTTCAAAAGCAGGGGGAGACTAGTTTTTGCAATAGTGGACCTTATAATATGGTTATAGAGCTGATTATAGCAGAATGACTCTGATAGCTGGTTAGCTAAATTTCTGTGAATGTTGGTATTCCTTTGTGCTGTATGTATGTCACATGTAATAAAAGTTGTTATTCAGCTGTGTCTAACTCTTCATGAACCCATTTGAGGTTTTCTTGGCAAAGATACTGGAGTGGTTTGCTATTTCCCTCTCCAGCTCATTTTACAGATGAAGAAACTGAGACAAACAGAGTTAAGTGACTTGCCCAGGGTCATTTATGTAGTGTCTGAGGCCAGATTTGAACTAATGAAGATGAGTCTTCCTGACTCCAAACCTGGCACTCTATCTACTACTAGCTGCCCTAGCATTTAATGAATGTCTTAGCATTTATTAAGTGCTTATTATATACCAGACACTATGATAAGTGCTTTGCAAATATTATCTCATTTGATTCTAATAGCAACCAAAGGAGGTAGATAGTATTATAATTCTCATTTTACAGTTGAAGTAACTGAGGCAGCAGAGATAAAGTGACTGTCAGGTTCAAGAAGCTAGTATCTGGGGTTAGATCTGAACTCAGGTCTTTTTAACTTAAGTTTTTTTGTTAGATTTTAAGTTCTGAATTGTCTCCTCTCCTCCCTCCCCACGCCATACTAGAAAAAGTTACCATTTGACACATATTCATAAATATTTGTAGAACCATACTATGCATGTTTCTATTTATCAGTTCTTTCTCTAGAGGTGGATAGTATCTTCCTTCATGGGTCCTTTACAGTTGGTTTGAGGTCTTTCTAACTCTGGACGTAAAACTTTATCCACTATGCTACCTAGTTGCACATGGGACAAAAGCTCCTCTTGCAGAAGAAGAGTTGTCTAATGACTACCAGCCCCTTTATTCTAAGGAAAGTTTTGTTGTTTTGCTTACTTTATTAGAAAGGGGCTAAAAGCTAGTGAAACAGATATCAGTAACTTCCTAAATGAAGCTAAATGCAGAATTTGTTCAAGAATACAGCTGGAGTCTTGCCTTACTAGAAAGTTAGTGGGGAGGATGAGGGAGGATATAAGAGAGAACAGATTGGGGGAAAGGGTATTCAGTAGGGGTGGGGGTAGGGGAAAGATGGGGAGAAAAATTTGTAACTCAGAATCTTGTGGAAATGAATGTTGAAAACTAAAAATAAATAAATAAATTAAGGGGAAAGCTAAAAAATTTTTTAAATCTTTAAAAAAAAATGCAGCTGGAAGTAACTCAGTGAATAGTGTTGGATTTGGGGTCACGAAAGCCTGTGTTCAAATCCTACATTTGATACTTAAGTAGCTATGTGACCCTTGGCAATTCACATAATTTTTCTCAGGCTCAGTTTCCTCATTTGTAAAATGGGAATAATAATAGCACCTGCCCCCCAAGGGTTTATGAAATGTGTAGTTCTTTACAAGTTTTAAAACTATGTACAGGGTGTCCCAAAATTCTTAGTCCAGTTTTAAGCTTTAGTAAACATAAGATTATTGTCAATATATAATTAATAATTATTTAAATTATGAACATTATATAAATTATAATACAAATAATTTGTTTATATTTAAAATAATTGTATATAGAATAATTTACATCTAATTAAGAAGTTTACTAATAATTATAATTTATATAGTGCATTCCAAAAGTTAGTAGAATGTTAAGCTTATTAAAGTTTAAATCTTCACTGATATTTTTGGAGTACTGTATAATTTATAGCTATTATTGCTATTATTATTTATCAGTACAGATTCATTACCAAGGTCATGGGGTACAGCAATACTATAAGGGAATGGTAGCCATGAATTCTATTACTCAGGAAAAATTTCTTGATGCTAGGATTTATTCTTTGGACTTACTGCAGTCTATAGGGTCAACTAACAAGAGTCAAAGCATTTTTAGAGAGAATAGAGGATGGCAGACTCTCTTTGGAGAGAGCTAGTGGGTAATCTCTTGGTTATAGGGGGAATGCATTATTGCAAATTTTATCACATGATTTCACTAAATAGCCAGAAGTTCACAATAGCTGCTCAGCTAATGGATGTTTGTCATAGGGCTATAGGGGAAGAGATCTCATTCACAATAATGTGTCCCTTGGAAAGTCTTGAACATTAAGTACCTTCTAAATTAAGACTGTTCTGTCCTTGACAATGTCTTCTGAGTTTTCTCCTATTCTCTGTGATATGCTTGACTTACCAGCTATGGGATCCCAAAAAAGGTATGTAATATGTTCCTAGACCCACACTTCCAACTTGATGTAGGTACTACCAGACTAGTCTACTAGTATAGCCTTCAAGAAGCTAGAGTTACCTCTACTTCTCTGCCACTGCTTCAGTAATTTCTTCTTTAGTTGGTGAGTTGGTTAAAATAGTCCACTATTTATTAGAGGCCCAGGTCATCTCTGCTCACTTCTCTTCTGGATCTGCTATTTACTCCCCAGACTTATCAGTTTTGCCTCTACATAGGTCTTGCCTATCCACTTCACTGCCCCCTCTCCTTTGAAGCTCTCTTTTATGTGTTGTCTTTCCCTATTAGAATGAAAGCTACTTGAGGGTAAGGACTATCTTCTTTGTTCATATTTGTATCACCAATACGTAGCACGTTACATGGCACATTGTAAGTGCTTAATAAACATTTGATATATCAACCTATGTTATGTATTCATGCCATAATTGCTTCAGAGGGGGCCTTAGATGTAGAAATAAGACATGACATTGGTGATCAATGGTATATGGAGAATAGTGATTTGATTGCTGGGATGAAGCAAAAGAATGCTAGGTTCTTTTCGTCGTTCCTACCCAAACGTTGCTTTTTTCATAGACCACAACTAGATGCAATAGAACAGGAAGGCATTGAAAAGAATTTTCTAGTACTAAGTCAAATAAGAGTTTCAACTAGGAGAATCTGAAAGGAGTTGAAAAGACAGATGTAAAAACCTAAAGGCTTTTCTACCTGGTTGGCTGGGTACAGCTGACTAGGGCCTGAATCTCAAAAGAGATGAAATGTCCTGAAGTGAAGAATATTTCAGAGCTGAAACCATAGCAACAGCTGCAGCAACCTGATAAAGAAGCCACATCAGAGCTAAAATCATTCAGATGGTACCAGAGAGTAAGAGCAGCCAAGTGGAAATGCCCAAAGGAGAACAGGGAGTAGTAGTAGAAAGCAACTTAGCAAGCCCAGGAAATTACATACCAGATAACATCAGCAGTTTCACAATGTTAAACACATTAATTGCTCAACCACAAATGTTCCCAAATCATATGTGTTCCCTGCGAATGTTCCTTCCCTGAACTAAAGGTCTCATAATTGAAGAAAGAGTCTAAACATATGTAGAATGTGTTTTATCACTTTTTCTTTTGCTGTGCTATTTAAGTCTTTTGCTTTGAATTAACACAACTTCTGGTAGGCCTAGTAAAACAATATACATTGAGGGGGGTTCATGCACTATGGTTTACTACCTAACCTATAAACTGTCTCAAATGTGAGTTAGCTTTCCTGAGAGTATATATGTGGAAGAGAGGGAGCTGAGTCTTCAAATTATATCTTTAGCTGAACAGAAATTAATATCTGAATTTTATGTTATTTACACTTATTTATATTTCTCTCAATTGTCTAAATTTCAGAAGATATAATCTCTTGTGTCTCTTATACCCATTTACTAATGATATCCTTTACCTGTTGACTAGTCTAGAACATGGCAAAAAATTCACAGAGCAGGTGGGTCTAGAAGGATGAACAGGATAAATAAAAAAGTTATGGTAGAAGTGTAAGCAAGGAACAAAGGTGGCAATAGTATGAATGTGTATGTGGAGACTTCTGAAGAAATAAACCTAATTATGTAAGAGGATATGTGTTGGCAAGAGGTACAATGTCAGTCGAGTTACTTCTTTAATGAGAGTGAGAAAAATATTAATGATCAAGAGACAAAGGTTCAAGGAGTAGCAAGTCATTGTTCCTTTTGTCCAACTACTACCAGTTTTAAAAAGTTTAGCTTACTATACTACACAAGTAAACAAATGTTTACTTGACATCTGGGTTTGTCTTACCCTGGTGGGTAATGATTCTTTCTCTGAGTGTTGAATTCCTAAAATACAAAACATCCATATAAACCTTTAAATAGATGGTACAGTGATATAGAAGGGTGGGAAAGCAGGCCCAAGAAAGCATTGTGTTTACATTTTCATTTTAAACTGTTTAATCTTTACAAAAATCATTCACCATCCCCCCAAATTTGTGGCATAGTAGTGTACACACACACACACACACACACACACACACACACACACACACACACCAAATATAAATATTTTTTCTCTCCCTTTTCATGGGATTCAAATGTTGTTGGTGGGGTATTTTTTGTTTGTTTATTTCAATAGATCTAAGCCTCCTTGAGAATAGTTCTTTTCTATATTCTTTATGAATTACTTTGTATACAATCTTGCCTGTTAGAAAGATTTAAAGAAAAAATAGTTTCCTACACTTTGGCAACACTCAAAAGCCACTTCGTACGATGGCTGCTATGCCAGCTGACAAACAATAGTTTGAAATCAAGGGACTAATTCAAATCTATTATAACCTTCTGGGCAAAGGGCCCATAAACCTCCACCCAGTTAAATTTTTCTTCTAGGAGCAATTAACTTAGACCCATTCAACCACATAACACAGTTTCAATGTAATTTCACCCTGAACTATAGAAATAGACATACATACATGCATGCATGCATATATTTTTAAATTATAATAAAAGGTAGATGAATTATAGAATAAGGATATCCTGAGGAACATGTAGTTCTGTTATTAGGTTTCCTAATGGTATCTTGACTTTTTCTGAACATTTCAGTTTTGTTATTTATTTCAAAGGCCTTATCCTTTCATTGGCATAGGTACATTCACTGATAGAGATTGAAATATCTTATAATTTAGTAGATTGTCTTCTTGAATGCTGTGGCCAAAGTTAATCAGCTCGCTAAAAATGTGATGACTAGCTTGTCTGAGTTTCATACAACTAGCTTTCAAAAAACATACAATCTATCACTGTCTCTGCACTTGAAGTCTTTCTGAGTATGACCTCCCAGAGGTTGTGTTTCACTTATTTAGTCTTCAAGAACCTAGGGTCAATTCTACATAAAGATGCCTCTGGAGGAGGACTTTATGGAAAGAAATTTTTACATTTGAGGTATAATTTGAGATTTACCCCTGTCATTACAAAGTTGGGAGTGAAAGTGGGAACCAGGTGCTTGACCCTCATTTTGGAAGAGGACCAATGACATCACAGGGTGAGGTCTTGACTTGTTCTTGAATTGTACTTAAGTGAGGCAGAGTTGCACCAAGTCATCAGCCTCACTATCTCTTCCTGAGTCAACCATGCCCAGGGGCAGGATAAAAGTCAAGACAACTGATGATGGCCAGGATGCAGTGGAACATTTTGGCATCTTTGCTGTCTGACCATGTTCAAAAGGCTCCACAGAGTCTCCTTCAACTGACTTCATGGAGGCTGGAACAAACTATTTTCATCTCCCCATTGTATCAGATGAATTCTTAACATGCTTAGGGTAGTATTTCTTATTACATCCCCCTAACTCACCAACAGGTTTGAGGCCTGTGGGTTACCCTCAACCTGGTTTAGCCTGTGTACCAAAAAATACATATGCTATAACTTCTCGGAGCCACAGGTGAGAGTTGGGTGAAGGTGGACACTAAAGGTTGAGCATCCTTGAAAAGGGCTAGCCAGCCCTCCACCAGAGGTGCTAGTCTTCCCCGAACATCCTATAAACCCCAGATAGATAAGGAGCAGCTAGGTGGCAGAGTGGATAGAGGGTCAAGCCTAGAGTCAGGAAGACCTGAGTTTCAAATCTGGTTTCAGACATTTATTAGCTGTGTGACCCTGGGCAAGTCACTTAACCCAGTTTATCTCAGTTTCCTAGTCTGTAAAATGAGCTGGAGAAAGAAATGGAAAACCATTTCAGTATCTTTGTCAAGAAAACCCCAAATGGGGCAGCTAGGTGGCGCAGTGAGTAGAGCGCCGGCCCTGGAGTCAGAAGGACCTGGGTTCGGATCCGGACTCAGACACTTAACACACGCAAACAAAAACCTAGCTGTGTGACCTTGGGCAAGTTACTTAACCCCAATTGCTCTCCAAAAAAAAAAAAAAAAAAAGAAAACCCCAAATGGAGTCCAACATGACTGAAATAACTGAAGAATAGATAAGTAAAGCATTTATTAAGCCACAGACACTGTACTAAGTGCTAGGAATAGGAAAACAATGAAACAAGACAGTTCCTATTCCCAAGAAGTTTATATTCTATCAGGAAAAGACAAAACAAAAAGGGGAATTGAGAAAATGGAGAGGCTACCTACACAGAGGCAAAGCAGTTATGGGGAAGGTGGAGTAGACCAGACAGTGAAATGGGTCCACTCCAGACCTATATCTCCTTGAGAATCAGTAGTGAATTTTTATCTTGGGGGAGGTGAAGATCTCACTCCAACTTAGCATTTATGAATCTGAGAAAGAGATTCCATTATTACATTAGCATACTGGTATTATACTTAGATATACCAATTTATTTATGGACAGCCACTCTAAGCTAATACTAGCTACTCTATCTTGTATTGAAGTATCTCTTAGAGTTCCTTGGTCTTTCAATAATATCCCTTATCCCCATTTGTCTTCATGGACCCTCCCTACATCATTAAATTTGCAGAGATGGTATGAATGCTTATTACATCCCTAATTTTGTTTGCTTTAATTATGGACTACAATGGTCTATTATCTTACAAATGGAGGAAATGTATTTGTCAATTATTTTCCAATATTTTGTTATTTTCCAATATTAGGTACCTTAGTTCAATGTTTCAGTTCATCCTTATTGGTAAACATTATTAAGTCTATCATTTTTTTCTCCAGTATAACTTATTATTCATAATTTTGTCCCAACACTTTGTCTTGCATTCTCTTACCCTTAAACCTTACTTTATGTGCTTACTTTATTTTCTGTTCCTCTCTTTCCAAATTCTTTTTATGTGTTTATATTTCTTTAATTTTTCTCTTCCTATAGTTACATTGATGCCCTTTATTAAACTTCATCCCTTAAGTTCCTTCCCCTGCCCCAATTCCTCTTTCTTTTTGACTGTATTCAAACAGGGCTTTATTTTATTTTATTTTAATTTATTTTATTTTATTTTATTTTATTTTATTTTTTGCCTTTTGGAGGGCAGTTGGGGTTAAGTAACTTGCCCAAGGACACACGGCTAGGTTTTTGTTTGTGTGTGCGTTAAGTGTCTGAGGCCGGATCCGAACTCAGGTCCTTCTGACTCCAGGGCCAACGCTCTACTCACTGCGCCACCTAGCCGCCCCAAACAGGGCTTTATTTAACTGCCATTATTTTATTCATGTTTATTTAACATTGATCTGTTTTCAGTTCCACATACTACAGTAAGAAATATAATCTACTCGTATTGTTTTAGTTTGTTTGCAAATTTACTCCTATATGAATTACTATCATTCTGTTGATTTGATCACATGCTATTATCCCTTCATTAGTACTATTCCTCTCTCATGGTTCCCTTTTCCATTAATCTTTCCAATCCAATAACAGGACTACTTTGAGGATCCCTGGTTTTATCTGTATGGATGCTTCCTACATAGATGCAGATTAGAATTATCATAGACCTTAGTATAAGGTCTTTAGAGTTGAGCTTATCACCATGTGGTAGCTAATCACCTGCTGAACTACTCTCTCCAAACTTAGCCCAATGATAAACAGATGACAGGAATATAGTCCATCTTTGGTCTATTTTGTTGTTGTTGTTGTTGAGTCATTTTTCAGTCATATCTAACTCTTCCTAATCCCATTTGGGGTTTTCTTGGCAAGATACTGGAGCAGTTTGCCGTTTCTTTCTATAGCTCATTTTACAGATGAGGAAACTGAAGCAAACAGGGTTAAGTGACTTGCCCATGCAGATTTGAACTCAGATCTTCCTGACCCTAGTGCTCCAGACCCAGTGCTCTATCCAGTTTACCACTTACTTGTCTCCTTTGGTCTCATACTTGAAATCTTCTCATCTTGACAGGCCCTGCTAGAGTTTGTCCTCTATTGGTATAACCTACAAGAGCTGGGGTATAACTTAAAGTTTATAGAATCATTTCATCTAGAGCCAGAAGGAACTTCAAAGGTCAGCTAGCCCAACCTCCTAATTTTACAGAAACATCTGGAGAGGAGGTTAAATTATTTGCCCAAGGTCATACAGGTAAGGATCAGAGGCAGAATTTGAACCCTGGTCCTTTGACTCTAAATTTAGTTCTCTTTCATTGAAGACTTTAATGGAGAAAATACTAATTTTAAATAATTTTAATCCTCCTAAATTGCAAACTTTCCCTTAGCTAAACAAATCCCCTTCTCTGCTACTTAAACATCAGTACAATGCAGTAATACATCAAGTAGCTCAGATTTTCTGTCATTTTCTTCCTCTCTATAGATCCATCCTTTGCTGAATACCATGTTTCTGTGTCACAGTAATCCAATTTAGCCACTAGAGCTATATGTTACCACAGACAGGACCAAAGCATTTAGTTGCAAATTCAGGATCCAGGATCCATGTCTCTATATTCCTTGTATCTGTAATACAACTGTTCGACATGTTGTTAACTACTTTTTGTGTTAGCAGTACACTTTAAAAAATTTTTTTATTAATTTTTTTGTTTTTATATCACCTAGATTTCTGCCTGTATTCTTTCCCCCTTTTCCCTTTGAGAAAACTATCCCTTTTAACAAAAACTTTTAAGAAAAAAAAGAAAGAAAAATCAATCGATTTTTTAAAAAATCTTCCATTATAAATGTAATGTTTCATATTTTTGCTGTACTCCTCATGACCTTTGTTATATACTTTCATCTGATTTCCACACAAGCTATCTTAGTCTTCAGATGAAAAGAACTTAAGATAGGATGCACGTCAGGTTTCTGTTCCTTGGAAATGCCATTATCATTTTGGTCAGATATTTATTATCATATTTTCAAGTATCTCAGGGAAAGATTCCATCCCCCAACCCAGCAACCTATAATAGATAAGAACCTTGTTTAAATAAAATAAAATCTGGATGTCATTATTATCTTTACTGCTTGTTAAGATGTATAATAGTTGCTGAATTTCCTAAAGTTTTTAAACCATTTTGTATTCAATTCGTCAATCATTTTAAAGAGAATTCTTCATGGCTTTTGTCGTTTATACCAGTCATCTTCTATGCTACTAATACTCCTCATTGAATTCTCTCTTGTAACCAAATTAAAAAAAAATCAGTTACGTAAAACCTGCTGACAAAATAATGAATCTTGAACCTGTGGAGGCCTCCCTATCCTATCCCCCCCTCCAGTCCAAGGTTGACGCTTGGTTACCATTCAAGGAAAGGAAACACAAGTAAAAATGGAAATTGGGGGCCTCAACAAAAGCTCACCCAGTGAAATTCCCTTACTCTAGTTGTCATATGAGAACTGTTGTTATGATTCCAGAAGACCTAGCCCATTCCAGATGTACCCCTCTGTTACCCCCAACACTGGAAGTCTCAGACTTACATGACGCCATGTGGAGAGACAAAGGAAGAAGGGGAACTGGAATATGACATTCCTTTTAACTGGGACAGAAACACCCTGTCCCACTGCTGCTATTGTGAGTTGGGGAGGACCAAGGGACTGCTCAAGGGTTTCTGTGTTACACCAAAATGATAAATCCTTTCTGGGCTGAGCCATCCCATGGCCAAAAACCATCATAAAGTTTATCATCCCTGAAGAGCCCAAGTGCTAAGTTATACATGTCAACATTGTATTATGATGTATAATATAATGTAATATGATGTGATGTGATATGATATGATATGCTATATGATATAATATGATGTCATATATTATGTTATATTATAATTATAATTTATATACAAAAATTGTTGGGGTTTAAAATGTTGAGATTTAGTGGTGCTTGGGACCCCAAAATATCAACATGTTGGGCCCTGCCCAAATGAATTCAACCTAAGTCTTCTTTCAGCCAAAGAAAAGCAAAGTTTATTAAAGATTCGCCATATTGGGGTAGACTCTTGTGGCACCTCACACCACCGCTAGATTCTTAAGGAATCTGAGCGTTTGTGATGCTTATATTGACAAGTGGGCCAGAATGAATCTGAGCCCCTTCACTGAGGCAAGATGGATCTTATATAGGCTAGAAGCAGGCATATCTGTGCATGCTCTATACAGCCTAAGTTACACTGACATGTTGCATCTACTTGGTACCCTGCTCCCATGCTGTATCTGAGAGCTCCAACACCTAAAATCTAATGTTGTCAAAATGTATTAGGAACTGAAGACTTAGAAAAACACTTGGTCTATAATTTGAGTCACAGATTGTATGTATATAAACTACACATGACATTCTACCTCCTGTCTTATGTGTCTTATTTCAGGTCACAGCTAAAATCCTACCTTCTGCAAGAAGGCCTTCCCTGTCCTTCTTAATCTTGGTGTTTTCCCTCTGAGACTACCTTCAGTGCATCATGAGCATGCCTTGTTTTCACACGGTTATTTGAATGTTGTCTTCCCCATGAGACTAATGAGCTCCTCAGAGCAGGGACAGTTTTTTGCTTATTTGCCCTTTTTTGTATCCCAAGAACTTAGCATAGTGCATGGCACTTAGTAGACATTTAATTAATGTTAGTTGACTGTCTGGCATTTTAGGAAGACCAATGATGAGCTGGATACTGTCCAAAGATGGGTGAGAATGAGAAGCCTTAAGGTTATACTACATAAGAAAGGTTAAAAGAACTGAATAAAAAATGGATAATCTCGATTGCATTGAATTAAAAAGGTTTTGCACAAACAAAACTAATGCCATCAAGATTATAAGGAAAACAGAAAACTGGGGGGAAAATTTTATAGCAAGTTTCTCTGGCAAATGATTAATTTCTCACACATATAGAAAACAAAGTCAAATTTATATATGAGTCATTCCCCAATTGATAAATGGTCAAAGGATTTGAATAGGTACTTTATGGATGAAAGAATCAAAGCTATCTATAGTCATATAAAATGCTCTAAATCACTATTGATTAGAGAAATACAAATTAAAACAATTCTAAGGTACCACCTCATACCTATCAGATGATAGCAAAGGGAAATGACAAGCGTTGCAGGGGATGTGGAAAAATTGGAACACTAATGCAGACTCTACAGAAATGTAGAGTTGTGAAGTGATCCAACTACTCTGGAGAACTATTTGGAACAACCATGCCCAAAGGGCCATAAAAGTGTGCATACCTTTTGACATAGCAAGAGCACTACTAGATCTGTATCCCAAACAGATGAAGGAGAGGGGAGAGGAGAGGAGAGGAGACAAGAGGAGAGGAGAGAGAGAGAGAGAGAGAGAGAGAGAGAGAGAGAGAGAGAGAGAGAGAAGGAAGGAAGGAAGGAAGGAAAAGGACCTATATGTTCAAAAGCATTTATAGCAGCTCTTTTTGTGATAGAAAAGAATTGGAAATTAAAGGGATGCCCATCAAATGGGGAATGACTGAACAAGTTGTGGTATATGGTTGTTATGAAATACTATTGTACTATAAGAAATGATGAGCAGAATGTTTTTCAGAAAAACCTGGAAAGACTTACATGAACTGATACAAACTGAAGTGAGCAGAATCAGAACACTGTACACAGTAACAATATTGTATGATGATCAACTGTGAATGACTTAATTCTTAGCAACACAAAGATACAAGACAATTCTAAAGGACTTATGAAAACTGCTATCTTCCTCCAGAGAAAGAATTGATGGAGTCTAAATGCAGATCAAAGGATACTATTTTTTCTTTATTTTTATTGTTTTTTTTTAATTTGTGTTTTTTTTTCACAACATGACTAATATGGAAATGTGTTTTGCATGACTGCACACATATAAGCTATATAAAATTGCATGCCTTCCAGTGTGGCTAGGTGGCACAGTGAATAGAGCACTGGCCCTGGAGTCAGGAGGACCTGAGTTCAAATCTGGACTCAGACACTTAACACTTACTAGCTGTGTGACCTTGGGCAAATTACTTAACCCCAATTGTCCTGCTCTCCCCCATCCAAAAAGAAAAAAAATTGCATGCCTTCTCATGGGGGGGCAAGGGATGAAGAGAATTTGGAACTCAAAATTTAAAAATGTTAAAAAATTTTACATGTAATTGGAAACAAAATATAACAAAATATTTTTTAAAACATCTTAATAACTGTGAAGGAGGAGGAGGAGGAAGAGGAGAAGGAGAAGAAAGAAGAAAGAAGAAGAAGAAGAAGAAGAAGAAGAAGAAGAAGAAGAAGAAGAAGAAGAAGAAGAAGAAGAAGAAGAAGAAGAAGAAGAAGAAGAGTATAATGATGATGCGCCTGGAGAAGACAAGCCTAGAGGAGGGTGGTTAGAGATGGATATCATAGCTGTTTTCAAATATTTCAAGGGCTGTCAAATGAAAGAAGAATTCAACTTCTTCTTGCCCTGGGAGAGGAGAGGGGGGAAGAACTAGTAGAAATTGTTGAGACTTTTGGTTTGGGCTTGATGTTTAAAACAAAACAAAACAAAACAACTTCCTAGCAATTAGAGCTGACTCAAAGTGGAATGAGCTGCCACAGAAGATAGTGGGCTCCCCTGACCCTGTGATCTTTAGTCTAGGGTTGTGTGATGAGTATTTGCTAAGCATGCTGCAGATGGGATTCTTCTTCAGACTAAACCACCTCTGAGATCTCTTGCAATTCTGAGTTTCTGTGATTCCATGACCTCTGGCAGACAGGGGCATAGGCAAAATTGTAAAGCATGGAAAATTTGTCTTTGGGTCCTCTCACTTTCTCTTTCTAGCTTTTCTAGAACTTTGTACCTCTTTTTACACATATATCATGTTCTGTTTTGAATTATGGTTATTTTGCATGTTATATATATATATATACACATATATATACATATATATACATATATACATACACACACACACACACACACACACACACACATATATATATGACAGAGAGAGAGAGAGATCCTTAGATCCTTATTAGATTATAAACTCATGACTGCAGGAAGAGTTTCTTTAAAAAAATTTTTTTTCATCTCTTCTAGAGTCTAGCACAGTGCTATCTGTAAAAAAGGCTATCAATACATTTTTAATCATTCCAATTCAATTTTCACCTTCCATGCTGCTAGAAGCTTATCATTTGTTCATTGGACCTAGAGACACCACCAGTTCCCTGAAGAAAAAGAGCTTCTGCCACTCTACTACTGGCCATAAGTGTTGATGTAAGAGGGCCAGCAATTCATCCCAGCAACTCTGTCTCACAGATCACCATGAAAAATTATGGGCACGGCGGAGCCAAGATGGCGGAGTAGAAACAGCTCGTCCAAGCCTCTCTGCCCCCAGATTCTCCACAAACTATGTAAAAAAGGACTCTGAAAAACTTCTGGAGCCCCAGCACCCACAGAACGACACAGAGAAGCTAACCTCCCGCTGGGGACATTCAGCACCCTGCAGGAAGGACCAGCGCAGCGGTCTAGGAGCCGGCAGCTCGCAGAGCGCAGGAGCCGAGCCGAGCCCAGCCGAGCCGAGCCCAGGTCCACGTGAGCAGAGGTTTTAGCCCCAGGGCGGCAGGGCCAGCAGCCGGCTGGAGGAACCCCAGAACACCAGGAACTGTGGAGACTCCAGAATTATCAACATAGACTTGCCTAGGACAAAGTAAGAGGTTAGTGTCCTATGGACTTTGGGACCTGTATTTGGGGAATGCGTCAGCTCCCTCCCCTGGGGGCTAGAAGCCGCTGAGGAGACACGCCATTTTGTAGTTTTCATAGGCATTTCCGGCTCCCAGCCTACAAATCGTGGGGAGATCAAGCGATCAGTCTTGGGGGGTAATCGCTCTTGCTTTAACCTCCCTGGATCTGGATTGTGATCTAGGGTGGAAGTTGTGGGTGGGTTTACAGCTTGCCAGAAACGGAAGTTGCCCCCCACACGTTCGGAACGAAAATTCCTCTATCTGGCCTTAAAGCCAGTGTGGCAACAAGCCCAAAAGTCAAGCAATTAAGTGGCAACATGCCAAGGCAAAGGAAACAGAAAAATGCAACCCTAGACTCCTATTTTGGGGGCATAGAGCGGGAAAAGGACTGTGAGGTCAGAAGTCCTGCTCCAAAAGCCCCAGGGGAAAACATGAGTGGGTTGCAAGCCATAGAGGACCTTAAGGGGGACTTTAAAAATCAAATAAGAGAAGTGGAGGAAAAATTAGAAAGAGAAATGAGAAGGATGCAGGCAAAGTATGAAATGAGGGTCAACAGCCTGACTGAGGAAAACAACACCTTGAAAAATAGACTAGCTCAAATGGCAAAGGAGGCCCAAAAGGGCATTGAGGAGAAGAATGCCTTAAAAAGTCGAATTTGCCAGATGGAAAAAGAATCTCAAAAGTTCACTGAGGAGATTCATTCCTTCAGAGTTAGACTGGAGCAAATGGAAGCTAGTGACTTTATGAGATATCAAGATGCTGTTAAGCAGATCCAAACAAACGAAAGATTAGAAGGCAATGTGAAATATCTCATGGGAAAAAACCACTGACCTGGAAAATAGATCCAGGAGAGACAATTTAAAAATTATTGGACTACCTGAAAGCCATGATCAAGGAAAAGAACCTAGAAATCACCCTTCAAGAAATTCTCAAGGAAAACTGCCCTGATGTTTTAGATCCAGAGGGCAAAATGGAGGTTGAAAGAATCCACCAATCACCTCCTGAAAAAGATCCCAAAAGAAAACTCCCAGGAATATTATAGCCAGGTTCCAGAATCCCCAGATCAAGGAGAAAATACTACAAGCAGCCAGGAAGAAACAATTTCAATATTGTGAAACACAATCAGAATAGCCCAGGACCTGGCAGCTTCTACACTGAGGGATCGAAGGGCATGGAATATGATATTCCAGAGGGCAAAACAACTGGGAATGAACCCAAGGGTCACCTACCCAGCAAAACTGAGTATTTTGTTTCAGGGGAAAATATGATCATTCAGTGGAATAGAGGACTTTCAAGCATTCTTGAGGAAAAAACCAGAGTTGAATAGAAAATTTGACATCCAGACACAAGAAGGAAGAGATGCCTGAGAAGGTAATCAGGAAAAGAAATCAAAAGGAACTTATCAAAGTTGAACTATTTACATTCCTATATGGAAAAGCAATAACTGTGACTGATGATATCTTTCTCACTATGAAAATAATGGAAGAAGGGGGGTGTGGTCATATGAATACATATGTGAATGTGTGTGTATATGGTTACAGTTATATATGGATAGAGGGCATAGGTTGAATTTGTTGGGAAGGGAGAATACTCAAGGGATGAAATTATGAGGTGAGAGAGGAAAGTGGCAAGAGGAGATGGGGAGAGACATGGTAGGGTAAACTATCTCATGTAGGGGAAGTGGGTGCAAAGGAGGGGGAGAATAAGGAAGGCTAAAAATAGGCAAAACCACATTCACATTGAATTTGGTTCAGGGAGAAAATGACATACATACTAAATGGGATATCTCAACCTGCAGCAGGATAGGGGGAAGGGGGATGAGAGGAGGGATGATGGATAGGAGGGCATCCTTGGGGTGAGGGGAGGTTGGAAGTACCCACTATAGAAGAGGGACAGGATCATGTAGGGAATGGACCAGGTGGGGGTTGGGATGAGTGGGAGGGAATTATAAGCAGCCTTGTACAATATATCTACTATGATAATGTTTTGCATAGCCAGACATGTACAACATATACTGAATTACTTATCTCCCAAGAAGGAATGGGTGACAAGGGAGGAAGGAAATGGATCTGAAATTCGAGGTCGTAACATTAAATGTTTCAAATATATATATAAATACTATTTTTTAAAAAAAAAGAGTTTAAGGGGGGCAGAGCCAAGATGGCAGAGTAGAAACAGCACTTCTTTTAAAATATATCTACTATGGTAATGTTTTACATAGCTATACATGTACAACATATACTGAATTGCTTATCTTCCCAGCGGGGGTGGGTGACAAGGGACAAAGGGAATGGATCTGGGATTTGAAGTTTTAAAATTAAATGTTTCAAATGTATATAAATACTATTATTAATACTATTTTGCATGTAATTGGGAGATAAGATGTGCAGGCATTGGGGCACAGAGATTCACCTTGCTCTAATGGTAAAGTCGAAGGGGGTATGGGAGAAGATATGGGAGAGAGCAGATTGGATGAGGGGATATCTTGTGGGACTGCTATTCTGGGGTGGTGGGTAGGGGAAAAATGGGGAAAAATTGTAACTCAAAATCTGGCAGAAATGAATGATGTAAACCAGAAGTTAATAAAACATTTGGAGAAACAAACAAACAAAAAAAAAATTATGGGCACCTAGGCAGATTTTCAGAATTACATCATTGTTTTTCCATATTATTAGGTTGCAGTTATATCATATTGTGCCCAAAATGTAAGAAAGGTCATCACCAAGCATAAATGGCAGGAAAAGATATTGGGCTGGTTGTGATATGAGAGTTAGGGGTAACAGATGAATTTTTTGAGTGCTGACTTGGGTCAACAATATTTTTTACAATTTTAAAAACTATATTTGTAGCAGCAAACATCCCCCCGGGTGGCTGCCAACACAGGTTCTTAGATCTGCTTTTCTAAAAGAAAGCAACTCAAAATGGGTTAACAAGCTTACTTTAATCAATCAAACATATATCATTTACCTAGTTCAGGGGAAAAAGGTCAGTACCCCGAACTTCAAAGTATACAGACAGAACTTACAAGATAGAGAAACAAACAGATCAAGCAGACAGGCTTCCAAACTGTCTGACCATTACATCAATACCAAATCACAGTTACCAGAGAGGGAAGCATCAATATCTGGGTTTTCAAAGCCCAGGGGTCTCTCAATGGCTGCCCAGAGTCTCATCTGCTCAAATCACACAACACTTCTCAAAGTGAGCCTCAAAGCAAAGCCTCACATCAGGGATTATGTAGCCTTCTCCTGCCTCAGAGAATGTCACAACCCTCCTGACCCACTGCCCAATCACACAGCATCAAGGTGTGGTCATTCCTGAAAACCAAGCCTCCTACCACAGGCTCCATGTGACCACATTCAGCCTGTTAGGAGGCAGAGTATATTTTCAAATCAAGGAAGTCTCTCAAGCCCACCAAAGGGCCTAGAGGCAAGGAAGATCTTTAGATTTACATTTCCATTACATTCAGCCCCAAGATCTTTCATGCCCATAGCATATACAATTTACATTTGAATTAGCACTAAACATCTCTTAGGTCACATTTTCCAGGTACATAAGAAAATCACAATATAATCTCAAAGTACAATAGTCCAAGTCTTCCACTCATGGGGCAAAGTTTGATTAACTCAATTAGTCACTTATCAGTAACAATATCTCAAAGTACAATCAGTCACTTATTCAGCAAAGTCTTACTAAGTATGTCCATAGCATAGACAATTTACTTTTGAATTAGCACAAAACATCTCTTAGGACACATTTTAAGGTACATAACTAATGTTACCAAAGTGGCCACTGGGCCTTAAACACAAAGTACATTGCATTATCACATCAATTCAAAACAAGAGCCCAAATAAACTTCTCTTGGGAGGAGGGGGGTGTCCTTCCCATAACACTGCTCCAGCCCCTGCTGCCAAGTCCAGAGAGGGGGCTGGGCAACAAAACCAATGTGGGGTCCTTGGGGGTCCATGGCACTTCACCCCACCCACCACAGTCACAAGTCCATTCTCCCCCTGGGTCCCAAACTGTGGAATGCAGCAAGGAAACACATTCAGTGCCCCTGCTTTGCCACACAGTCCTTATCTTGTCCTGTGGCTGAATTCCAAACTCCTGGGTTGCCTCTCCTCCAGCAGAAGGCAGAAGCTCCTGGCTTCTCCACAGGTCTCCATGAAGGCAGCTCACCATGCCTGCTCTCAGCTCAGTGAAGTCAGCATGCAAGCCATTCTTCTCTCCTGTTCCATGGCTCCACAGAGTCACAGCTACCAAAACTGGGAAACAATTATCCCAGCCCCCATACTTTCTTTTTACTCTGCAGATCCCATCCTCGTCACCATTTTGTAGCAGCAAACACCCTAACATCCCCAGGGTGGCTGCCAACACAGGTTCTTAGATCTGCTTTTCTAAAGGAAAGCAGCTCAAAATGGGTTAACAAGCTTACTTTAATCAATCAAACATATATCATTTACCTAGTTCAGGGGAGAAAGGTCAGCATCCCGAACTTCAAAGTATACAGACAGAACTTACAAGACAGAGAAACAAACAGATCAAGCAGATAGGCTTCCAAGCTGTCTGACCATTACATCAATACCAAATCACAGTTACCAGAGAGGGAAGCATCAACATCTGGGTTTTCAAAGCCAGGTG
Source organism: Gymnobelideus leadbeateri (assembly GCA_011680675.1). Classification (NCBI taxonomy): domain Eukaryota; kingdom Metazoa; phylum Chordata; class Mammalia; order Diprotodontia; family Petauridae; genus Gymnobelideus; species Gymnobelideus leadbeateri. The sequence goes on from WOXC01005410.1 coordinate 730,379, forward strand.
GCTCTCGATGGCTGCCCAGAGTCTCATCTGGTCAAATCACACAACACTTCTCAAAGTGAGCCCCAAAGCAAAGCCTCACATCAGGGATTATATAGCCTTCTCCTGCCTCAGAGAATGTCACAGCCCTCTTGACCCACTGCCCAATCACACAGCATCAAGGTGTGGTCATTCCTGAAAACCAAGCCTCCTGTCACAGGCTCCATGTGACCACATTCGGCCTATTAGGAGGCAGAGTATATTTTCAAATCAAGGAAGGTTCTCAGAGTCTCTCAAGCCCACCAAAGGGCCTAGGGGCAGGGGAGATCTTTAAATTTCCATTTCCATTACAATATTACATTTACTACTGTAGTATCAGCATTGACCTGTTTTTCTGTGTTCCCTTCTGAACTTCCTTCTGATTTCTTTTGAATATTTTTAAAAAGTCATTAATGCTCTTTTCTTTTTTGTATCGCTATAACTACATCTCATTCTGCTTCCCAAATTCCCCATAACCAATAAAACCCCTCCCTTGCAACAAAATTGTTAGTCAAGTAAAACAAGTTTGCTTTGTAATGGTTGCTTCTAAAAATGTATGTCAGGAAAACGTGGATTCAAATCTTACTACAGATGTTTATTAGGTGTATTTTCCTGGACAAATTAGTTAAACTCCCTAGGTCTCGATTTCTTCAGCTCTAAGAGGAATAGTTTGGATTTGGTAATATTTAAGGTCCCAACTCTAATTCTATGATTTTCTGAGTGTTCAATATGTGGAGAACACCAGGAGCAAAAAAACGGAAAAATAAATATAGTATATGATAGAGAAGATGAACTGATTTTCCTAGTTAAAATAGAAAGTGCATGCTGGAAAAAATAATATAATTTTAAAAGAGAAAGAATAAATTAGAAAGATATTTAGGGCAATAATAACTGACAAAATATTGCTGTCTAAAACAAAGAATTTTCAAAAATTACAATAATAATTCCCAAGTCAAAGGATAGGAAGAAACAATTTGCTAAAGGAGAAACACAGATTTTCAGTTATCACTTGGAGAAATCCTCAAACTTACTTAATCAGAGAGAAGAAAATTAAAACAATTTTTGAGTTCCACCTCACAAACACAAAATTCTCAGAAATAAGTATAAGTAATGAAACTCAACTGATAGGTTCTAGAGAAAAAAAGTACCTTTGTTCATTTCTGATGGAATTGGAAACCAGCAGAGTCTTTTTGAGAGTAATGTAGTAGTACAAAGTAGAAATTATAATAGTGATCATCCCCCCATTCCAGTGTTAGTAATGTTCCCTGATAGCATTATCAATAACATTAAAAAATTCATATGGGAGTGGCTAGGGGGCACAGTGAATAGAGCACCAGCCCTGGAGTCAGGGGACCTGAGTTCAAATCTGGCCTTAGACACTACACACACATACACACACACTCACACACACACTCACACACACAAACTAGTCGTGTGACCTTGGGCAAGTCATTTAACACTAATTGCCCTACCTTCCCCCCTCCAAAAAGCAAAACAAAAAAGTTTTTAAAAATTCATATAAATATTTTCTTAGCAATATTTTATGTACTTACAAAAGACTGGAAAGAACCAGAAAATTCAGCAATAGAGGAATGGTTAAATAAATTGTAGTATATTAATGTAATGGAACAACATACAGCAATTAAGATGGACAAAGTCTGAGAAATAAACAAATCTGGAAAAACTTTTTCAAAATTATACAAATTGGGGCGGGGGGGGAGTAGAACCAGAAGAATGGAATATACATTGCAATAATATGAGGGAGAGTGATTTAAAATGTAAGGACAAGAATCTAAATGACAACTTAGGAGGAACAAAAAGCGTTATATTTTATATATTGAAATGAAACAGTTATTAAGCAAATATAAATGCTTGAACTGGTTGTTTTTCCTAATAAAATCTTAAATTTACATTTAAAACAAGTGATTGAGCAGAAAATACCTATTAGTGCCCTCCCACCTGTCTCCCTCCCACCACCTACCCAAAAAAAGAAGAAAGTTAGAAATTAGAAGGAAATAATGCTTCGTAGTAGAGATGAACCATTTTAGGAAAAGCATTGAAAGCTGGGGCCTCACACAAATTTGGATTTGAAATTGGAAATAGGAATAGTGCAGGTGCTTGAGTAGTAGAGTGACTTAATTGATATTTTAGAAAGTTTAATCTGGCAGTGGTATACAAGATTGATTAGAAAGGGAAGAAATTGAAGGCAATTATCCAGCTAGATGACCATTGTTGTAAAATAGGTGTGAAGTGACAGGTACATAAACCAGGGTGATTACAATGGGAATGAAGAGGAAAACAGACTATAAAATGCGTTTTGGAAAAATAAATAGCAGAAATTGGTGATAGAGTCAGAATCAGAGTCAATAAACATTTATTAAGGGCTTACTATGTGCCAGGCCTATGCTAAGCCTGAGGAAACAAAGAAAGGCATAGGATAGTCCCTGCCCTCAAGGAAATCAATGATCTAATGAGGGTTAGATATCACATATAAAGAAGCTGAAAAGGCAGTGTGGGGTTTGAGGGTAACCTGCATGACAGCATGATGAAAAGTTTTACAGCCAGTTGGAAAATAATGCAGTGACTGCCTTGGACACTTAGATAGTGGAAGATCTGGGAGGAGTTCTCCAAAGCCCATCTACCCCCAGGGGACCCAGGGGCAAGGGGTACTGAGGAGGTAAGGGCTTCAAGGTTCATGTCATCTGGTATGATGATGAGTTTCTGACAGATTGTATATAGGGGATGAAGAGGGGAAAAATCCAACTCTCCTTCCTCAATCTCTCTTAAACCTCTTCCACTCTGCTGTCATTAACTGAAACCTAACATTGCATCAAAGACAACAATTCCCTTCACATCCTTTTCTAAGGTTGTCCATCCTTTCTGACCTTACAGGCCCAGGAGGAAGACAATATTCTTTTTGTTCTCTATTGACAACATCCTAGAATCTCTGTGAGAAAGGATTCAGAGATCATCTAATCCACTTCAGGTGAGAACAGGAATTCCTCAACAGACTACGAAATCACCACCTCCCTAAGCAGTCCACTTTTGGATAATTCTAATTATTAGAATGTTCTTCCTTATATCAAACCTAAACCTGTGCCTCTCTAATTTCTATCGGTTGCTCCCCTCTAAGCCAAGCAAAACAAAGCTAGACTCTCTTCTCCATGATGTCCCTTCGAAGTCCAAAAGGCCCTCCCATGTCCTCCTTAAGCCTTCTCTTCTCCAGATTAAACATTTAGAAGTTCAAGGCTCTTTTGAGTACTGAATGTAATTCAACATATCTAGAATTGAATTCATCATCTCCCACCCAGGTCCCACAAAGCTACTGCTTATCCCAGTTCTTTATTTCTATTAAGGCACAATCATCCTTCCAGACACTCACATTATAACCTCCAAATCATCTTCAGCTTGTTCTTTTCCCGTATTCCCCACATTGTATCAATAGCCAGGAGCTATCTCCAGTCATCCTGATCTACATCTTGCCACTGAACCCAAATGGCTCAGATTGCATAGTCCTCCTTCACTTAAATCCAACTCATTTGCAAGTTATGGCATCGTTCTTCGAGATGTCATGGTCCTCTTTGAGAGTGAAGGACAAACAGCAACAGCAATCAACAGTCAAGGCCCATTTAACTCTGCCTCCTCAAAATTTCTCCTCTTTATTCATACTGTCACCACCCTTGTTTCAGTTGTCATTAGCTCTCATTTTCAATGCTGGAATAGTTTCCTAACTAGTTGCCTTTTCTCCAGTGTCCTCACGCCAATCTATCTTTCATACAGCTTACAAAATAATCTTCCCAGTGCATAAGTAGAATCATATTTTTAAAAACACAACTGTTTTAATCTTTGCATTCCCAGGTCCTAGTGCAATTTTTTTTTAACATGGTAGGACTTAGTAAATATTTGTTGAATGTTACTCCCCTGATTAAAAAATCTTTATAGTTACCAATTTCCTATAGGATAACTTATAAAATTTTAATCCTAGAATTTATGGCCCTCCACAATTTTGCTCTTATTTCTATAATCTATCTCATTTCTCACTACTGCTTTTCATGCATTCTATGTCACTCCAACTAGATTATTAGCTATTTTTCTATTTCTGTCTATTCTTGTATTCTCCTCTATTCATTTGAACAATCTATCCTCATGCTTAGAAAAAAACACCTAATGAAATATTTTTCAATATTTTTCTTTCTTTAGGTTTAGTTTAGGTATCATTTCTTTCATTAACCTTTCATAATTTCCCCCCCCAAATGCTGACCTTTTTGAACTATTACTGTTGAGGGTACCACCATCCTCCCAGTAACCAGGCTTAAACTTCTATATGCCTCAGTTTCCTATTGTATAAAATAGGGATATAATAGCTCTTACCTCACAGGGTTATTGTGAAGATCAAATGAGTTAATATTCTTGGCATATAGTAAGTGCTTAAGAAATGCTTGGTTGGGGCGGCTAGGTGGCGCAGTGAGTAGAGCATCTGCCCTGGAGTCAGAAGGACCTGAGTTCGGAGTCGGCCACAGACACTTAACCCACACAAACAAAAACCTAGCCGTGTAACCTTGGGCAAGTTACTTAACCCCAATTGCCCTAAAGGGGCGGCTAGGTGGCGCAGTGAGTAAGAGCGCCGGCCTCGGAGTTGGGATGACCCGAGATCAGATCCGGCCTCAGAAAATGAGCACCCACGCATAAATAATGACTAGCCGTGTAACCTTGAGCAAGTTACTTAACCCCAATTGCTTTAAAAAAAAAAAAAAAAGAAATGCTTGGTTCCTTTTATCGTATTTTATTAAAATTTATTTCTTTGTGAGGATCAAATGAATATTTGTAAAGCACTTAGCACATAGTGGGTGCTAAATTATCTATTTTTCCTTCCTTCCTAAGTGGCTCCAAGTACAGGGGAACCCACTGAGAGCAAGACCAATGAACTAAGCCAGCTCATTCTACTTTTAGATATCTCTAATTGTTAGGAAGTTTTCTCTTACATTGGTTTATCTCTTTTCACCTTCTTTCTACCCATTTCTCCTAGTTTAGTTCTCTGGAGACAACAGAAGTCCCATACTACACACCAGCCCTTTGAATGCTTTTTGACAGATTTTAGTTCCCAAAATCTTTTTTTCCAGACTTAACACCTTCATTTCCTTTAACCAATCCTCATATGCTATGAACCCAAAGACCTTTCAGTATCCCAACTGCTAGATATTTTTTGGATGTTCTCCAAATTTTCCATCTAAAATGTGGTCCCCAGAACTAACTATAATGTTCAAAATGTGGTTGGAGTATGTAGGAAAATCACCTCTTTATGACTCTAATAAGATTAAATTAGTTTTCTGAGCTTGTCATATCACACTGATGCCTCATAATGAGGTAGCAGGCTACTAACCTCACCCCACCTTCTTCAGCAGCTTTGGGGCCAGGCATCATTGTACATGATATCTGATGATTCATAAGCAAACCAAACTTTGCTAGGGGTACCTATACGTTTTTGTGCTTTTCCAGGGAGAGGGATGGCCACAAAAGTTCATCAGAATTGGGAGTTCTGCCTGGTAGCTTGAGATTTTTGTCCCACTTGCATTGTGGAAGTAATTCAAACCTAGTTTTACACCTACTGTGTACATTTCTTTGCCATGTTGCTTCTTTATTCTCATTCATCCATTCTTCTTTCCCTGGATATGAAAGAAGAAACCTGAAACCATTGGTGGTAGGTGTTGGGGTTGAGGACAGAGGCTTTCTACTTCCACATTATTACCTGTGCTCTATAAATGTGCTTTAAGAAAGAAAAGATTCAAATACCACACTACCAAGTCCCCGAATTACATTTGCACATTTGTATTTAGCCTACGGGTGTGCTTTCCTTGTGTGTGTGTGTGTGTGTGTGTGTGTGTGTGTGTGTGTACTGCTTTTAACTAGTCTCCTTTCTCAATTGAAAGAGTATAGTTGGTCATGGAAAGGCCAATAGAAACCAGTTAGGACAATGGAAAGCCCAAGCATTGAACAGTTACACGGACCAGTGATTACACTTTCATATCAATGATGCTTTTTATAGGGAATTTAAGCATAGCTCCAGTGAAATTGCTTCTCATTCACATAACCATGCTAAGGAAGACAATTCAAAAAATAAATAAAGGTGTTTTGCCAGATTTCTTCATTTTTTGTTTGTTTGTTTTGTTTTTAAGTCACAGATTTCTTCCTCCTGGAGAAGAGGCTACTGCCAGCTGGGAACACTACAGCAACTTCATACCTTTTCACTTAACACAATGGGCAAAACCACTTCCTGTGTGACAGCAGGTAAGTGATATAACATTTCTGGGACTCTGTGGCTTCATCTGTAAAAATAAAGTGTTTGACTCTCCATGACCTCTTCCCATGTACTTCTATGATCAATGCTGAAAGGAGCACAACTAGTTATAAGCCTAATATCTCACTAAGTCCCAATGTTCTAATTAGTATCCACTCTTCAGGCCTGTCAAAAGTCAGCCCCGTTCTCTCAGGCCTGGATGTCCCTGCAGTCTGAGCTGACAAGACCCTACAAAGTGTCCTTCTAAGGACCTCAAAGATCCAAAGGTCTTTCAAGGCCCTGCCACCTGGTTACTGAAATGATATTTAGTTATAAGATCACCTTTAGTTATAAGATCACCTTATCTTGAAAGGTAACAGTATCATTCCTTAATGCTTTAACTGGAAAGGTTGGTTGCAAAGAGTTAGTCATGGAATATAAGAGACAAGGAAGCTTGAATGTGACAACAAGAATCAATAAAGATCTAGAAACTGAGTGCTACCTGAGAGGAAAGTGATGGGTAGAGTGCAGAAGCCTGAGCAGAAGAGGGTGGGGGAGAGGACCAGTCTAAGGAAACCGGGCATCTGAAGGCAATGTAAAGAATATGGAGCAATGGGGTACTTGGGGAAAGGTACCAAAGGAAAAACTGTAGTGGAAAAAGCACCATGTTCAGAGTCAGAGGTCTGAATTCAGAGGTCCAAATGCTGCCTCTGCCACTTGTTTAGAAATGTCACTTTGGGGGAGTCATTGAATGTTTCTGTGCTTCAGTTTCCTTAATCTGTTGGATGGAAGGGCTGGATTCGGTGACCTTTTAGGGCCCTTCCAGTTCTGACTATTAATAGGAACATTTCTATCCTTTGGGTAGGAGATATTTGGGAACATGTGAGCTCTCCTGCTACTTCTCAAAGCCTACCATTTTAATGGTACAGAAGATCATTTATTCTATTTGGAAGGTTGATTCTGCTACCAGGCTTTCATTTCTAGAAGTTTCCTCATTATACATTAAAATCAAGAAATGATACAATGATATCTCATTATGAATTCATTCATTCAACAAATATTTCTCTAAGATTTCCTTACGTGTTGTTTACCTTTTCTTTGTCTCTGGGGACCAAATGTTTGTTTCTGGATACTGACATTCACATACCTTTATGGTAATGCAACCATATTTTCTGAAAAGATTTTCTAAGCCTGGTAGCTTTCCTTCTCATTTTAGATTATATAAGCCATTAGAAGGCAGAGAGAAGTTCTTTTTAACAACAGCAGCACCTAGCAGCACTCTGCACAGTGCAAATAAGCAAATGATTTTATGTGAGTTGTGATTTTAGTAATGTGGGATAGGCATTCCTGGAGTAGAAAGCCCCTCTACCAACTGGTTTGAGACTTAGTAAATAAGTCCTGGGGGAGCTGACTGAGGACATAGAGAATCAAAAAGCATTTATTAAATGCCACTGTTTATTAGAAGCTTTGCTAGGTAAGGGAGACACAAAAATAAAAGTGAAACAGATCCTACTCTCTAGGAAGTTTATATTTTATGTAGGAGATGACATATACACATATGTTATATACAGGAAGGGAGCAGGCTGGTCTGAGGCATTTCCCATGGAACAAGGTATAAGCTTGGGACTCTTCTGGTGAGGCACTTTTCTCTGACTACTTGCTAAGAGACATGTACAACCTGAGGTCTGGGGTGTATCATGTTGCGGGGGTGGGGGGGGGAAGCTTGTCAAATCAACAAGCATTTATTAAACTCCTGTGATACACTGGTCACTAAGCTAAATGCTAGGGATACAAAGGAAGGCAAAACATCCCTGTTCTCTAGGACCTCACAGTCTAATGGGGGAGATGACATACAAACAACAATGCACAAACAAGATATATACAATATTCATGGTTGATAATCTCAGAGGGAAGGCACTGAGATTAAAGAGAACTATGTTGCAGCTGATTGACAATGGAGATCCAGGAAGATCAGGCCACTGGGTGGGCTGTAAGGAGTGAGGAGAGAAGACTTCCACACTCTGCCTTGCCAGGTAGCCTCTGGGATACAGCCAATGCCAGCTTTCTCTTGGGCTTCTGGTGAGGTAGGCTGGAGAACATTTCCCTTATGCACCTGCCTAACTCTAAGAGAAATGCTCCAATCCAACCCCAACTCCTTCTACATCCACAATCAATGCAAAATGAATACAATGTAATTTTGAGGAGAAAAGCACATGAAGGAAATGTCAAAAGTTGGATTTTAACTCAGGTCTTGTGCCCTCTAGATTCCACGGTATCCATCAGCTTCTCTGCCACTAACCCCTTACTTGCTAAATATTAATTTATAGTGATTATGAGAATATAGGATTTCATTCTGAAAGGCTGGGAACCAAAACAGGACATCTATCCAGATGATGAAATATTCTCCTATGACCACACGGGCTTGCATGGAAACACTAGAACCCCAACAGGTTTCAAACTCCTTGAGAGCAAGGCCTGTATCATTTCCGTCTCTATCCCTAGTGTGTTGCACACAATAGGTGCTCAGAAAATTGCTGAATTGAATCTACCCTCTCCGTTTTATATGAGTCACCCTCAGCAGCACTCAAACATTCATTGCTTTCTTCCCCGAACTGTAATTGTTGGGACTGTAGGAAGGAAGTCGTAAGGAATTTGCAAGGAAAGCTTCTTACAAGGCTCCGGGGATGAGTCAAGGAACATAGCTGGGTTTCAGCAGGCTCTGGTGTTTACGACGCCCAATCCTCATTTGCTAGCTGTCTCACCCACTTTCACTTTTTCGTTCCTGGAGCGCTCTGGCTCTGAGCAGAAATCCAGGTCCGGGTTTTCCCTCTGCCTTCTTTTCCTACCGGCAGAATGCTGCCTGTAAACATGTGTGGCTCAGTGAAAGAGGCGGCCAGCGATTGGTCGAGCCGCTCCTGGCCTCCACTCACTACATACACATCCTAGCTGTCAGTTACTTTTACAGTGTGCGCTAGATTTTGGCGCCACAGCTGGGAGTGAGGCTTTTGTTCCATAACAAAAACAGGAGCCAGCCCAGCCTAGGGAGGGAGGGAAACATAAAGGAATGCACATGGAGAATGTTTGTGACCTGTCATTAGCAGTGGCTTTCTCTGCTTCTAAATGCTTATATTCAAAACAATGTAGCAAATTATGTTTGCATCAGCAACAACCCTGTTCTAGCCACAAAGGTGACTATTAGGCACCAGGCGCTAATAAATGGTTTATTACTTCAGGTGGAAATGTACGTGATTTGTAACCAGCTGAGTACTTTCTAGGGTCCGCTTCTCAGCTGTCAAAGAATTTCTCCTTTCCCTATTAAACAGAAAAGGTTGTCTTTAGGGCTCTGGAACAAGTTAAAGGATGGATTCCTTTAGGGAGGGGAACTTGGCATTAAATGTTATGTTCCATTTAAACTGGTTTAGTGGGTCCTCCTATTTAATTAGGCGTATTTTCCACTTTTACGTCAACGCAGATATCAACCTGCTTCAAGAAAATCCAGCATATTAAAATCTGCATTTACAAAACATGAGGTGGGGGGGGGGGGCGCAGTGAATAGCGCACCAGCCCTGGAGACAGACAGGAGGACCTGAGTTCAAATTCGGTCTCAGACATGTAACACAAAAAACTAGCCCTGTGACCTTGGGCAAGTCACTTAACCCCAGTTGCTTTACCTCCCCTCTCCAAAAAGCAAAAACAAACAAACAAACAAAAAAACCATGAAGTGGTGTGTAGGGCAATTAGTATTGGATTTGGAGTCGGAGGACTTGGGTTCAAATCCTGCCACTATCGATGACCAACTGGATGACAAGTAACCAGCTCTCTGGCCTCAGTTTTCCAATCTATAAAATTAGGCGTTTGGCCTGGATGACCTCTAAGGTCATTTCCAGCACTTAATCCTGGAAGTGAGGGGGAACAGTGGATAAAATACTAAACTTAGAATCAGTAAGAATTATTATTATTCCTACAATATTCTAGATGTGGTCTTACCAGAGTGGCTACAAGTAGGACAACCCTCTTTCCCTCTGCTGGACATTCTGTAAATATTTCAAAAGGACTGATATAGGTCTTCTCACCAGTAGCATACACCGTAATCACTACAGACAGTTTTACAAACTGCTACTGCAAAAACAGACAAACAAAAGAGAAAAGCAAGCAATCCCCCCAAAGTCCCTGTCTCCTCCCCAAATCCCATTGGAGCCAACTTGGAGTTTAGCTAGGTTAGTCTTTGGAGATCAGACACAGTCCCTATGCCCATATTTCTTAGGGGCAGGTTTTGATAGAGTGGTATGACAGTGAAAATTCCCATGAAGAAGTCTAGGGAATAGTTCAGAAAGGTGAGGGAACATTGTAAGACAAAGTTACCTATGTCCCAATTTTGCTGAGGGCCTGCTCTTTAAATAGAACATCTTTCTAAAGTATTTAAAGTCAGAGTTGATTGACAAAAAAAATCATCCAAAAATCATCTTTTACACATCTCCTCAGGAGCACATCAATTGCCTACAGTTAGGTACACATGTAATATATAATATTCCCTCAGATGGTAAATTCTTCAACAACAGCAACAAAACTCACGTGTCATTTTTTCTTATTTCTAGAAGGTTCCATAGCTACCACATTCAGACTTTAGGTTGTGGTGAAACACTGATGGTTTTTGAACTCTCTTCTCTGTCCATTTCATATACACATTTATAGACATAGAAATTCATCCACCTACTGTTTTACCTGTTAAAGCATTTTCTGCCTATCAGCAATGGTATGCTGAATACTATTCTAAGGGAACATATAGAATGAGACACATCTTTTGCCCTTAGGGAATTTTTTTTTTTTAAGCGGGTCCTTTGTCATCTCAGAGAAGAGAACTGAAATCATTGTGGTGCCTGACCATAGTAGTTGCTTAATGTTTATTGAATTATTCCTATTTTACAGATGAAGAAACTGAGATTAAGTGACATGTCCCACAGCTACGCAACTAGTGATGGTGTGTACATATGTGTATTTTGGATTGGGGTATATGCCATGGAAAATTGATCCTATGCCCTGGCAACTCCCAGCAAAATAATTCAGTGCAAAGCAATTCCCTTCTTGCTCACTGAGGAGGAAGAACTGATGATTCAATGAATCTTTAAAAGGAACCCACCCTCTGTCATACTCATCTCTTCCTATCTGCTAAGCATAGCAGGAGTCTTCAAGAATTTCCTTGAAGGGGTGGAGGTGGGACTGGTTCCCTTCTCCCACTCTGGCAGAAATAGCAGACTTTGTGTACATGGCAGCTAAAGCATTCATTTGGGCTTAGGCTTCCCTGAGCCTGACCTTTGACCCCTGGCTACTTTTTTAAACTTCTTTTCCGGATTTAGGTGGTTGAACAATGATCTTGAGATGGATATGTCCAGTTTCAGAGGCAACTTCATGAATTCAAGAGATCTGGAGATTCTGCCCTTGGTGAGTGTTGAATAGTAGAAGGGGCAGTTTATGCATCATGAATCACTAAGAAGGAGAATGAGCTCAGCCCTGGCTTGGATTTCCAGACGAGATAACCCTGGAAGAAATTGTTTGGACAGTGCAGAGCTGAGATGAAATGTAAAGAGCTAATTCCAGTGACCTGCAAACTATATCATATATTGATGTTTTAAGTATCAGTGTTCTAGGAGAGTATAACAGTAGTTATAAGTTATTACTGATGCTTCTTTAAGTTTTTCTGTCAATGTGTGCTTATAGGTCTTGTATGTATTAAATCTTTATTTTGAGTATAGGAAATAAACAATTGTTGTATTGACCCCTGCAGGCCCTGGATACTCAAGTACAGATACCATGGATATGTTTGCCTCTTCAGAAACTAAACAGGTTTCATATTCCCTGGAGATGTCATTCCTGGTTGCTGTGTGGGTTGTCAAAGAAGAGTGACTCTTTTTTTGCAGACGAACATTAACCAACTAGGAAAGTTTCCAGAATAGAACTAAAATGCTTCTTTTGAAAGTTATTGAAATATCAAGCAGGAATGTTAAATGCACCTTTTTCTGACCATAATGTGATAAAAATTACATTCAATAAAAGACCTTTGACATATAGATGAAAATTAATTGGAAACTAAATAACTTAATTCTAAAGAATGAATGGATCAAAGATCATAGAAATAATAAATAATTTCACTAAAGGTAATGACAACAATACCAAAATTTGTGGGATGCAATCAAAGTAGTACTTAAAGGAAATTTTATATCTTTGAACACTTACATCAATAAAGAAAAGAGCACATCAACAAATTAAGTATACAACTAAAAAAAAACAAAAACAAATTTAAAAAACCTAATTAAACACCAAAATAAAAATCCTGAAAAATCAAAGGAGCGATTAATAAAATTTGAAAGTAAATAAAAGTAGGAGCTGGTTTTATGGGAAAGAATGATAAACCATTGGTAATTTTAATTTTAAAAAAGAAAGGAAACAAATGACCAGTACCAAGAATAAAAAGGACAAATGCACAACCAATGAATATGAAATAAAAGCAATATTAGGAGCAATTTTGCTCAACTATATGCCAATAAAACTGACAATCTAAGTGAAATAGATGAATATTTACAAAAATATAAATTGCCTAGGTTAACAGAAAAAGAAATAAAATACTCAACCCTATCTGAGAAAAAGAAATTGAATAAAACATAAATGAACTCCCCAAGGAAAAAAAACAAACCCCAAGCCAGATGGATTTACAAGTGAATTCCAATAAACATTTAAAGAACAATTAATTCCAATATTATATAAATAATTTGAAAAAAATAGGTAAAGAAGGAGTCCTGAGGCAGCTAGGGGGTGCAATGAAGAGAGCACTGGACCTGGAGTCAGGAGGATCTGAGTTCAAATCGGACCTCAGACACTTGACACACTTACCAGCCACGTGACTTTGGACAAGTCACTTAACCCCAACTGCCCTCCAAAAAGCAAAAAAAAAAAAAGAGTCCTACCAAAACCTTTCTATGACACAAATGTAGTTTTGATACAAAAACTAGGGAGAGCAAAAATAGAGAAAGAAAGTTATAGACTAATTTCCTAATGAATATCAATGCAAAAAATGTAAATAAAATACTAACAGGGAATATACAACAATATATCACAAAAATCATAAACAATAACAAGAAAGGCATGGTTGGTTCAATATTAGAAAACTGTTTAAGTATAACTAACAACATCAATAACAAAAAGGACAAAAATAAAATGATTATCTCAAAAGATGAAGAAAAAGCTTTCGGCAAAATACAGCACTCATTTCTATTAAAAACACTAGAAAGCACAATGAATGCATGGAACTTCTTTTTAAATAACTAGTATATATCTAAAATAAAGAGCAAGTGTTATTTGTAAGGGGGACAAACTAGGAGCCTTTCCAATAAGATTGAGGTGAAGTAAGGATATCCATTATCACTATTCAATATTGTATTAGAAATGCTAGCTATAGTATTATGACAAAGAAAAAGAAATTATAGGAATGAGCATAGGCAATGAAAAAACAAAATTTTCACTTTTTTGCAAATGTATGATAAGTATAAGTAGATATAAGAAAACCCTAGAGACTCAACTAAAAAAACTAGTTGAAACAATTAAGACTTCAGCAAAGTTGGAGGATATAAAATAAACCCACACAAATGATCATCATTTCTATACTTTATCAACAAAACATATCAGGAAGAGAAAGAGGTATTCCATTTAAAAGAACTGCCAAGACATACATAGGAACTATATGAACACAGTAACAAAATATTTTTTACATGAAGACAAATCTAAACTAGATAAATATCAATTGCTCTTGGGTAGGCCAACCCAATATAATAAAAATGATGATGCTGCCTAAATTATTTATTCAGTGCTACGCTGGTAAAATTATCAAAGAATTACTTTATAAAGCTAGGAAAAAATAGTAACAAAATTCATCTTGAAAAAACAAAAGATAAAAAATGTCAAGAGGATCAATGGGAAAAAAAGTGAAGGAAGGTAGCCTAGCAGTTTCAGGTCTCAAACTATATTATAAAATTATAATCATAAAAACAATTTTGTACCAGGTAAGAAACAGATGAGTCAATTGATGAAACAAAATGAGGCATACATTTTGTTGTTGTTGTTGAGTAGTTTTTAATCATGTCCAACTCTTTGTGACACAATTTAAGGTTTTCTTGGCAAAGATACTGGAATGGTTTGCCATTTCCTTTTCCAGCTCATTTTACAGACAAGGCAAAAAGGGTTAAGTGACTTGCCCAGAGTCACAAAGCTAATACAATACTGAATAGTGATAATAGATATTTTTGCTTCACCTCAGTCTTATTGAGGCTCTTAATTTGTCCCCATTACAAATAGCACGTGCTCTTTGTTTTAGATATATACTAGTTATTTTAAAAGAAATTCTATTTATTCATTATGCTTTCTAGTGTTTTTAATAGGAATGAATCTGAGGCCATATCTGAATTCAGGTCCTTCTGACTCTAGGCCCAGCACTCTATCCACTGTGTACTTCAATGCTGAGGTATGCAGTATACAGAAGCAAATGAGTGCAGTAACCCAGTATTTGATAAACCAAAAGATCTCAGGTATTATGGTAAGAACACACTTTTTGACAAAAACTGTTGGGAAAATTGAAAAGTATTCTGCCAGTAAGTAGGCATAGACCACTATTTCTCAGTGTATTTCAAGAAAAACTCAAAATAGCTATATGTTTAAACACAGAGGGAGATATCATAAGCAGATTAGGAAAGCATTGTGTAAAGCCAATCACAAGCAGCTCTCCTGAGGACTGCTGCTGTGAATAATTTTAAGCATCTAATCGCGTAGTATAATAAACTTTCTATTTCTAAAGCATAACATTCACAATAACATAACATAACAACTTACACTAAGGTAATCAAATGGTCTTAAACAAAGCATATCATTCTGTATATCTTATAGTCATCTTTAAGAGGTAACAGAAAATACAAAACCTTTCACCCCTAGGTCACAATAAGTTACAATATCATCAGTCAATACAGAGTATCTAAGTAAAGTTCTCATTCATCATGACTGAGCCTGGTTTCCTGACCCCTCATCTCCTTCTGCACGGGAGACCACTCCCAACTCTTGCCTGGATTCGCACATAGGCAGCTTTCTGTTCCTGTTCCATATCTCAGCTCACAGGGACTGCTCACTCCACACTCTTTAAAGTTTCTGTTTCTAGGAAAGCAAAGCTTAACAAGGCTACAGTATTTACACACATTACCAGGTGCTATCATCTCAATTCACTTTCTGTCTGAGAAACCAATACAGAGAAATAGACAGAACTTCTGAGAAATCAACACAGACCAACAGACAGAGTGCTGACATCACAAACATTCTCTCTCTCAGTGCTATCTTCTCCCAGCTCTGTTCCACACTCTTATTTTCTCCTTCTTGTTCTACCTTTTTTCAAGCTCCTCCCAGCATGGGCTCCCACATGATTACATGCAGCCTATAAGGGACAGGTGAGATCTTCAAATTCCTTTAGGCCTATTAAGGGTAGTACACTAAGGGTATACTGCTTCCAATCAAAAACTTGATGAAATCAAAGGGGAAAGCTAAAACAAGCAAAGAACTACTTTGCTTGCCATTACACATGGGAGAATTTAATTTTCAAATATATGGGAAAAGAGGTCATAACCAAAACAAAAGATAGAAAGGCTCACAATAGGTAGAATGCAAAATTTTAATTTTTTTTAACTTAAAAATGTTTTTGCACAAACAAAACCAATATAGTCAAAATTAGAAGAAAATCAGGAAACTGGGAGAAAATTTTTTGCATCAAGTATCTTTGATGAAGGTCTTATTTCTTAAATTTGGGGAAATGAGCCAAATTTAGCCAATAAGAGTCATTCCCCAATTGAGAAATGGTCAAGGGATATGCAATGGCAGAAGAAATCAAAGCTCTAATGAAGTCTAGTTAACAAGCATTTATTGGGTACCTAGCACTGTGCTAAGCCCTGGGGATACAATTGCAAAGTCCACCTTTCTCCCCTCCACCCCCAAAAACAACTGGAGTTTACGTCAATTAACTTTGTTTGCAAAGAGATATTTACTTTGAAGATATAACAAAAACAAAGTATAAAATATTTCCTCTCCCCAAACACCTTGGGAATATATTCTTAGCTCGGTTCTTATATAACATTGGCCCCAATAAGTTCACATCCAGATGTTGCATAACTACCAGAGTAGTCTTTGCCTTGGCATCCAATGGGCTACATCCCAAAGTTCACTCTCAAAGATCATTCCTTGCTCTTCAAGATATCATGGCTGTCTGCAAACCTGTACTCTGCAGTGCTGAGATGCCAGGGCACCTTCATGACCAAAAAACAACAAACATGGAAGCCAGTCCTGTTTCTTGGACCCACTTGGTCTCAATGGGGAAAAGGCCCCAAAGCTCTCCCCTTACAGCACTATCTCTCCCCAGACTCCCTCATCCAACCCTTGGACAGTCAGTGATGCTGAGTTGGCTCAGACCATTCTGAGGATCCCACCAGTTCTGGCTATCAGTCAACCAAAAAGGCTCTTACTAACCACATGGTTGGCAGACCTCAAGACCAGAAAGTCTATAAATGCTCCATGATCTCTCCAAGGTACTTCTAAGACAAGTCATTGTGACTGAGAAACAGGCTTCTCTGTGGGGATGTTGCATCAACTGTGCAATACTTTGTTCATATGCCAGATCCCCATTACACTAGCTTTCTTAATGCATTGAAAGATTCTTATTTGGAAGAAAGTTTAGACTTTTTTCTTTGTTTTTAGAAGGCAAAATATGGGACAATGGATAGATTTGGCACAGAAGCAGATTTTAGCTCAATATACAGAGAACCTCTCTCACAATTACAGCTATATTCAAGAGAAATGTGCTACCTTATGAGGCAGTGAGATTCCAGTCAGAAGAAATCTTCAAATGGAAAACCTGCAGGACCAACTTTTAGAGACTCTTATTCAGATATGGGTTGGATTAGATGACGTCTGAGGTCTCTTCCAAACCTGACATTTTATGAATCTCTGGTGTATGACTATAAGACTACCCTTTAAGGATTTTATATTCAAAGAAGCAACTGAAGGGTGATGGTAGGAGAAGAAAATGTGAGAAGTATATGAAGAGTGGGAATAGAAAGATAATGTCATAATGTTGTCTTCTTGGTTACCAAAACGCCTCACTATAAGGATCCTCTTAGGTCTGTCTTTCCCAGACTATATAGCTGTCAGTCTGTCTTACTGTCACACTTACTGTGTGCCAAGCACTGTGGGTTTGGTTGTTTTGTTTTGTTTTTGTAGGGGGGAGTCAAGGCAATTGGGGTTAGGTGATTTGGCCACGGTCACACAGCTGATAAGTGTCAAGTGTCTGCGGCTGGATTTGAACTTAGGTCCTCCTGACTCCAGGGTCAGTGTTCTATTCCCTGTGCCAACTAGCTGCCTCACACTGTTGTTTTGAAATTATCTTTTGCCCTATTATAACTCTTCCACATAAAAATTCCCATTTCTTCAGTGTTGTGGACTTATAGAAAGCATTCTGATTTGAGAGGACTTGGATTTGAATCCTTGCTTGTCTACTTATCCATATACAATATCAAACAATTCACTTAATTCTCCAGGTCTCCAGTTTGATCATCTGTAAAATGAAGAAGTTGAAGATTTCCAAGGCCCCTTTTAGCTCTAGAGACCATGATATGGCTCTCTCCTCAGACTGTAGATTGATGTTAACAAGAAAGTGATCTCAAAGCAACAACTAACATTTTCAACTGGTCTACGTCCAACCTGAGGGGTAGCCTGGTGGGGATGACTGGGAAGGAGATAGAGGACACCAAAAGAAGGAGGTATTGGGCAGCATATGGAGGTCCATTGCTTCTGGGAGTGGAGCTAGGCAGAAGAGGAAATTTTCCAATGCTACCAGGGGAAGAGCTACACAGGGGAGCAGCTGGATGAGTTACCCTAGGAAAGTACTGTCAGCACCCTCTAAATTATCTTTCCTAGGACAAGCCTTGATAGCCCCATCCAAATTATAAATTTTAGTGATATAATTAAGCTAGTATATGTCAATATGTGGTTACATTTAAAAAAAAAAACCCACCACACAAAGCATCAATTGTCCCAGGAGTCTTTATCTTTTAAAGGGGTCTTTCATGAGCCCACGGGAATGAATCTCTACTGGTAGAATTTCAGGGAGCAAAGCACACTGGCAACAGAAATCTTTGTAGCTAGGGGTGTTTCGCAAGAGGCATTCAAATCACACCACCTAGACAATCACTTTCTCCACCCATAGATAAGGTTGTAGCTCTGTGAACAATGCAAGGTTATAGATTTTCATCTCTTTTTCACATTGCAACCTTCCCCATCATGGTTTTGATATATCACAGATTGGCATAAGAAATTACATGGGAATTTTGGGGGAGGTTTGTGGAAGCCACAGATGACACATGAAGGCCAGCAGATGACAAAGCAAAAGTTTAGAAATTCAGAAAATATAAAATGACAACATATTTTATCATTAATACTATAATAATTCAGACTTCCTCTCTGGTAGGAATAGGGGGCCAAAAAATTTTCACACAGGGGAGCCACACTCCCAACCCCTCTGTGATGTAGAAGGAATAACTGTACTTGGTGATAAGGAGGGATGAGTAACTTTTTTTTTTTTTTTTGCTTTTTTGGAGGGCGATTGGGGTTAAGTAACTTGCCCAAGGTCACACAGCTAGGTTTTTGTTTGTGTGTGCTTAAGTGTCTGAGGCCGGATCCAAACTCAGGTCCTTCTGACTCCAGGGCCGACGAGGCTCTATTCACTGCACCACCTAGTCGCCCCTGGGATGAGTAACTTTCAAAACCCACATCATCGGATTTGGCAATTGAGAAATCATTGGTAACTTTAGAAAGAACAATTTTAGCAGAGTGAGGAGGTCAAAAGTCAGGTTTCCAATGGTAGAGAAAGAAATGACTGAAATCCCATGAAATTTTTATTCAGGTGGTCACATGAATCCTACCTAAAGACTCTGCCCAAACTTTCTCTCCTACACTTAGTATCTTTGTTGTTATTGTTGAATCATTTTAGTAATAACCAACCCTTTGTGATCCAATTTGGGGTTTTCTTGGTTAAGATACTGGAGTGGTTTACTATTTCCTTCTTATAATGGAAATGCAGATTTGAAGATCTTCCCTGTCGCTAGGCCCTTTGATTGGCTTAAGTGACTCTGAGAACCTTCTTTAATTTGAAAATATACTGTGTCCCCTAATAGGCTGAATGTGGTCACATGGAGCCTGTGGTAGGAGGCTTGGTTTTCAGGAATGCCCACACCTTGATGCTGTGTGATTGGGCAGTGGATCAAGAGGGTGGTTACATTCTCTGAGCCAGGAGAAGGCTATATAAGCCCTGATGGGAGGCTTTACTTTGGGGCTCATTTTGAGAAGTGTTGTGTGATTTGACCAGATGAGACTCTGGGCAGCCATTGAGAGCCACCTGGCTTTGAAAACCCAGATGTTGATGCTTCCCTCTCTGGTAACTGTGATTTTGATATTGATAATGGTTGGACAATTTGGAAGCCTGTCTGTTTGATCTGTCTGTATCCTCTGAAGTTTGGGGTGCTGACCTTTTCCCCCTGGACTAGGTAATATATGTTTGTTTGATTAAAGTAAGCTTGTTAATCGAATTTGAGTTGCTTTCCTTTTGAAAGGCAGATCTAAGAACCTGTGTTGGCGGCCACCCTGGGGATGTTGGGGTGCTTGCTGCTACACTTCTCCAGCTCATTTTACAGATGAGGATCACACAGCTCATAAGTGTCTGAGGTCCAGTGTTCTGTATACTGCACCACCAGGCCCAGTGGTCTGTATACTGCACCACCATGCTGCCCTAATCTTAATCAGCCATTTGGGCTTTCCAGATGTTGTCTTTCATTCTCACAACATAATTGACTAACCCTCCTTTCCAGTCATGCATGCCCTTCATAATGCTATTTCTCATGCTCAAGTCATTATTTGAAACGTGTTGTATTTATGCTGACTATGCATTTTTTGGTTACCTTTTGGCCTTAATCTAATTCAACAATTTTTTATGCACATTCTCACTGTAGTCATTTTTTTTTTTTTTGCACCTAGGCACATTTGGAAGTCAAACTAGATACTGGGAGTAAAAAGCAAACATGAACCAGTTCCTGCCTTCAGAAAACATACAACTTACTAAGTTTAGTAAGACACATGCAAAATAAGCAGAGTATTCTAGGAATATTGAGGAGGAAAAAATCACTAATAGATGGAAGGGAGGTCAGGGCAGGCTTACATGAAGGATGAATCGTCTGAACTGGGCCTCGAAGGTATGGTATTCCAAAGACAAAGATGTGGAGGTGTTGCATTATAGACACAGTGTCTAGGAAGGGAGGCAAGAGAACAAGCATTTTTTAAGCACCTACGATGGGACCACATACTGTGCTAAGCACTTTTACAAATATTATCTCATTTGATTCTCACAACAACTCTGGGAAGTAGGTACTATTATTATCCCCCATTTTATATTTGAGAAAATGGAGGCAAACAGATGTTAATTTGCTCAGGATCCTATAGTTAGGAAGTACCTGAGGCTGAATTTGAACTCAGATCTTCCTGGCTCTAAACTCAATCTACTATTTACTGTACCACCTAGCTGCCTCATACCACAATGGGCCTTTAATGAAGATGGCATGCTAAATATTAATTATTTTTCATTTGAAGTCTTTTTTTTTTTTTTGCTTTTTGGAGCAAGGTGGCAGGGCAATTGGAATTAAGTGACTTGCCTGAGGTCACAGGGCTAGTACGCATTAAGTATCTGAGACCAGATTTGAACTCAGATCCTCCTGACTCCAGGGCCACTGCTCTATTTACTGCACCACCAAGCCACCCCTCATTTGAATTTTTTTGAGAACATGATATTCTATAAATACAGCTATATGACATTATTCAGAAGTATTGAAGAGATTTTTTTTTCAATAGTGGATAGCTTGAAATAATTGAGAGTACTGTTTAATTTCTCAATGTAATCCATCTCAATCTCTACCTCTTATTTCCTTTGGGGCTCAGCTCTTTATACATCTGTAACACTGACCAAGAAACATGACAAGAAATACTAATGGACAAATTAGGATGCCTCTCCAGCTACCTGTCAGTGTTTGCACAATGTACACTTTTCATCCCCTTTGTTTTCCTAATATAGATGATTAGTTTGATTTCTTGCATTTGTGTCAGGGGTTATCAATTGCAATTGAAGTGATATGTCTATTAGGACATCAGAATTGAGCCAAGAAATAGGGCTACCCATTGCTGTTAGATCAAATGGGTTGCTTATTGGGGAAATGCACACACAGAGACACATATACATGCATGTATGTGTATGTATATGTGCATGGGTATGTGTATGTATGTATACATGTGTACATATACATGAGTGTTCTATTTTTGCCGAGCAGTCACCACCAAGCCCTGGGACTTCTGAACATTGGGATACATAGGTATTATTGAATTTTTCATCAACCAAAAACTTCAGATGTGCTCTGACTGGGGAGACCAGAGGAGTCATAGCAGGTATGAGGCAGCTAGGTAACCCAGTGGATTTAGCACTGAATCTGAAATCAGGAAGACCTGAGTTCAAATCTAGCTGCAGACAATTATTAGCTGTGTGACTGTGGGCAAGTCACTTTAAATCTTGGCTGCCTTGGTTTTGTCATCCATAAAATGGAGATAACAATAACACCTTCCTCCTAGAGTTCATGTGAGGATCAAATGCAATGTAATTTGTAAAGTACCTGGAACATAGCAGGTTCTATATAAATGCAAAATTTATCAGTTAGTGAGAAAAACAATTCATGGGCCCAGTAGGAATGAAGTGTTTAGAACAGGTCAATGCTAAAGACTTACCACTTCCAATAATGGAATCAACTATGTCTGGTTTATGTAAACTTAGAAAACTATGGGAGACACAAAGCATACCACAATTCAAAGCTGAAAAAAAGTTTGCTGCAATTGATAAAGCCACCACAGTGAGTTTCTATGGACCAATGCAGCATTATTATGGATTTGAAACCTTGTAGTACTCTGGACTCAGTGCAATCATACTACTTTTTTTTTTTAACCCAGACCTGAGATTTTTTTGGCGTAGAAAATCTTGGTGTCTGAGGCTGAACTCAAGAAGATGAGTCTTCCTCACTCAAGACTTGTTCTCTCTATCCAGTGTGGAAACTGCTTCTGTTGATACAGATCAACAATTTATCTGTAACTTGTATTAGAGTTGACTGGGGCACTGAAAGAATAAGTGACTTGTCTGTGGTTTTACAGCTGATGTGTGACAGAGAGCAGCTAGGTGACACAATGGATAGAACACCAGTCTGGAGTGAGGAGGACTCATCTTCCTGAGTTCAAATCCAGCCTCAGACACCTACTAGCTGTGTGACCTTGGGCAAGTCACTTAACCCTGTTTACCTCAGTTTTCTCACCTCTGAAATGAGCTGAAGAAACAAATGACAAATCACTCCAGTATCTCTGCCAAGAGAACCCCCAATGAGGTCACAAAGAGTCCAACACAAGTGAAGTGACTCAACAACAACAATGAATGTGCCAGATGCAGGACTGGAACTCAAAACTTTCTGAATCCATTTAGTCTTCAGTCAGAAAGCATTTATTAAGTACCTACTATGTGTCAAGCTCTTTACTAAGGCCTGGTGATACAAAGAAAGGCAAAAAGACAGTCCCTGATCTCAGGAAACTCACAGTCTATAGAAAACATTCAAATACCTACGTACAAACAATATATAATTGTTATAATTCTGAGCAATATTTAATGAGGTAATTTGGAGATAATCTCAAGAGAAGGCCACAAGATTAAAGACAATTGAGGCTTCTTGCAGAAGGTAGGATTTTAGGTAAAACTTGAAGGAAGACAAGGAAATAGAGCTTAGGAGGGAAGAGTATTCCAAACATGCAGCATAGCTAAGGAAAATACCCAGAGTCAGGAGACAAATTACATTGTTGGAGAAATAGTGAAGGGGCCAATATCACTGGATTTTGGGATCCAGTGGTTTTTCAGGATTTTCAGGGGAGGAGGGAAAGAATAAACAAGAAGCCTGGAAAGGGAGGAAGGGGCCAGGTTAGGAAGGGCTTTTCAAACTAAATAGAGGATGTAATATTTGCTCCTGGACTTCTAGCCACAAAACCATGCTGCCTTTCTTCAATTAGTACACCATCTGCAAATAGAAGCATCAGAACAGTGTGAATTAGTATTATCAAATCACAAAACTTTTTATTTAATACCAGTGAGCAGTTTGTGGAGGCTAGCATGTTAATATTTAGCAGATAATGAAACAAAGTTATCTCTATAGTTGTACTTGTCATGGATTCTTGTATGATTCTGATTACCTGTGTGAGAAGCAGCTTATCTAATGTGAGCCTTCAAGGCTACATTTTGTTCTACTGAATCAAATACTTCATTAAAATCAATAAACAATAAAGAGCATGGGATCTTGTGTCCACCAAACCTCTCATGTGTGTTACCATAAAACGATGTTCAGCTTCAGGAAAATAGTCTTCAGAAGCCTTCTTGTTCTTTTCTCACATTTTTATTGAGGATATCCTTGATACCTAAAAGACTCTGCTCATAAAGATTTTATAGAGAACAGAAAGTATGCATCCAGTCTGGCAGGTGTTACTGTCTTCTCACTTGCCTTTTTTTTTTTTTTTGTAGAAGCATCATCTGCTAACCTTCTTTTTGACAAGTCTTGATAATTGATCCCTGAGTGCCTTTAAAATTGTGTTGCTGTTAGCATGCATTTATTCTGTGTGAATCTTGGTCAGGTCTAACTTCTCTTCCAGATTTCATCTTCTCAAGTGCTATTGTCAGTCTTCCTTAGGTACAGAGGTAATGAACACCAAATATAATGATCCTACTATTGTCATGGATGAAAATGAGTCACTATAAAAAGATTAGCTGATCTGTTTGACTTCATATTTCTTTGTTTTCCTTCTGGTTTTACCCATATGTATTCTCAAGATAATCTTTCTTAGGTGGATCTCATGTCCATTTTTAAAGTATGTAGGACAAGACTCAAAGACCAGGGAGGTTTGTGCTGATCATATGAATATTGAAGGCAGAAATTTTGGACAAACTCTAGCTAAGGGCTTTTGTAACTGTACCTCTCCTCCTATTAATTTTCATGAGACCAAAAGACTCTCAGGGTTGAGAAAACTGGGGTGTTAGATATGTGAATTTCTTTCCATGAATGTGTCCTAGATATATATGTTCCTTATGTGGGTACATCTACATATGTCTCTAAGACCATGTACTCCCTACATATATGTAATTTCAGGTATGTGCCTTAAGTCTGTCTACTCTTCCCATTGATAGCATGTGTATTTATGGGAGAGTATACTCCAGGTTTATTAGAAGGAAGTTCTATTCCTGCTCTTGTGCTATTTTTAAAAATGTCATTACTTTCAACTAATTATATCCTATAGCTGACAAGTAAAAGTAAACACATTGGTAGGGGCTCATGTATTATGGTTTTGAGTGTATACAGATCCACAGAGTACGTTGCTATGAGGAATCACATGTGAGTTATGAGTTGTCCCCACTTGCTATAAGTAGCAATTGTTGTTAGCTAAGGATCCCCTCAAATGGATAGTAGTTTAAGGAGAATACTGAAGATGAATACGTACTAAGAAGGAAGGAAGAAGCATTTTCTCTTGAATATCTCATTCATTTTGTATTACAAAGAGCTTTTGGCAGCAGGTGAGGGCACTTTAGTCTAGAACCTTTTGGTAGGATCAAATAATTATAGAGTTAGATATGACCTTAGATAGTTTAATTTAAATCACTGACTTGGCCAGTACATGACTCTATTATATTTTTATAAATGGTCATTGCTTTGAGCATCATTAGTGACAAGAAACTCACTTCTGAATGAGGGGTCTTCCATTTTTGTATAGCCCCAATCATTAGGAAACTTTCCCTTATGTTGAGTTGAAATCTACATACATATCAATTTCATTTACTGGTATTAGATTCTACCCTCTTCATACAGATTTATATTTTATAGCGAAAAATAGGATTTTTCCTTCATCTCTAAGAACTATTTCTCAGAAGTCATGGTTAAGGGGGTAACCTGTGGATAAGCCTGGCCTATTCCAATTCAATTCAATTCAATAAATATTGATTGTTTTGGCTTCACAAGCTTAGTTTTCTGCAACCCCCAGACAAACCCCTGCAAACGGGGAAGCAGAAATCATCCCCAAATAGATTTGTGTCCAAAGTTGCTTCTACTGGTTTGTGTCCATTTCATTTTATATCAACTGCCTATTATTGGCATTAGCCAGATCATGACTTGGGACCTATATGTAGTATGGGGCTTACTATTTTAAGAGGCAAGTGGGCCCTCTGTGGAAGAGCAGAAGACATTAAAGATAAAGCAAAATAAGACTTATATAGGAAGGACAAGGGATTTAAGGCCATTTCGATGATTTAGATCAGAAGGCCTTGCATGGTGACTTAATAATTTTTTTTAAGCACAAGAAAGAAGATGCTGACCAGCTGTTCCCCATCTTCACTAAGGCCCAAACAATAGGAAATAAGCTTAAATTGCAGCAAATGAGACATGAGAAGCAGTTTATTGACATGAAGCCTGTTAAACACTAGAAGAGGAACCAAGAGAAAATGTACAATTTCCTAGCTTGGGGATCTTTAAGAGGAAGAAAGCAGTAGTCTGTCTTGGCTGACTTTAATACGATGCCAGATATTTGGACGATAGGACTTGGTTAAGTCCCTTTGTGCTCTAGGCAGTAGTGTGAATTTGTCCAATGAGAACACCTGGAAGTGTAACATGTATTGCTAAAAGGGCACTTTGCATTATCTTTTTGCTTAACTTTTTATCTTTCTCTCATGTCTAATAATGATACATTGGAAATATCTTTCACATAAAATATGCTGAGTATCTAAAATAAGTCACATGCAGTGGCATTATTATTAATTGTGTCTTAGTCCTATCAGAAAAAGAAATTCATAAACCAAAAATCATCTTTCCAGCTTTGCTGGTTATCTCTGCTTGATTAAAGGGAATGATACTCCATTTGTAAATGCATTTGGCAAACTTACCCTGCTATTGTTTCCATTATTTTGCAAATTACAGACATTGAGATGAAGGCTCTATAATTTCCTAGCTTTGCCTTTATTCCTGCTTGGAATACTGGTATTGCCCTGGCATGCATCCACTCTGCTGTTATTTCATTTGAATACAGCAAATTCTTTATTATGATTAACAAAGACTTCTGCTCCAATCCTCTTTGAATATCAGTCTGCTCATGGAGATTAGTTGATTTTGAGCCTTGCCGACTCCCTGAATCTCTCTGCTTCACTGATCTCAAAGACATTAGACAGCAGACAACCAAGTATTGCTAAATGACATGTTTTTTTGTGTTTTCTTCTTTGAATTTTTTTTAATGCATTAGGAATTTTACCATTGCTTGCAACTTTATTTCCTTTTCCCTATTCCTACTACCTAATTTTAAGTGCCTCTCTCACTCATTGCACGATTTACAAAGGCTGATAAAAACACATGGGACATAGGGTGTAACAGCTCTTGTTATAGATATTTTAAAATTTCAGTTTCTTTTAGCTTTGCCATTTTCATTTTTCCTCATTCAATTTATGTCTCTCCTGTGTCTGTTAAGTACATAGATTCATGAGGTATTGTGGTTTAGTGGATAAAGAGTTGGTCTTTTAGTCTAGTAGTGCTGAATTCACATGTGAACCCTAAAATATCATGGCCTTGTGAGCCTGGACAAGTCACTTATCTCCTCAGTATCCCAGATGCCTTTCTAATACTCTAAGTGACAGAAGAATAGGAGACCTGCATTGGAAGAAGGAGTTTACCAACAGTGACTTCCCTCAGAGGGTGAAATCATAGGTCTGAAAAAAATATCAAGTCATCTGACTCTTTGTTCTACACAAAGCACCTCAAATATACAGTTGTCTGTCCTTTTGCGGCTTGTGTCTATGACCCACTTGTTTACCATTGTTCTAAAAACAGCTTCATTTTCTTAATGCCTTATTTGGGTTTCTGCACAATAAAATTTATATAGTGACTTACAAGCCCAAGTGGTGCTAATTTAATTTTCTCCCCCTGGCATAAATCATATTTAAAACAAACTGCATTGAGTGAAGTCTACCAGATTCTAAAAGGCATGACTGCATAGTACATGGACAGAGACAGTCACTTGCCTAGAGACCTGGGCAAATACTTCTCTGCTCTATTCTTTAACTCATCATTTTTAGTCCTACTCCAAGAGGCAGAATCATGTTGCATCTGCCAGTTTCTCCTAATTTTTCTAACAAGTTGTTGGAGAAAATGAAATGGAAGTGGCAAGAGTGGGAGTAGGGGTGGGGGTGGGGTGGGGCAGGATCAGGGGAAGGAAAGGCTGATTGAGAGTTGGGGGAGAGGGAGGTAGAGGAAAGTCAGTCTTCATTCTGTAACCCCATCCTCTGTTGACTTGCATGGCTGAGGAGCAATTAAAACTCAGTATCGATGGCTCTCCTATCAGGCAGACAAACTTTGCTTCTGTGATTCTTCTTCCTCTCTTTTCAAACCTCTTTCCTCTTAACTTTGCTCCTCTCCCCATCCCAAAGACTCCATGACTAGTCCTCTTATGCTTGCTTCCTTCTCTTTGCCACCCAGATCCCTTAGATGTGGTCCTCTAAAAAGAGTTGCCTTTTGCAGAGCCATGCTCTATGAGTGTACCTAAGAATTTTTGTACCCAGAGCAAGTACTATAAACTTCCCTCAAGACAAGTGGCACCAAAACAGATAACTTTTAGTTGAGGGAAATGGGAAGCAGAGGAAGGGGAGAGGATTTCATTTCAGCTTGCTCTCTAATAACTTCGTATTTTAACTAATTATTCTTGTTAACTAGATCCTGAGCTCTACAATTTCAAGTCTGATGAAAGACTGTTAGCATCTCAGCACCCTTGAAATTGGGACCTGGATCAGAGTTCACTCATGTATCTATCTTGTAATCTGCAACTGCTTCTCTCCCTTTCTCCACTCTTCCCCTTATGAAAACAAACTTGTCCAATATTCTGTTCTGTTCTTAGTCAGCTGTTCCAATAAATGAATCCCCATAAGGTTCTGACAATTAAGTGAGCATAAGGCAGACAGGGGCATAGTGGGAAAATTCCTAGGCTGAGAATAATGAGACTTGAATTCTAATTCTGGCTCTGCTACTTATGGGACTTTGGGTATCTCACTCTTGGATTTAACTCTTTTATATTTAAACTACTTTTAAAATATGGAGCTCCTGAGATTTATATACATTTCAAAATCCAAAAAGAAGAGTACTTAATGATAGAATTCCAGTTGATATCACAGGAGAGTGGAGAAATTTTTTACTGTATTGAGTCCATAAGATCATACTGTTCATAATTACTACATACCCAAAAATTACAGTTATAAACCTGAGACCTACATACCAAAAAATTACAGTTATAAACCTGAGACCCTGGGAAAACTGTGGCATTTGCCCACAAATCCCAAGGATGATGCTTTTTTGTGATTCTTAGGATGGCAGCATTGATGCCAAATTGCAACAAAACTTGACCTCATCAGTTATCATTGTCCTAAAAACAAGATCCTCACAGACAAAATAGAAACTTTCCATTGTCTTCATTTGCTTATTCGTCCTTTTTTCTTGCTGCGCTGCTCTAATGGGCAGTGTGGATGTCTTTATATTTCAATCATTTGTGTTGACTTGGAGTTATATGTGTTTGCCTTGTCTTCTTGTTGTTATTGTTGAGTTGTTTCAGTAGTGTCTGACTTTCCATGATCCCATTTTGGATTTTCTTGGCAAAAATACTAGAGTGGTTTTGTCTTCTCCAGCTCATTTTACAGATGAGGAAACTAAGGCAAAAAGGGTTGAGTTGAGACTTGTCCAGGGTCACTCAGTTAGTAAGTTACTGAGGCCAAATTTGAACTCAAGAAGATGAATCTTCCTGACTTCAGGTCCACTCTCTATCCACTGCACCATCTAGCTGCCACCTTGCCTTATCTAATTAGTCAGAATTTTAACTTCTCAAGATCATGGACTAAGTCTTTTACTACATTTATATTACCCATGATCTACAGGGCTCCTTTTACAAAGGGCTCCAGTTGTGAGGCAGAGTGAACCTGTGTTCATTCCTGTGGAAGCCTGATCCTTAATGAAAGAGAGAGGAGAGAGAGAGAGAGAGAGAGAGAGAGAGAGAGAGAGAGAGAGAGAGAGAGAGAGAGATGGAGGTGTTTTCCTATCCACTAACATCCTTACTCCAGTTTGTACCAGAAAAATCTTATAAGTAAACTGTGGATGAGGCTCAAGTCTTGGATACTTCTAAAGGGATTTATAGGGTCCCTTCTAGAGAAAAGTACAAAATATTTATCACATATAGGATAGCTATTTATTTCTTCTACCATAAAAGAGATGCTTAAAATCCAAAAGACTCATACAAGAGCATTAACACTTGTTAATGACATAGTAATTAATCACCTATTATACTGTCATGAAAGGTAAAGGCACAAATATTTCTCTTTCATCTTAGACCTACACTGTCTGTCAAACTCATAAGTCTAAATGTCCTGATAAGGTAGGGCATGGCTTGGGTTTTCTTAGTTCTTTTAGATTCAGCATCCTTCTGGAAGTAATGCTTCTCCTCCAAGAAATGGTCCTGTTGTCGGAATTGGATACCCAGTACCCTCAGAAACTACCAACTCCTTGAACTCACAAAATTACCACCAGGTCTGGAAATGTCTCTTTCTCAGGAAATCTGTTTGTGACCTGGGCTGAGGGAAAGAAACAAAAAACAGAAGAAGCCGGGGACTTGAGGTTCAGGGACTTCAGCCTCAAACTTACCTAGGCAAGCACATATTCTTGTTGCCATGCACCTGCAATGTCTGTTACTGTCAGAGGAGTGGGGGAGGTTGGAGGGTAGGATAAATAACCCCTCCTCCACCTATAGTTTTCTAGACATTCTGGGGAGACCTGGAATTGGTTTTATTCCAACAAAGTGGCTACTTTGAAAGGGAGAAGAAATGTTTCTCTTTACTCTTTATAACCCACAGAGTGACTTTACCTAGCTTAGTCAATATTCATTAACACACCTTCCAGTCATGGGTACCAAAAGAGGATTGCTGCTCCATCCCAAAGCAAAGCACCTCTCCTTTAGCAAAAGGTCGCTTTAGTCCATCTCCACAGATTCAAAGCACATGCCCCATGGGATCACCCCATTACATGTATAACTACATAATAAAATAAAATGGGGTATGTGGGTGGCTTAGGAAGGACTAGCACCTCTGGTGTGAGGATTCGCTGACTTGGTCTGCTCATGCAACTTTGGTTTCCACTAGTGACTAAACTCTTGCTTGTGGCTCTAAGAAGTTGCATCACACTTAGCAGCCACACCTCCATAAAATGGCCTGTCCCACGAGAAGCCTATTCTAATCCACCTAGTTGTTAATGCCTCTTTCTCCCTCATTGGATTATCTTGAATTTATCTGTTTATATGGTGCAGCCTCTAGTAGACCATAAACTTCTTGAGAACAGGGACAGCTTTTCATTTCTGTCTTTGTTACCCTCAGATCATGGAACATTGCTTTTCACTTAATAAGTGTTTGTTGAATGAATGAAATTACTTTTGTCCCCATCTTGACTTCTCAAAATGTTAACCATCCCTCAAGACCTAGTTCAAATGTTACCCTAGTCATAAGTGATTCTCTCTCCCTTCTGAATTCTTATAGTATTTTGTTCTGCATCCTGGCCCATAAACAGTTGTCTTAACTTTTGTTCTGCTACTGGACTTTATGACCCTGGAAGACAGAGTGAGGTTGATGACAGTGCAACTCTTCCTCAGTTAAATCCAATTCACTGGCAAGTCAAGACATCACCAATCACATCATGATGTCATTGGCATCTTCAAAGATGAAGGATGAACAATAACATAATAATAATGATAAACACAGAAAAACTGTTGGTTTTTTCTTTTCTTAATTATTGTAATGACCAGAAAGTCTCTGTTACCTATCAATTCATTAACAGGTGGCTAACCACAGAGCATGCATCTCAGAATTCACATCTAGATTTGATTTGGGCCCACCCTGAAGAAGCCATAGGAGTGGGGGATGTGTGGAAGAATTTGTCTCCACTCTGAAGATATGGAGAAGTTGGACCAGAAGCTGAAAATCTCACTTCCTAATAGTGGTCCTGAACCATCTTTGGATTTGAGGGCTGGGAAAGAGAGATCATTTTTAGATACTTCCCCTAGTACCTAATAGAATGCACAAGACTGTTGATTGACTGCTCAGATAAAGAAGAGCATCCAAAGTGTGAGGCATGCTGACCTTGGGCTAGATTTTCAAGAGAAGTGTCAGATATCCTCAGGAGTCCTAGGAATGGGATAAACAGTCATTTATCTCTGCTACTTTTGCCTTAGTCCTGCCTGAAGACATGAGTATTTGCCACAGTGGATGTAATTTTTAAAGTTAGAGATCAGCTGCCTTTTCTTGGAATATCATATTAGACATTTATGTGGACCCCTGAATTTTCTGATGGGGAGATGACAAGAAATAGGCACCACTCTCATTGCTAGCTTTTCAGGCTGAGCAGGGCTGACATCTGTAAACTAGAGGGCTAGATCTCCTTGTCAACATCCATTTGCCTGCCCACGTCACATGAGTCCAGGCAGACAGTGATGAGTCATAGCTAAGTGAGAGCCAAATTAAGAAAATACAATCCATCTTTTCCTTCAAAATTAGATTTTTAGAGAAGGTTTTATTTCTCTCAGAATCAGCAAGAGCATCCTAAATGACCGTCATATTACTTATATAACACTAAGTGGCTTTTCCTTTATTCATAAAAAATCACAGGGGATGGTAACTTCTTTCTCCTTTACCAGAAAACCACCTTGAAATTTGGGAATTTGAACCTACAGTTACTTAACTTAAATGAACTCATGCTCTTTTTTTTTTACCTTTTCTTTCATCACTTGCTTTTGATCAGCGTAACAAATTGTATCTTAAAACACATTAACATCTTCTCAAAAGATCACATTGTTCTGTTTGCTCCCAGGGCCAGGACCAGAATTAATGGGCAGAATTTGCAGAGAAGGAAATTTCAGCACAATCTAAGGAAAAATTTCCCAAGAGTTATAGTGGTCCCAAAGAGGAAGGGATGGTCGGTTCCCTCTTTGGAGGTTCTCCAATGGAGGCTGAATGGCTGCTTGCCAAGAAAGCAGATTTCTATATAGGGATAGTTTGAACTAGATGGCCTTTGAGGTCCCTTCTGAGGTTCTGCGATATCCCAGAAAGGTATATTCTTCTGACAAGAGTTTGGACCAACTTATGATACCCCTTAAGACATCCCCTAGGCACATTCTAGAGCCAATATCTACTTGAAATCAACTCTTCATAAATTGCTCTTGCATATTAGTTGGGGAAAAAATTGGTCCATAAACTTCACTGACCAGCTTGTTTCTTAAAAGGAGCACAGAAAACAAAATTAGTGAGATTAACATCCTGTCTTCCAGGACTGTCTTTTTTCTTGTACTTATATCCCCCAGTCTTTAAAATAGTGCCTGACACATAGTCAGCACTTTATAAATGCTGCTTGCTGTTCTTATTCCATTGCTCTTTTGTATTCACCCCAAGAGTGGGTGAATAGCTATTTGATAGATAGCTCTGCCGAGTACCCAGCTCCCTACCAGTTTTATTGATTTATTTCTTCATGTAATTTTATCAGAGCCATTCTATCTCCTTTGTTGGTACGCTGATGTTCCAACACAGCTGCATACACCCTTTTGACCCATAAGGCTGATTACAGCAGTAGGAGAAGGGGGCTGATATCAGACACACGGATGTGTCCAGGTGTGTGGCATTTAATGACAAAAAAAGACCAGGTATTGAAAGAGACATGATAGCTGAAGACTGTCACCTTGTAACTAACTGTATGAGATTTAGGACAGTCAGGCAACGTCATAGGGATGTTAGCCCTTTGGGGTATTTGATTAGGGCTTTGTTTCAGTTCTGGGGTTGCAGGAACAGCCAGGGACATAAACAGACCTCAGAATGTGGTTCATAAACACCTGGTTGGGGAGGGGGCAGGCAGAGATACTCATACATTTACAACTGGAAAAATTGGTGACATTTCTACAACCCTCTCTAATCTAGTTGTGTTTGCTACTTGTGTCCATGATTAGGAGATCTATAATAAGAAACTGACCTTCCAGGTGGGCCCTCTCTACAGCTCTTATACTATGGCTGGAGACTAAAGAAAAGATAGGGAGACCCTAACCTTAAAGGATTTTGTACCTTCAGGGGACCTGGACAAGTAGAGTTGATGAAAAGTATATGTTACTTATAATTAATGCTTCTACTTTTATTGTGCATCTAATAATCTAATTAAACTATGTGTTTATATTATGACCATCAATGAATAAATAAAGCAACATGATGACCAGAAGAAAGGGGAGTGGCTAAGTAGATGGGGGCCAAGCCAGAAATTGAATGTATCAATCAGGTTCATTCTAGGACATGACAGGGATGTAGCAGTTCAGGGGTCAGGAGGTACTGGGGGACGATAGGGAGGAAAGAAGTGATGCTGGTTGATGAATAGTCCCCTTTACTTCTTGACTGTTAACAGAATCCAGACTATTATATCCATTATACTTAATATACTCATTTTAATCTAATTTTGTAGAGATAACCCCTCTAGATGAGACTATCCCAGAAGATATAAAGGCTTTGTGGTAGAGTAATTGCTTGTTTTGAGCACTTCTAGGGGTGGTGCAGCAGTGACCCATCACCTCCAGCAACATTGACTGGTGTTTCTTCAAGGAAGACAGGTTCCTTTTTACCAAAGAAGTGCTAAAAACAGGACAGACCTTAGACAAAGTTATGGCATAGGAAAAGTTTATCTTCAGTACCTATTACCTTACCTTTTTGTGCCCTTTCCCTCTTCACTTTTAGGGGTCTTGTTGCTTAAGACAGCCCTTTTATGATACCCCTTACCATTTGTCAGAGAGGAGAGGATTTTGAGAAATGAATTCATATCAGAATCAGAATTACAGAATGTTAGAAGAGATGTTAAATATTAGGTCAACTCAATCTTTTTTAAATATAAGATAATGGAAGGCCAGAGAGCTAAAGCAACTTGCCTGAGGTCAAATGGGTAGTAAATAATATGGCCAGGATTTAAACCCAGGTCATCTTATTTTAATCAAATTATAGAAGATGGAGGAGTAAAGGAGTAGCTTGGTCAACTTCGACAGGGTAGTAGCATGAAGCCTCAGACAAAAGTACAAATATCCATCTTTATTGCTACCACATTTGGGATTTTGATGCTATCTCCTTAATGGAATGTAACTAAGTACCCTTACCCTAGGGTACCAACTGACAATGCATTGAGGATAACTGATTGAAACTCAGCTCACTTAGAATTGAGCTACCCTCTTGGACTTGGACCTTTAAAAGGGAACAGACAAAAAATTGGAGAGAATGGACAGAGACCAGGATGTACAGAGAAAGTAGATATGTTGCTGAGTGAAAGGCACAAAGCTTATTGTTACAGTTTTTCTTCCCCTCAAACCCTTTGGTGTACTGGTAAATGTTTAACAAACAGCTTGGGGAGGGAGGAGGCAAATACCTTCCCAATGCCCACTTTTAAGTTTAATCTGAATTGTTAACATTTTCCTGGTCACTTTCTTAAATCTAGACAATCAATAAAACAATAAATCAAACTCTGGTTTGTAGCATTTGCTGTTTCCAAGGTGCTCTCACTAAAAATAAATACTGGCTCTTCTGAGCTTGTTTTGAACTAGTTATATCACAATGCTGTCCACCCTTCACTCCAAGGAGAAGGGAGCTTCTCT
This sequence comes from Gymnobelideus leadbeateri, assembly GCA_011680675.1. Taxonomy (NCBI): domain Eukaryota; kingdom Metazoa; phylum Chordata; class Mammalia; order Diprotodontia; family Petauridae; genus Gymnobelideus; species Gymnobelideus leadbeateri. The sequence goes on from WOXC01005410.1 coordinate 765,570, forward strand.
GCCCCCAAAGGTAATATCTATGGCAAGGCAACATCAGAATGGAGAAAGAATTCCCGGACAAGGACAGTGAAAGATTTTTTGAACCAAATACTCTGCAAATGGGAATAGGAGCCATGTGACTATGTAGCAGAAAAGGTTGTGATTTGGAAGAGGAATTTAGATAGAATTTGTCTTCTATTAGTATTATCAGTTAGAGGGGGATCAAGTCACTTTCCACTTTCAAGACAGCCTCAACCTTTTAAGTCCAGAGGACCATGTAAGTCCATGGGGGGAAGGTAAGGTCCCCTAAGAGAGCGAAGGAGAATCATCTTGCCAATTTATAGGCTCATATAAGAATCCTATGCATTTTCTATTTTCTGTAGGGAGAAATAAACCTTTTTCTGCATTTCATGTGGTGCTAGCCTGAATGCTTGCATGGACTCTGAGAGTACTTTTATGTTATGTGAGATATAGACTCAAGCTGATGGAACATTCTAGGTGGGGGTAAGATGACCCAAATTCTGATTTTCCAGGAAACATTTATTGAATGCATGAGCCAAAGAGAGTGGTTTGTGAAAAGCATTCTTGAGGTGGCTAGGTGGCACAGTGAATAGAGCATGGCCCTGGAGTCAGGAGCACCTGAGTTCAAATCTGGTCTCAGACACTTAACACTTACTAGCCATGTGACCTTGGGCAAGTCACAACCCCAATTGCCCTGCCTTCCCCACTCCAAAAAGGAACAAAAAAGAAAGAAAAGCATTCTTACAACTGAATTTGACCAAATAAACCCAGAGCTGAGGTTCTAGGCTGTGGGTGCCATAGTCTTTATACATCTCACTTATTTTACATATGGAAAGATAAGAGCCCAAAGAAACGAAGAGGCTCACTCAAGTTCCCCTAGTGAGTAATTGTCAGACCTGTGTTTCATACCCAGATCTTTTGATTTCAAACTCAGCTCTCAGTTTTTTGTTTTTTGTTTTTTTTGCTTTTTGGAGGGCAATTGGGGTTAAGTAACTTGCCCAAGGTCACACGGCTAGGTTTTTGTTTGTGTGTGCTTTAAGTGGCTGAGGCCAGATCCGAACTCAGGTCTTTCTGACTCCAGGGCCGACGCTCTACTCACTGCGCCACCTAGCCGCCCCCCAGCCCTCTTTCTAACCTGGCCAACTCTTCCCAAGGTGAGCCTAGGCAGTGGCCACCAATCCTCATGCCATTTTTAGCATGCCTGCTATCATTGCCAATCCTTGCCTTGAAACTATCCAACAGTTTTCACACCTGTCTTGCGTTAGTCATTTTCAAAGGCTTTAGCCTTTAGATGGAGGGAAAGGACATCATGAGGCTAAGCTGAAAAGAAGGAAAAGCATACAGAGAAGTGGGGAGAAAAGAAAATGAAATGGGCCCTCCTCTAAACAGGCTTCCATGTAGATTGAGGGAAAGTTAGCACTGAATACATGTAGTTGTATGGGAGGGAGTTGGAAGGGAAGGGGTGTGGGAAAGAAGGGTGTGTTTTGAGCGTGCTGAGAAATGGGGGTAAAATGCTGACTTGATCATTAAAATCAAAGGCAGTGAACTTGTTCACACAAAATCATCAGGCGTCAGCTCAGTATCTTTGTTGAAATCAGGGTTCTGATGGACAGCTTGTTGGTAGATGGCCCACAGCTCCCAGCTGACTCACTGTCTCTAAGTCTCTGTGTCAAGATGAAGGCTTATTGTTCACTAAATGGAGCTGATAAAAGACCAAACTTCAAGAGAAAGAATCCTTTTGCCTATCATTTCAAGGAGTCTCAAGGTATGATGTAAACTAGGTGAGAGGGTGTTTTAATTCAACCACCAAAACCCAAGTGAGAAACAACCTGGCATATAGTAGATGGTAGAGTAGCCTCAATTAGGAAAACCTGGTTTCTAATCTTACCTTTGATGCCTACTGGCTGTGTGATCCTCTCACTTAACCTCTCAATGCCCTCAGGCACCCTTCAAGCACTTGGTTTTAGGGGGAATTTCCATAATAAGGAATTTCCTACACATTAAATCCAAGTTCAAGCCAAACCCCCTTTCCTCCCCCATTCCTGGTGACTGGTCCCTTTGAAGTGTCTATGATTTGTCACCTTCAAACCACAAAAACAACCACCTCCCTCCCTCTACTTTATTTTTCTCTAGGAGAGGGAAAAAAAGCTTCACAGAAACCTACCTCCTAGTTAATTACCTCTTTCCTTGCTCCAAGATACTACAAGGAGATCATTGAAATGCTTGTTTTTGTGAAACCACTATCACTCCTTCAAAGACAGTTTCTCTCTGCTGTTTCAACTAAGGTCGTGATCTCAGGGCTTAGTTACATAGTAGCCCCCTTTAAAAAGTCAGGGAGTTAGAAGGAAACCTAAAGCAAAGCCTTTCCAGGGGACTCTTTAGAGAAGAAAGCAGAATAATAGGAAGATTATATTTTAATTGCTCAAAGGGAATAATAAACTTCTATTTATTTATTAAGCAACATTTCTCAAACCACAGTTTCAAAATCAGAGCGTGATGAATGCTTCTGCCAACCAGTTCCTGCTTCAGTCACATTCCCCCTCACCCCAAAAAACCCAAACAAAAACTAAGCCCCAAACTCAAAGAGCAGAACAAATTGAGTGTTTTCCATCCATCCAAGTTTTTAGAGCTTCCAATGCAAAAGGGCATGTCTAAAGTTACTTACCCTAAGACCAGTAAATCCTGAGGAGGAAGAAGGAAGGAGAATGTCAGCTTACAGTCTCATTTTTTCTCAGCTAAGTGACTGCTTTTTGCTGACCTGTCAAATTAGAAATGTGCTCCTTCCTGACAACATTTTAGACATGGCTTTGGCAAGTATTTTGGAACAGGAAAGAGTCCTGTTTGCTCTCCAAATACAGGCCTCTTAGGCCCTGATTCTCTCAACATGCATTCTCAGCTTGGAGTGTCCCCAAATGACTGAAAATTGGCAGATTCCTTTTCATTAGCTCCTCACTAAACCTTCAGGGACAGGGAAGGGGTTTTGCTAAAGACTTGGCTCCTGTCTGTGCTAGAGAGCTGGCTAGTTACTCAGAGTTCACTGAGTGAGACAGACGCTATGATTCTGGGTTTCATTCCATTTGCTTGGCAACTGAGGAAACAGAGCAGGACCGGTCTGCCTTCCATATACATTGGGTCCTCTACTTCCTATAGGGAATGTTCATTTATGATTGCATATAATTTTATGTTTTTGTTGAAAGGCCTTTGCTGAATGAGTACAATGCCTCCCAAAGGCTCTGGCTAAGTAATGATGATGATGATAGCATTTATATAGTACTTTAAGGTTTGTAAAGCACTTTACATACATTATCTCATTTGATCCTTACAACAGCTCTGTGAGGTTGGTGCTTTTATTATCCCTATTTTACAAATGAGGAAATTGAGACTGAGCAAGGAAGGTTAAGTTACTTTTTAGGGCCACACAGCTTGTATCTATCTGAAGCAAGACCAACTCAGGCCTTTCTGAATCCCACACACTATCCACTGGGCACTCAACTGCTAAAGTCTTGGCTTCTGCATCACGACCATTTCTGTCAGTCTAAAAACTGCAGCCGTCTAAGAGTTGAGCAATTGTACTATATGCTTTCTGAATAACAAGCAGAAAAAAAAAGACAGAAGGTTTAAAAAGCTTTCCAGGAAACAAACTCTATCAGTCTAGATTAGGAAAATTCAGCCAATGCATGTTTTCTGTTTTTAATTATTATTTCAGTATTTATTTTGAATGAAATTCAAATATTCCAGATAGATACTTTACTCCAATATTCCTGGTTGTCCTATGACTGACATCAATGGTCATACCATGATCTAGAAAGGTTCATTATTCTGGCTCTGTGTCCTTTTGATGCTGATATTCATGTTGCTGTTTAATAACATTACTGCCTCCATCCCACACAATGTTGATACTGTTTCACTGATAAGTCTTGTTCTGGCATTCAGTGTGTGAAAATTAGCTCACTGAAAACTTCATACACACTTTAAAGGGGAGTTCAAATTCATTTCAAGTGCACTTCTTTCCTCTGTTGTGATAGGATTACAAGATCAAAGGTTAAAACCTGGAGAGTACTTTAGAGATCATCTATCTAGTCTAAACTCTTCAGGAAATTGCAGAGGCTTAGAGAAGGGAAAGTAAGTTGACCAAAGTCACATGGCCACAGAGTCAAGATCTGAACCCATATGCCCTTTGATTCCAAATTCAGAACATATACAAACATTATACATGGAGCAAAATTTCATAATGACCTTAATGCAAAAATGTGTGTGTGTTTTATTATTTCATATTAAGAAGGATTATTCAGGAGGAAATTCAAGAACTGGGTGGGGTAAACCTGGTTGGAGAACATTTAGATGAAGGTAGATGGAGGGACCAACAGAAGTAGTTTTATAATTATAAAATACTACAGACCGCTTAGAAAGAAGAAACAGTGGAAGGATTGAAGGAAACAACCTGGAGCTGATGCATGATATAGTAATGACAGGGACTTCAATTACCCAGATATTTGTCTGAATTCTCTTTTCTGTCAGAAACATATCAACTAACAACTTTTTGACTTGACTTAATGGTAATTTCATTCTTCAAAAGAGAAAGGGAGAATTTTATCAGGAATCTGATTATTATCAATACAGAAGAACTTGGCTACTAGGATGGGAATGATAGGAACCTGGGGGAGAAGTAACCACTCTCCCTTAAAGGGCGCAATAAAGTACTCAATGTATAATGTAGATCAGATATTGGACAGCTATTTTCTCCCCACAAAATAAATGTAAAAACATAAAAAACCTCATATATTCATTGACAAAGACATAAAATGTGAAAAAATAACTTCAGAAATCCTATTATGTTCTCCTAAGAAGGTGATATCTAAAACATTAAATGTTAAAATATAAATCAGAGGTTCCCAAATTTATTTATTGTACTGTCCCCTTTAAAAAAAATTACTCAGTGCCTCCCTGGAAATCTTTAACTTTTTAACATTTTTGTAATTTGCATAATTTCAAAAAATCTAATTTTTTAAAATGACACATCTTAAATTTAATAACATTATAGATTTGTGACTTTTCCTTGCATTGAAATTTTGATGATGCAATATTACATCATGTAACTATACATTATTGTACTGTAAACAAGTCATTACACACATATATTCCTGCTGGTGCATGCTGGAATTCCTGACAAAGTGCAACACACTTAGCTGCCAGCACTTGCTTGTTAAGACCTGTCAGTGGACTTGACCACTGATTAGTTACAACTTGATTTTGTGTGTTTATTTGGAAAATAATATAATCACTATGACTTTAATACTGTTACACAAACAAATGAAAATGCACAAATGGTTTCTCAAAAATTTTTTCTATTCAACATACCCAAGGCTACCCCCCACCCCAGATCATTCCACTGGCCCCAGGGATGGTATCACCCACTTTGGGAACCTCTAAATGGTGTAGCCAAACAGTTATTTCACCTTCACCTCAGCTCGGTATTGTCTGTATTGTTCCTCAAAGTCTATATTTTCTGGCAAGACATGGCATGGCTTGGACTCATCTTTATCTTTCCCAAGAAGCATTGTAGTAATGATAGAAATGATAGAAAACTTCTCCAGGTACCATTCAAGATAAATGGAGGTAGCTGGGAACTTCCAAATTTATGAGGCTGTTGCCAAGACTAGGAAAAGCTATCTCAGGATTTCAATTCAAGTATTTGTGCTCAGAAAAGGAAATACAAACCAGAAGAGACAGTCTGAGTTTTGAGTTTCAGTTTCAGGCTCATCTAGGCAAGTATATGTGCAAAATACCATATGTAAGCAGTACCATTGTTACCATTTCAGATTGGGGAGGAGACCTTCCCCTACCTCATAGGAAGTCTAAGACAGAGGTTTAAAGAGCAGGCCACAGCTGCAAAGAGAATATAATGTCAGAGGACCTCTATATAACCTTTGACATCTCCTCTTGAATACTATCTTTTTCTTTTTTTATTTATTTTTATTTTTTTTTTAAGCAATTGGGGTTAAGTAACTTGCTCAAGGTTACACGGCTAGTCATTATTTATGTGTGGGTGCTCATTTTCTGAGGCCGGATTTGATCTCAGGTCATCCCAACTCCAAGGCCGGCGCTCTTACTCACTGCTCCACCTAGCCGCCCCTGAATACTATCTTTTTCTAGGTGTAGAGTTTTTGTTGTTATTTTTTTTTTTGGTGGCACTACTTTCTCCTAGTTCTCCTTTGACCTATATGACCATTCGTGCTCAGTCTCCTTTGCTGACTTTTCATCCAAGTCACTCCCAGTAGCTATGGGTGTCCCCCAAGGTTCTATTTTTTTCCTTCTATCTTATTCCACTTGATGATCTCATTAATTCCCATGGATTCAATTATTATCTTTACATAGATGATTTTCAGGTCTATAAATTTAGGACTTGTCTCTTATCTAAGCTCTAGACCCACATCACCAACTGTTTTTTAGACATCTCAAATTGGGTGTTCTGAAGGCATCTCAAACTCAACCTGTCCAAAAGTGAACACACTATCTTTTCCCTCAAACCTTTGTCTCTACCCAACTTTCTTCTTACTGTCAAAGGTACCACATTCCTCTCACCCAGGCTTTCAACCATGATCTCATCCTTGATTTTCCACTTGTACTCATCCCACATCACCAATCTCTTGTAAAATTTTGTTGTTTCTACCTTTAGAACACATCTCACACATCTCTTTTTCTTCATTCACACAGTCGGCACCCTCATCACTTTTTACCTAGACAATGTCATATAAGTAGTCTTCTAATTGGTCTTCTTGCCTTGAGTATCTTTCCACTCCAATCCATCTTCCACTTACTTACCAAAGTGATTTTCCTGAAGTTCAGGTCTGACCATGTCATTCCCTTATTCAATAAACTACTAACAATATAATGATGAGATAATATTTTAAAGTGCTAGCATAGTGCATGGCATATAGTAGGTAATGTAAAAATGTTAGCTGCTGTTATCATTATTAAATAAACTTCATTAGCTTGCTCTCTATTACTTCCAGGGCTAAATATAAAGTCCTTCACAATCTGGTACCCTCCTGTCTTTGTTCCCTTCTACATACTCCACAATCTACTTATACTGGCCTACTTGCTGTTCCTCAAACATGGCACTCCATCTTACAGGTCCATGTCTTTGACTAACTGATGCCCAGAATGCTCTTTCTCTTAACACTCACCTTTTAGCTTCCCTAGAATTCTTCAAGATTTTGCTCAAATTCCACCTTCAACAAAATACTTTTTGTGTGTCTTTCCTTTGATATTATATTTATCTTGTATGTATCTGGTTTTTTTCATGTGGTCTTCCCCACTAGAATATGAGTTCTTTGAGGACAGGACAGTGTTTTTGCCTTTCCTTTTATCCCTAGCACTTGATGCAGTGCCTGGCACATGGTCAACAAATACTTGCTGAACAACTGACAAGATGCCAGTGTTCTTCAACATTTCTTCATGTATTCTTCAGGGTTTATGGGCATTCACTCTCCTTTTCCCCTCTTCCCAAGAAGTCTGCTCAGGATTCAAGATATTCGAGATATTCTACTTTGGATAAGCTCTCATCCCACAAGAAACTCTGAGTCAGTCAGTCAAAAAATCATTTATTAAGCATATTATATGTAAGATATGGCGCTAAGCACTGAGGTTACAAAGAAAGGCAAAAACAGCCTCTCCCTTCAGGGAGTTCATATTTTAATGAGGTAGACAAAATGTAAATAATGAAGTATATCCAAGTTATACATTGAGTAGAGACAAGTTAATATCAAAGGGGAAAAACATTATCCAGAAAGGCCTCCTATGAAAGTCTTGAAAAAGGCCAGGAAAGAGGTGAGGTGGCAGAGAATCATCAAGGGACAACCAATGTAAAGGCCCAGACCTGGGAGATGAAGCATTGTGTTCAAAGACTAGCAAATAGACCAATGAGAATATAGAGAGTATGGAAGAACATTAAGTGTAAGAAGGCTAGAAAGGTAGGAAAGGTCCAGGTTATAAATAGCTTAAATACCAAATGGAGGAGTTTGTGTTTCATACTAGATATTATTAGCTGTTGATAACAAGTCTTTTGGACCATGTACTAAATCAATCCAGTTTAACTAAATTAGAAAAGTGTGGCAATATCGGGCAGTAGCATGCACAGAAATCAGACACAATTGCTTCCTAAAGTCAGGGTTCTTTTCTCCCTGTCCTCTATATTAAGTATTCAAATGACTGTGGTATTCTGATTAAGCAACTATCTTATAGGCATTCCCAACCTAGGGAATATAGGTGAGTTGGTGGGGGGACTTGCTCCTGTCACTATTGGAACTAAATTCTTCCTGGTGTGGAGCTACTGATTGCTTCTATTTGGGAGTGAAGAAGGCCAATGGTCAAGATGAACACAGACCTCATCAGGACCACAAACAAGTCATTAGCAGAGCGCTAGAACCTCCTGGCACTGTATCAGCTTGGCTATATCATTACCTAGTGTCTGACTTTGGCAGGAGAGGAAGAAGAATCATAATGTCACCCAAAGCCCCAGGACATGGGGCTTTCTTCACTCCCTCCTGCTTCCTTTTAATCTTCTCCTTCCCAGTAATCACAATACTACTGCATTTTTATAGTTCATTCTCTGGGTACTAAGCATCCTGGGAAGAAAGAAAAAATGAGTCTTTATTGAAATGTCAAAGTACTGGCAAGGTATCAAAATCAACCTCTGTATATCTGTTTTTGAGCTAGGGTATTTCTGTTGATGAGGATATAGGTGGATAGGGTATTAGTATTAAGACAGAGTAAACAGAAGCCTCTGGGAACACAGGATTTACAGTGGAAGACATAGTCTAAGCATGCAATGATTTCCTCAGCCTTCCCTGGTTATAAGAATCTTCATTCTAAAGGCTATCCAAAATAACACTTGGAAGATGTCATGGATAAACCATATACCCAGATGGACTAGAAAGTAACATCTCTGTAAAAAAAAATTGACCCTATAGAACATCTAAAGAACTGGTTGAATCTTGGGCTAATAGGAGCAACAAAAGGCAAGTGGGTGGTGGGAAAGAATGAGAAAGTACTACCATATGCTTATGGGAAGTATTCAGAGTGGCCCAATGTGGAATCGTAGTTTTTGCATAGGGATTGGGGAAAAAAACATAGTTTATACATCCTTCATAAAGAAAAAAAAAGGATGGTCTCTGGGGAGAATTTGTCTGGAGATATGGAAACTCCTCCCTTGTTCTTTCTTTTATCTAGACCTGTGCTTCAGGACAGAATCTCTGTGGAAACTGAGGACTCTGGATCCTAATGGAGTGCTCAGTCATTTATTAGTAGAATTTTAACAATTTGTTTTTTGTATAATATCATTTACAACTTTTTGGCATGTTCATGAAATTTCATGTGCTAAGAGACATTCTGGATCTGTGTGGATTAATATTAGTAAACTCTTCAGATGGAGGCCCTACTAACTGGAGACTAATGAGAATGGTGCCCTAACATTTTAACTCATGATCCTGTAATATTATAATGGCCATTTTGGTACCCTGTGGATGGTCCATGCAATCCCATAGAAAGATGCTTTTCTACAGGAGCCCTAACTTGACCCCTTACTTGAAAGAGTCATGCTAATTTAGATAGACCATGTTTCTGGTTTATTGAACATGTTTAATTTCTAATAGTATTTGACAAAAGTGGAGGAAGTGTCATGACAGCGAAAGGGATTAAAACTGGCTGAAGACTGGGCTGAGAAAAGTGGTTTAAAGCAGGAACTGGCATATGTCCAAGGTGGTAAAAGACTCGACCTTAATGATTTTTGCAATAAATTTGCCAGTATTTTTTGAGACTTTACTGATGCAAGTTTGTTTTCAAAAAGAATGTACAGGAGAGAGGAAGGAGGTCACAGATAAAACAGGATTTATCAGACATGAACAGAAGGTCCTAAGAAGACCACAGGAATTCTAAACCGGAGGAGACCAGGTCAAGATAAGTAGAGGATGAACTGAGTCACTGATATATAAGAATTGTAACACTGTTCCCAGAACAAGGAAGGAGTGCCTCCACACCTCCATATCCTGGAGCTTGGACCCTATATGCATAAAACCACACTAATGTCAATGTGTTGAGGAGCAATGATTTTCTTACTGTGGGAACTTCCTCTGACTTGTTTGGTCCTCAACCTGTCTATAACTTATACAGATCAATGAGACACTGTTCCACTGAAATCCATTGCTAGGGATCTGTTATGTAGTTTAAAAATTTTTTTTTTCTATCAGCAAATATCTGCCTTTTTTTTTTCTCCCCCTGTAATCCTTCCCTCTTCCCAACTGAGGAAGAAAGAAAAACAAAATCCTTGTCAAAATGTGCATAATCCGGCAAAACAAACTCTCACATTGGCCATGTCCAAAAAAAATTGTCTCATTCTGTGTCTGAGTTCTTCACATCTTTTACCAGGAGGTGAGTTGCATGTTTCAATCATTAGTCTTCTGGAATCATGGTTGGTCATTAAACTGATTGCAGTTCCTAATTCTTTCAAAGTTGTTTGTATTTACCATATTGTTGTCTTTGTATAAATTGTTCTGGTTCTGTTCACTTTGCTCTGCATCAGTTCATATAAGTCTTTCCAAGTTTCTCTGAAACCATTCTTTTTATCATTTCTTAGAGCACAAGAGTATTCCATTGTGTTCATATACCATAACTTGTTCGGCCGTTCTCTGATTTATGGATACCTCCTCAGATTCTCATATTTTTCTACCTCAAAAAGATATATATATATATGTATGTATGTATAGATATATATGTATGTATGTATGCATATATATGGAGAGAAAACAAGATGTATTGTGTAGATATGTATATATATATCAATCTATTTCTATATCTATCTCTCTATAGCCACACACACACACACATAACACACATCCTTAGGGTTTATTTAGCTCTGGACTAATCCTTCACTTAATATGACAGACCTCTCATTTATCCTTCTCCCTTCCCCTCTTATTTTGCTGTTAAGTGAAATGTTGTTTTTTAAAGTAACTCTGTATGTATATTCTTCCCTCCTTTGACCAGTTCAGAGAAGAGTGAGATTCAAGTGTCAGCCACTCTCCTCCATCCCCTCCTTCTTGTTTATATAGCTATCTACTTGTTAATTAATGAGGATAATTTTCCTTAACCTTTCTTTACCTTGCCTTTTCCTCTTAACCCTTCCTCACTGAATATATCCCTCTTTCCCCTCCTTCTCCATTAATCTGTTAAGTTAATCAAAACATAACAGAACCACTCCCAGGCCTTGTCTAATTAGGCTCTCTCTTAGAGCTCTGAAGATGATAGGGTTCACAGGGGCCCACATGTATCATCTCCTTATATTAGAATGCAAAGTTTGTTCTTGTTCAGTCCTTTATTATTGTTTGTCTGTTTGCCTTTTTATATTTCTCTTAAATCGTATGTTTGAACTTCAGAGTTTCTACACATCTCTAGCCTTTTCATTTTTGGAATGCTTAGAGGTCATTAAAAGTCCTTCATTAAAGGTCCATTTTTCCCCCTGTAGCATTATATCAAGTTTTTCTGAGTAACTTATTATTGGTCTACTTTATTGGCTTTCTAGAACATGGTATTCTAAGCTCTTCACTCCTTGAGAATTGTGATTGCTGAATTGTGTGTGATACTGACTTCTCAGGACTTGAATTCTTTCTTTCTGGTAGCTTTCAATAATTTTCCTTTGACCTGGAAGCTCTAGACTTTGGCTATTATGTTTCTGGGAGTTTTTATTTTGGAATTTCTTTCAGGAGGCAGTTGGTGAGTTCCTTCTATTTCTGCTTTGCCCTCTGGTTCTAAGAGATCTGAATAATTAAGATTTCTTGAAATATGATATCTAGGCTCTTTTTTGGTCATGATATTCAGGTATTCCAATGATTCTTAATTTTTTTCTCTTTAATTTGTTTCCCAGGTCTATTGTTTTTGTAAGAGAGATCTTACTTTTTTTCCCCCAAGTCTTCTGACTTTCTCTTAATATTTTTTGTTGTTTCACAGAGTCATGATCTTCTATTTTGATCCATTCTAATTTTCTGAGAGTTTGGTGGTTGGGTAAGGTTTTGTACCTCTTTGACTAATTTGTAAATTCTTTTCAAAATTCAAAATGCTTTTTGTTTCTTTTTTAATATTACTCTCCAGCACTCATTTCATTGACAAAAACATTTTAAAACTTTTCCCAGAACTCTTGTTTTATCTCTTCCAAAAATTCTATTTACATTTCTGTGTAAGTTGTATTTTGTTTTGAGACATGCCTTGTAGATGTTTTGAAATCATTCTGTTTTTCTGGTTTTGTGTCTTAGCATTTCTGTCACCATAGAAGTTTTTTATGGTGCAATTCTTCTTTTGTTTGCTCATTCTTCCAGGCTACTTCCTGACTTCACACTTGATCTTAAGGCTAGGCTCTGTGCACTTCTGTAGGGAAGGTCTGGGCAGGTCCTATTGCTGCTTTCTTGGGAGCATTGTTATTCTAGAATCTCAGGGACAACTCAGGCTGGAGACCTGAAAGCTTTCAGTACTCTTCAAGTGGTGTGATTCAAGAGAAAATCTGGATAAAGTCTGATTGCTGTCCCCCTGATCTGAGCTTTGAAAGTTCATAATTTGGGTTGAAGTCTGAGCAATAGTCCCCATCAGCTAATTGGAAAGCTCTGCTCCCTCAGAATTAAAGAACACTTCGAAAAAAAAAAGAACACTTTGAGCTCTCCTTTGGACTAGGATTCTTACCCTGGTTAGTCCTCTGTATGTTTCAGACTGTGCTGGAGGCTAAACTAGAGTTTGTGCTGTTCCTGGGATATGAGCTACACCACTGCTGCTTGCTTCTGAGCTGTTTCTCTCTCTCAGTAGTAGGCAACAAAGCTGCCAATTCACACCTGTTCCCCCACTGCTATGCACTTTAAACTACTTATTTTAGAAAAAGCAGATGCTCCTTCCTAAGGATCAAGAGAAGTTTCACTTATTTTGCTCCTTCTGAGACTTGGTCCAGAAGATTTACAAGCTCAGATGCTAAGTCCCTTGGAACAGAGGACAAAGTTATCCCAGCAAATTATTGATTGTGCTTCAGCTTAGCCTTCTCCCTCCTTTCTCCCCAATACCCTCCCACATTTCCCTAATAACTGCAAAACAATTCTAGTATTTAAGGTAAAGAGCAGGAGAAAATATCCAGAGATATTTTTTGCCCATTTTCTCAACTAATTGCTCAGTAAATTCCTGGCCATTCACAGATGCTTCAACTTAAGACAAACTCTAAGAGTTGTTGAACCTCCTCTGGGCTCACACTCCTTAATTCCTACTCTTATTGGCCAGTTTGGACCCCCGGAGGAACTGTCTAGTCTTCCTCTCCAGGCCTGGGATAAACCTGTAGGGTCAGAGATTCTAGTACCACTGCTTGTGAACTCCAATACCATGTGTCCTAATAACCAGTTGATATCTCCAGCTTTTATAAAGTGATATATTCTGAGAAGGTATAGCAATGTCCCAAGTATGAAAACGTCCCCCTCAAATTTGGCACGTTATCCCTTCTGCACCTATAGGTTTAAAATAAAAGTGGTACAAAACAATGGCTCCCTCATCCTGGGAGGTCATCTTGGCCATGGCAGCTGGTGGCCCAGCAGATGGAATACTGGGCCTAGAGTCAGGAAGGCTTGAGCTTAAGTCCAGAGGCAGAAACTTTTAGTGATTTGGACAAGTCACTTAATCTCTGTTTGCCCCGTTTCCAAAACTATAAAATGGAAGATAAAAATAGTACCTACCTCACAGAGTTGTAGTAAGGATCAAATGAGATACTATTAGTAAAAAAGCTTAGGACAGAGCCTGGCAGATAGTAGGTGATATATAAAGGCTTATTTTCTTCCCTTCCCTCACTTCCATGGAAGTAATTCCTCACAAAAGTCACTTCCAGTTGTGGTGAAGCTGATGAACGAGCAGCTCCCTTGTTTAGCTGGGCCTTCTTGCTGGGCTGGGTTAAGCAGGTTGCTCCTCAGAGCTAGCTCCTTACTGGATATAACTACTACAGCGACCAGCAAAAGATTCCACTACCAACTCTAGTTGCTGGTCCTCTGATGATTCTTCTGATCTTTCATAGATCACAAGGTCCTAACCTGGTCTCTTCTGCCTCCAGAAACCCATTCAACTAAGATCAGGAAAGAATGAACACAAGAGGCAGAAGAAACAGAATTGCCATGTGTTCACAGACACATGACAGCCAGGTGAGGTTTAGGGAATGATGCCTCTCCCACTCCTGGAGGTCCACAGTAGTTCTTCCTGGTTTGAAAGCTATCAGGAAAGAGAGAACACAAAAAAGGCAGAATCCTTTTGGATTTCAACTCAGTTCTGTCTCCATCATTGTTATGATTCCAAAGGCAACCAGAAAACTTATCCCCGCATAGGACCAGCCTTTTTTTTACTCAGGACTGGAAACTTGCTCTGCCCATTACAAGTGTTAGATTTGCAGCAGAAAGAGACTATTGCAGATGCCCTGAATGACCCAACAGGGTGCAATACTTTAAAAATTGGGACCTCATTTTGGATACCCCTTTTTTCATTGTGAAGATGTTTTTTTCTCCACTTATTTTTAATATTTTTAATATGAACATTTTCACAGAAATTCACCAAAACTGTGGGGTGGGGGATAGAGGTCTCTGCCCTGGGGAAACAGTAGTGCAGTGAGGGGTGGGGTAAAGGAGGAATAGAAGGGCCTCCCCTCAGCCAGAAGGAAAAAAAGAAATAGCCAGCAAAACTAGGACTCCAGAGAGACAATCACACAGAGGTCATAACCGTCACTCTCCCAGGCTGTTTTATTTTAAGGTCTATGACACTCTGGTGTCAGAGGAGCATGACCTAGTGGTCTTCCTTTTCCTCCTCCACACTAGTCTTCCATGAAAAGCGCTTTACCCCACACTATATCTGAGTGCATCTTTAATACAATCCCAAGCAAAGGATGCCACTCTAGGATTTTCTTTTGTGCTATAGTTCTTGCCAAACTTTGACTTAATGGGAGCTTTCCCAGCGATCAGGAATGCATGCTCCTCTCATTTCCCAAGAAACATATGTGTCCTTAATATCAAGTAGAGTGAGGGGTAAATTCATAGTCTGACATCTTCAGTCTTTTACCATTCAGGTTTTATGTGCATTCCTATCTGTTTCTATACCTACCATAAGTTTAGAGGTTGGCAGAATCCCTGATTCTCTGGTACTTACCACTAACAATGGTCTCTGAAATATATGCCTGCTTGCATGTTTATCTGGGGCCGTCTGGTTGGAGTTACCAATATCTCTTGGGTTAGATTTCCTATGGCATTTAAGGTAATGGAACAGGACTTGAGGAGTGCTTCTGAGTAGATATGGACTGTTTTGTTTTCCCTATTTTAACCAAAAGCAGTGAGAGATCAGGGAAAAGACCAGACTCACTTTTTTTTCTTGGTCCCTAGGAAGTTAGGATGAGATGAAGTCTCTTGTTTGGATCTTAAATGCTGAGATTGCTTGCTGCTGGTGGATTTTGTTCATCTCAAAATGAAGTCTGTGATTAGTGGATAAATGGCTGATTTCAGAAAAGGCTAAAGAGTTACAAGTGGATTGTGGTAAAAGACTCGGGCAGTAGGGGCAGCTAGGTGGCACAGTGAGTAGAGCGTTGGCCCTGGAGTCAGAAGGACCTGAGTTCAGATCCGGCCTCAGACACTTAACGCACACACAAATAAAAACTTAGCCGTGTGACCTTGGGCAAGTTACTTAACCCCAATTGCCCTCAAAAAAAAAAAAAGACTCGGGCAGTAATATAGGTTGTACCTTCTTTTCATTTTTAAGGAATCCCTATTATAATATATCATAATGCCTAGCCCCTGACATCTCTCCAGAATTGTTCACCATAGTATAGGTGCAGAATAGGGATTTACTAACTAAACCCCCAGTGGTCTGTCAAGCCCTTCCCCATTTAAGTGTACAAAGGGTCAAGCTACCTTAAGTCCAAGATGTTTCTCTTTTCTGTAGGAAAAAAAGTCCTAGAGAATGTCCAAAGTTGATCCTTCCCATGTTCCAGAAACCTCTAATTTGGGCATGTGGTCGTCAGGGAAGCAGACACTACCTGAAAATCAGTTTGGGAAAAACAAGAGGTGGGTAAAAATACTGTTGAAATCTGAGTGTGAGAAGGACCCAGTAATTCAGGTCAGAGACTGGGTGACTCTATTTCAAGTAGCCAATGCATACTTCATTTCACAGAAGGCATCTTTATCCTGAGTCCTCAGGGCCTGCAATTTATACAAGGAACTGAGTTTCCTTCCTCCTGCTTTTTTTTTTCCAGTTTAAGTTCTGGCTTTGAAGTATTTTGGCATACTTCATGAAATTATTTAGGCCAGTGATGCTAAATGTCTAACTAGGTCAGGCAGCAATCCAGGGAGATACAAAATAAATGCTGCCAATATCTCAGTGTTGCACCAATAAAGAAGAGATGAAGTCACACAAGGACTCAGATTCATTCCAGATTGTAGTGACTCTGGGAGGTTTTAGGCTTTGATCCTTTTATGGAATCATCACAATTTCTCCAGGCTTTTCATCCTGGGCAATTCTTGTTCAGGTTTTTCACTAAATCTTCCATAGAGGATCCACCCAATTCGAGCAGGGACTTTCCTTCTTGTTCTTTGAGTATCTTGGAGTACCAATGTATCTGTACAACTGGTCCACCTCCTTTTCTGGTCACATACATCCTCCATGTCTTTTAAGCTACTTCATGCATGCAGGTAAATATTGGTAATTTGCTGTCACCTGTTCCCATTCAGTATAATTTCCCCATTGCTTTCTTGTTCAGTAATAATTTTAATTCTTCCAGGATCATCCATGTTTCATGATTCATAGCCTTGTGTCATCACTGGGAACTCCTTATCTTTCAAACCCTTCTCTCTACCCAGTTTTCCTATTATTGCCAAGGCTACTCAATTACTACCATGCTCTCAATTACCCAGGCTAAGTACCTTGGTAGTATCCTCAACCCCTCACTTGCACTCACCCCACCTATCTGTAATGGGAATGGGAATTTGAAGACCTTCCCTCCTTTGAAAATAAACTCTGTCTCCTAATAGGCTGAATGTAATCACATGGAGCCTATGATGGGAGGAGTTTGCTGAGGGGTGGAGCAGAGCCCACAGGACACTGGGAGTCAGAGCTAGAGAGAGGATGCTCAGGCAAGGAGTTAGTCAGGTTTGTGAGTAAATATTGATTTTGTATGGTTTGTGGGAAGGCTAACGGGTCGTGTGGCTCTCTGCTATGTTGTGGTGCATTAACTTCTATGTTGCTATGATGGATTCAGTTTCCTGGTGTTGGGATTGGTTGCTTCTGTCCTCTATATGTCCTCTATATCCTCTAAATATATTTGTTATATTTTGTGATTGAGCACCACGCGGAAATATTTATAGTCATGGTCAACATATTTATCATGATCATGGGCACTGTAAATATTGCATTGGCACTACACTATCCAATCTGTTGTCAAATCTTGTTTCTCCCTTTATGGCACATCACACATACTAATCATTTCCCTTTCTCCACTCATACAACCACCATCCCACCTGAGTTGATGCCCTCATCACCTCTCACCTGTACTATTGTACAGTTATCCCTTCTACATCATGACTTTGCCCATCGTGGTTTTGATATATCACAGGTTGGCATAAGAAATTAAATGGGGAGCGGCTAGGTGGCACAGTGTGTAGAGCGTTGGCCCTGGAGTCAGAAGGACCTGAGTTCGTATCCGGCCTCAGACACTTAACGCACACACAAACAAAAACCTAGCCGTATGACCTCAGGCAAGTTACTTAACCCCAATTGCCCTCCAAAAAGCAAAAAAAAAAAAAAAGAAATTAAATGGAAATTTTGGGGAAGTTTTGTGGAAACCACAGATGACACACTGTAGCAGCAAGCACCCCAACATCCCCAGGGTGGCTGCCAGCACAGGTTCTTAGATCTGATTTTCTAAAGGAAAGCAACTCAAAATGGGTTAACAAGCTTACTTTAATCAAACAAACATATATCATTTACCTAGCTCAGGGGATAAAGGTCAGCACCCCGAACTTCAGAGTATACAGACAGAAGTTTCAAAACAGAGAAACAAACAGATCAAGCAGACAGGCTTCCAAACTGCCCAACCATTACATCAATATGAAATCACAGTTACCAGAGAGGGAAGCATCAACATCTGGGTTTTCAAAGCCGGAATGGCTGCCCAGAGTCTCATCTGCTCAAATCACACAACACTTCTCAAAGTGAGCCCCAAAGCAAAGCCTCACATCAGGGATTATATAGCCTTCTCCTGGGTCAGAGAATGTAACAACCCTCTTGACCCACTGCCCAATCACAAAGTATTAAGGTGTGGTCATTCCTGAAAACCAACCTTCCTGCCACAGGCTCCATGTGACCACATTCAGCCTATTAAGAGGCAGAGTATATTTTCAAATCAAGGAAGGTTCTCTGAGTCACTTAAGCCTATCAAAGGGCCTAGGGGCAGGGAAGATCTTTAAATCTGCAATTCCATTACACACACTAAGGCCAGCAGACAACACAGAAAAAGAACTTTTACTTAACATTGACCTACATATAGCTTATGACTGAATACTTAACCCAAATTTTACGGTAAGGTACTATAAACACCCCATAAAAGAAACAGAAAAATTTCGGACTTTTTCTTTGGTATGAAGGGAGGGTCAAAAAGTTTTACAAGTATCTCAGGGGCCCCCTGACTCTAATCCCCATGATGCAGAAGGGATAAGTATAATCATCTTCTAAATGTTCTCCCTGCCTCAAGCCCCTCACTGTTCCAATCAATTCTCCTACCCAAAGTGATTTTCCTAAAGTACAGATCTAACGATTCCCACACCCCCACCCCCAATAAACTTCACTGGCTTGTTGCCTATTATGTCCAGGATCAAATATAAAGTTCTCAGTTTGACATTTAAAGCTCTTTATAACATGGACCCTTCCTCTTTTTCTGTTCTTCTCATGTAATTTTCCTTTACCCACTCCACAATCCAGCAATATTTACTAGTTCTCACACATAACATCTCTACCCTCCATGCTTTTGCACTAATTGACCTGAGGTCTGGAATGTTGTTCTTCCTTGCCTCTACCTCTCAATTTCTCTGCTTTCCTTCAAGACTTAACTCAAATCCTCCCTTCTTCAGGAGGCCTTTCTAATTCCTTCCCACCATTGCCTTTCCTCTGAGATTGCTTTCCCATCTACACTGTTAATGTCTTGTAGGTACACAATTATTTATGTGCTGTCTTTGTCATTAGAAGGTAGGCTCCTTGAAAACAGCAAGAGTGTTTTTGCCTTTTAATCCCTAAGACTTATTACAATCTTGGCACAGCGTATATGCTTAATAAAGGATTGTTGACTGACTAACAGACTACTCATCCAGCTTGTATACTTAGTGTGAGACATCTTGCATGATAAGGGCCTTTGTTGAGCCTATTCCCATGTATTGTAGCTTACTTTTTATGGAAAATCAAATGGTCATTGAACAAAATTTTCTCTAGTTACAACTGTCACACAATATTGTATAATGTTAATTTATGCAGCTGAGTTCTAAGGATATGACTTTCAAACATCTTTGTTTAATTTTGCTGCTTCTTCCCTAGGGAACAGGTGCTAATGATGAAGGCATGTGTGTGTTTCAGGAACCCCAATAACCAGAGTCCCTTGGTGGGCTGTCTGGAATGAATTCACAAGCATTCTAAGTCAAGTTGGTAAAAGTTTACTATTAACACTTTACAGCAGGCAAGAGTTCTTAGGGAACCTGCAACCTTAAAGGGGTGGGGTTAAAGTTTTTATAAGATAATCTTGAGTAAAACCTGTGCCAATTATGCTAACTAGGTAAGGGTGGGATTAGGGAGGGGTCAAAGAGTGGTCAGTGCTTAAAGGAACATGCACTTTTAACATCTACTGTGAAGTCTTATTGCCCATAATTCACTGGGAAATAACCCAAGGTGGTGCTGCATGGGGGTGTGGTTTTAGGCTTGAAACTTCACTAGGTCAGCTAGTTGTCAGGGCTCCCTGAAAAGTGCCTAATCTGCCACCCATCAATGTCATATTTGACAGGATGGATGTTGGGAGTATATATATGTCCCAAGCCAACGAGGGATCCAGGATGTGTATAATGGTTCTACTTACTGGAAGTTACTTATAGATAGTTCTAGTGAAGGATTCATGGGTGCAGCTGGTTATTATACTAAGTGGAGATAAACAGTTCATGAATGGTTGCTAGGCAGAGTGCTTGCAGGGAGAAGGGGCAGAGCTAATGCTCTGAGGCTGGGGAGATTTGAGGCTAGGGAGAAATGTGATTTTGCAAACTGACGTGATTTTACAAACTATGGTTCAAGCACAGGCACCCAATCACCCCATCACTAACAAATAGTTTCAATTATTTGTTGCACTGAATGAGTAAAAATTTCATGCTCTCTAGTCTTATTTTAAGTTTTGGATTTTAAAAGACTGGTTATTTCCTCCCCCCACCCCCAATTTGTTAAAGAAGAAAAACAAAATGCTTATAACAAATAGGTGTGGTTAAGCAAAACAAATTCCCACATTGGTCATGTCCAAAAAATGAATGTGTTTAGTAGTAGTATATGAATGTAACGGAATACTATTGTTCCATAAGAAATGATGAGCAGGCAACTTCAGAAAAACCTAGAAAGACTTACATAAATTGATGCTGAGTGAAGTGAGTAGAACCTGAAGAACTCTGTACATAGTAACAACAACATTGTGTGATGACCAACTTTGATAGACTTGGCTTTTCTCAGCAATGCAATGGTCTGAGACAATTCCAAAAGACTCATGATGGAAAATACTATCCACATTCAGAGAAGAACTATGGAGTCTGAATGCAGATTGAAGCATACTATTTTTCCTTTTTCTGTTTTTCTTTCTTTCTTGTGGTTTTTTCCTTTTGGTTCAACTTCTTCTTTACTACATGACTAATGTGGAAATATGTTTAATATGATAGCACATGTATGGCCTATATCAGATTGCACACCATCTTGGGGAGGGGGGAGGGAAAGGAGAGAGAAAATTTAAAACTCAAAATCTTTGATTTAGCTGCATTGTCTTCGTTTATTTCGTATGTTTTCTTTATATTGAGAATATCATGTAGAATTTCATGTGGATTTAGTTCTTCCAACAGTGTGTCACTTCAGTAGTAGATGCTTAATAAATGCTTGTTGACTTGAGGTCTTCACTGGCATTGCACAAAAATTATCAATTAAGGATACAGATAGTAAAATTAATATACGCATTTCTTAGTACCCCTCATTATTTTACTACTATCTCAGGGGTTGTGGAAAGGAGTCACACTGGCCTGAGGACAATTTTTGACCTTTGTCTCTTTTATGGGCTTCTCTGGCCAAAGAAATTATTCATTATATGGCAGTTAGCCTTCTGGTCATGAGTCTCTGTACAGGAGCATAGAAATAGAGTATGTTACCAGACCTAGACTCAAAGCCTTTCTAGTTTGACAAAACCTGTCAGAGCTTATACTCCAATAGCATGGCCTTCAAGAACCCAGGGGTTAATCATTTCCTTTTTGGACAAGGAATCTGCTTTTATTAGGCAGGTCCAGGGATTAGGAATCTGTTCAAGGTAATTTGTTTAATGACATCTGTCCTGTGACCTGCCTCCAAGTGACATTCTGAATAGTATTATGGTCAAAATCTCACTTTTCTTTAGGAGTGGATATTTGGGGGAGACAATGAATCAGGAATGTAGTATCCAGGCATAATTTAGAAGCATTATTATGTCTCTTTAATTTCTTAACTATCTGGGCTGTTATGACATTTTCATGCATAGGATTCATTTTTTGTAACGATAACTAAAATTTATGTACTCCTTTATAGGTTTTAAGTGTTTTATATTTATTATCTAATTTGATCCCCATAATAGCCCTGTGAGATAGGTAGGAAAAACATTAACCCCATTTTTCTGAGAAGGAAACTGAGGATCAGAAAGGTTAAATGACTTCAGAGCATGTACATAACTTTATATATTCATTATTTATTTTTACTTTATTCTTTTATAGAATTAATAATAAATCATTTTATGTATTTATTATTTTATTATATTACAGATGCTTTTCATTATATCACAATGACTCCATTCTTGAGGGTGTGAAAGCAACAAGAGAAATGAAAGTCACTGGGGCTTTTGGTATTCCTTACAACTTGGCATATACCCATCCCAGAGCATTCTAGTTGACAGGTCACCTTCATTTTGGTCACTCAAAAGTGCTTATTGAGCATCTATGACATACTCAGAACTCTGCCAGGCCTAGTAGACAATCTGAATATGTAAAAACAGCAATATGCCTCCTTTTCTACTCCATCTCCTCCCACCTCTATCCCTACTCTGGGGGAGAGGGAGTAGGGCAAAGGTCACTAGCCCTCTTTAGTCTTTACTCAGGCCCTGCAATTTTTGTGGAACTTGAAGAGTTTCATGAGGAAGTAAGGGAAGTCTTCCTATCACAATTTCCCTCAGACCTTTTGCAATTTTGTTAAATGGTTCCCTTGGGAAGCATTCACTGGGACAAGGGAAATGATAGGCATTAAAAAAGAGAATCTGCATGGTAGCAGATAAAAAAGCAAGTAATTTTTTTTTTTTAAAGAGATTTCTTTTAAAAAAGATGGATTTTTACAATTTACTGATTGAGTCTGCCTGGGTGGGGTCAGCATCTCAAGAGATAAAATAGCTTGAAGCTATGAACTTTTCAGAGTTGAAATCCTAGAAGCTGTCACAACCACTCAGCAAATAATCATAGGATCATAAATTTAAGAGGAGGAACTATGCAGGTCATCTAGACTAGTGATTCATGTTTTCTGTTCTGTGAACCTTCACAACAACAAAAAAGTGTGTTGTGAATACCCAGGGTAATTTAGTATACTACTTATAAAATTCCTTTAGATTATTCATTAAGAACTTGTGATAATTGCAACTATAACTTTTGATTCCAAAATCTAAATTAAAATGTACATTATATAATTATAATGATAAAATATAAAATTTTATTCTTTCTATATGTAAGAAAACTAAATATAAAATTACAAAACAAATATTTATCAATTAGAAAACCAATTATATATTATACATCATGAATAATATAACATATATACAAACCTGTGTACATAATTAGAAATTATAAAACTAATGAAATAACTATTTGGAACATTCTGTAACTATTAGAAATAGTCTAGAAGCCTTCATATGTTTACAATTATCTATAATACGTCATATTAAATTTCCTTGTTTCACAAATTGCTTTTAATATAAATAACATTTTCAATGAAATAAGTTACAACTTGGAAGATGTTTAACATAATATAATAATTGCATATAACCTTAGTTTTGACATTGGACTTTTCATTTGAACAAAGATTTGCAATAGTTGGCTCAACACCAAACACTGTCTTGAAATTTTGTTCTTCTTTATGTTTATTTCTTTATTTTTATTTACAACAAAAATAAAATGAAAATGCTTACTTAAACAAATATGAAGTGGAAAATGGTAGGAGAATTTTATAGTTCTTTTACTGAGAGAAATTAATTTTTTATTTTAGTCATCTAATCAGTTAAAGAAAAGGAATAGCTAGTTACTGTATAAAATATTTATTTTTTATTAGCTAATGACACTATAAGAAATGATAGACATACTGAAAATTCAGTGACACTTGTTGTTTTATTTTCAACAGTGTTAATATACAAACTAACCTTTGTGTCAACCTGAGTTCAAGAGTAAACAACCAATATAATAAAATCTAGGTCTTTAATTAGGGCAAGTGAGTGTAATGGCAAGCAAAGTAGTACTTTGCTGTTTGTTTCAGCTATTCAAGTGCCTTTGGGCCTGCCTTGATTATATCAAGTCTTTGTTGGAAACAATATACATCATGTTGCCCTTAATAGGGCTAAGGGAGTTTGGAGACCTTCCCTGCACTTAATAGGGCTAACATGATCACAGAGAGTCCACCCCAGGAGGAGCTTACCAAACGAGTGGAACAGGAAGGGTGGAACAGGAGGGAGCGGAGCAGAGAAAAGCCCAGCACAAGCTGGGATCAAGCAGAACTGAGAGGAAGACTGCTTGTGATTTTGGCACTCTGTAGCTCTGTCTGTTGGTCTCTCAGACAAAAGTACTCTGTTGTTTTTAGACAGAAGCTCTGAAAGAGGACTTTACTGCTGTTACAAAAGTCCTGGGACTTTACTGTTGATTTGGGTCCATTGGTACTAACAAGCAAATTTTCCCTAGCAGATAAGTTTTCCTCCAATATTCTTCTCTCCGTCAGTCAACACCACTCTCAGTTACTCAGATTCTTTGACTATCAACATCATTCCCCATACTAGTCAGTTCCTAAATCTGCTTGAAATCTTCCTCAGAATATTCTCATCTCCATTCTAATAGTCATCACCCTAGTCCAAATTTTCATTCCCTAAATCGTTCATAGCTGCAACTACTTCCTCAAAACTCATTTCTTTGACTCTATTTTCTCCCCACTCCAATCTGCTTAAGGCTAATCTTCTCTTAGACATTCATTGTGTACTTTGCTCAAAAACCTGTGAGGCTTCACTTCTTTATGAAATCTAAAGTCTTGCTTTCCATGTCCTGCATCATGCAGGTCTGCCTTATTTCCCACCACTCCTCAACACAAACCAGTCAAGATGTTTCTTGATTTCTTAATTACATATTTTTGTTTCTGTGCCTTGGTTTGTATTGTTTATTATATTAATGATAACTCACACATGTCATCATTTTAAAAAAATTTAGTGTACTTTTCTTGTAACAACCCCATTAACCTAAGTATTATTTTTAATAGTTTGAAGATTCAGAGTCTGAGGCTCAGAGGTGTTTAGTGAACTGACCATAGTCACATAGCTAATGAATGTTAGAACCACCTAGAATGTCCTTTTTGCTCTATGCTGCCAAGATGAATCCTATCTATCTTCCAAGGCCAAGATCAAGTAACAGTGCCTTCATAAAGTCTTTACTGATCACTTTAACCCTATTAGCCTCTGAACTTCTAAAGGATTTAGATCATAGTTTAGCACTTATTTCTTCATCCTTCAAACCTTTTTGTTTTCTTATCTCTTCAAGGATTTAAGCTCCTTTAGAGTAGCAGGGGCCATTTCCTGTATTTTATTTATTTAAAAAATCTTCTCTCCCCATTGCCGCAAATACAGGTCCCAGAAAGCTATCTCAAATTTAAGGCATTTCATGGATCAGAATGCACTCAAAAACCATATCTCATGACCTCCCACCAATGTATTTCTTTTACTAGACCAACCAAAGGACATGCTAATTCAAAGTAAAATTCACTTAATCAAATTGTAGCAAAGTAAATGACAGGAAAGAATTCCTCACCCCACCATATAAAAAAAGATAGTCTCCTCCATAAGTTTCCACACTATCATTGGAGGAAGATATATATGTAAGGAACATATAATAAGAAAACACATATGGAGGGGCACATGCATTGGGAATAATTCTATTAAAGGGATTTAGTTAGGTTAGGGCTTGGAGAATATATAGTTCACTACTACCTGCCCAGATGAGGTACTTGGTGGCATAGTGAATCATGTTAGACTTGGAGTTAGAAAGACCTGAATTCAAATGCTGCCATAGATACTTATAAACTGTGGTTCCAGGTAAGTCATTTAACCTCTTTGGGTCTCAGTTTCCTCATCCATAAAATGAGAGGTTGGACTTGATGACCTTTAAGGTCCCTTTCTGTTCCAAATCTAAGCTCCTGAGTGTGAAACCTTAACAGCTTGGTAAGACCTGCCAGAGCTTATGCCCTTTTAATATATTCTTCAAGAACTTAGGGCTACCACTATCCAATGAGTCACTAGCTTGGGAGGTAAGTAAAGGAAATAGAATGAACTTAACAGGATTTATTTAATAATTTTTTTATGACTCTTGGTAATAGTGAGGTGTGTAAGGCTGCTTACTCTTAAATGAAATGGTCCCAGGCACCTGTTTGTAATTCTGCTATCTACTCTCTCATTGTCAGCTGGCATTCCTTGGTGTGTCGACTTACAGCAACTTCATCCTCTTACTGCTTCAAATCATCTGTCTAGATGTAAGGAAGGGCAGAGAATAATTGAAGGGGAAACCAGATAGACAAAACTGTTAAATCAATCATGTAATTTAACATGTTTATCCTAAGAGAATTGATTTTGGGTAAATTTGTTCTATACCTGTCCTCTGGGTTGAGATATTCATGTTTTGCAAAACTTTTTTTTTCCATTTGTGAGTGTGGGTTAGTGGAGGCTGGAAGGGCTTAGGTTTAAGTACCACTCCTAATATATACTATCTTTGTGAATCTGGGCAAGTCATTTAATCTCTCAATTCTCTCAGCAACTAAGACTTTAAATTGCAAAGAATGTGTTGACTTTCATTGGTAGAGGGAATTGCCTTACCCAGGAGTTCCCTAAATCAATGAAATCCCAGGCCCAGTCCCTATCCCTAACTTCAAGCCTACAGATCCTTATCTCAATTCTTATCCTTGTCCCTTTCACTTTCCTTTTCCCTATTTCTAACCCTATTCCTACCCTAATCCTTTTGACTCGGAGGCATTTTGCTCCTTATAGTATTAGATTGCAAGCAATGTTCTGCATAGCTGAGGTCTCCTGAGGTCTGACCTCAACATGAGTGGGCACAGGACATTGTACAACATTGGTGCTTAGTTTGGTGAATAGAGTTAGTTATTAATGAATCTGTAGTTAAGAGTAAATCAAGATAAACGTGTTTCAAGTAAAACCTATTTGGAACTACCTATTATGTCAGAACAGGTTGCCTAAATTCATGTCATTTCCCTAAATGGATGGATAGAATACCATGACAGTATTGCCATCTTGGAGAAGGAGCTGCACAGCTTTTTCGAATTTTCGGGATAACTGGGTTCTTGCCTCAAAGTCTATAAAGTCAAGGCAGAGCAATAACTAGTATGAGGGGATGAAGGTGGTGCCAAAATTTAGACAGCACTAAGAGTATTTGAATGATTGGTGAAACAACTGAAATTAGTACCTCATTATCAAGAATAGCTAGCTCAAATATGAAGCTACCAGATGTCCTTTCTCTTCCACCTCCACTCTTCAAGCTCCTCCTTGAACTGACCCATTCTTCTCTACTCTCCTCCTCCCTTTCCCCACCCCTTCACAGTCTTGGCTTCTTCACCTTACAATGTGCTGGGATCTCTATTCCTTTGCCTTCACTCTATCTGATAGTTCCCAGAATGCAAATTGCTAACTAAATCCCATCATACATTTTTTGTTATTGTTGTTGTTGTTGGGGGCCAGTTAAGAATGTGAGGGAATGGCAGTGCTCCTTCTGGAATCTCTGCCAGCTGACCTAGCATCCTGGGAATTTAGCTGGACTGCTTTGTAAGGGTGATCTAATCCTAGGACTGAACTTGAAGTAATCTGTCTATGCAAGTTAGTAGGGGACCGAGGAACCTTAGTGTAGGGTGGAGAGGGATCTGGTCTTTTAAATTAGAAAAGAGATGGCAACATTCTACTGCCTTATCTTGGAAGTGGTTACCGAAAGGCACTAACAAATATTTGGGAGGGTCTCTGCAAACATAAAAGGGTAAATGGAAAAGATCATCAATGATCAGAAAAGACCCTTTTTAGCTCCAAATCTATATGACCTATATTGTGACAAATACCTCTAAAACAAATGAAAAAACATAGGTCCCTCATCTGACAGTGACAAAAAGACCACTTTTAGGCCAGAATCTATCTACTTAGATTTGGGTGTAAATTAAGGCTACTGATTAAACTGATTAATTCTTGGTCATCTTATTTCCCCTTCTATTATTCCCTCTCCTTCTTTATATGTAGGCTGAAGATTTGAAACTTTAGATGGAGGGGGTTGCTGAAGGAATGCCAGCTGACAAAGAGAGAATAGATAATGGAATTACGAATAGGTGTCTGGGAACATTTCCTGTAGGAACTGATAGCTCCAACATACCTTATTATTGTTACCAGAAATCATAAAGAATGAGTAAATAAATTATATTAAGTAGATTCTGTTTCTTCCACTGGAGTCCTATTCTGATTCTTCATTGCACCATGGAATGTGACCAAATAAATACTTTTTTTAAAAAAAGGTAGACAAAAATAAAAGAAAAAAATTTCAATATATAAAAAACATGAAAAATCTGTCAACATCAGTAGCTCAGGGGCACTATAAATTTTTAGGGCTTAAATTCAATAGAACATCAGAAGGTTTTAGATACAACACCTTTTTACTTTGGGAACAGGGAGATTAGGTTGAGAACTACTCTGTGACATTATAGTTGGAAAATTGAGTTGCATAGTAGGTCCACTGGTAGGATGTAAACTCCTTGAGGAAAAGGACTTGTTTATTTTTAATTTTACATCAAAGATTAGAACAATGCCTTGCTTTTTTTTTAAATTCCAGACTAGACTTGTTATTTCACCAGCATAGGGAATTTCTGATGAGAAAACTACACCTATTGCAGAATGACATATGTTCTATGCAACTTATAGTCTGAGTGGGAAACTACCTGAGGTACTGGGCATAGTAGATGCTGAATAAATGTTTGTCAAATAAAATTCAATTGATTACTTAGACGTTTCAGGAGGCAGCTGGTGGCACAGTGAACATTGGGCCTGGAATCAGGATGACCTATGTTAAAATCTATCCTCAGACACTTAACCTCTGTTTGCCCCAGTTTCCTTAACTGTAAAATGGGGGTGATAATAGCATTTACCTTATAGGGTAATTATGAGGATCAAATGGGATAATATTTGCAAGTGGACGGAGCACAATGCCTGGCCTATAGTAGGTACCATATAAATGCTTATTTTCTTCCTCTCCCCACCACCTCTTTTATTACTGAAAACTTCAAATTCTCCACCCCTGATGTCATGGGCTAACTTTTGGTTTATTCTTATCAGAAGTCTATATACCAAGAGGTTAATATAATCACCCTTTGGGGGAGTGATTTTTGGGGTAGGTAACTAGAGAAAGTATTTACTAATGTGTTAGTTTTACTGTTGTTGAACCGTGACCCCATTTATGGTTTTCTTGGCAAAGATACTGATGTGGTTTGCCATTTCTTTCTCCAGCTCATTTTATTTGCTTTTTGGAGGGCAGTTGGGGTTAAGTGACTTGCCGAAAGTCACAGGGCAAGTATATTAAGTGTCTGAGGCCGGATTTGAACTCAGGTCCTCCTGAGTCCAGGGTCGGTGCTCTATTCACTGTGCCACCTAGCTGCCTGTCTTCAGCTCATTTTAAAGGTGAGAAACTGAGGTAAACAGGGTTAAGTGACTTGCCCAGGGTCACACAGATAGTAAATGCCTGAGGCATGATTTGAACTCAGGAAGATGAGTCTTCCTGGTTCCAATCCCAGTGCTCTATCCACTGTGCCACCTAGCTGGACCACAAATACCAGGCACTTTGCTGATTAAAAGTAGTAGAACTTGTTGCATCCACACCAGAGACATCATAAACCCCAGAGAAACCTTACGTGTTGCACAATGCTCCTGAGTGCCCCCTGGAACCAAATTAAAATGTAATTGGCAAATATTTGACAAAATAAACAAAAATACAATAAAACATAGATAACATTACATTTTAAAACCAAGTCAATATGCGATCAGCATGGATCTTTTTGCAGGGATTAATGCCTTACCCCCTTTCTATTTGTTTGGCACCACTGATCTATACTACCAAGGTGAACAGGATGCGAATTATAGCACCATCTGCCCAGATGGCTCATTTTAGAATCTCTCAGAGCATGATAAGACCCCACAGTCCACATAGTCCAACCCTCCCATGAATTCTAAGTGCCATCAACAACTTCCTCAGCCTCAGCTTAAAGACCTTCCCTGATAGGCTATTCATTATTGCCCTTTGTTCTCCTTCCCTCTCCCCTTCCCCAACCAAACATTTTTAAAAATAGCTTTAGTTACAGGGAAGTTTTTTTTTCCTTATGCTAAAATGAAGTCGTCTTATGTGGGGGAGCTAAAACCTCTGCTTTCAGCTTTTGGCCTCATGCCTATTCACTGTAGACTCAGGGGAACTGAATTTTTTTTGGAGCCTTGATGATTTGCCCAAGGTACATAAAGGCACAGCCTCTGACCATTTCCCAGACAAGTCAATGTGGACGGACACACCCCACTAGATGATAATGGCTCGTAGGGAAAGATTGCCCTCTTAGCTGGATGCATTTATAGCAGAGATTTTTGTCAACAAAATGCATGATACATGGCTGGTTCAGGTACAATTCTTGTATCTGTTTAGTCATTTTTCTTGTGACCCTCAGTGGAAGGGATTAGCTAAAGTAACAGGCTCCATACAGGATGTGGTACTTTGAGTTAACAGGACAACAACCAGAAGGGAATATTGACTAATGTTAAATTTCACAATCATATTGGTCCAGAGAGAAGAGAGAGAGAGAAAGCAGGGAAACCAGTTGTCTATCAATCTGTTCTTTGAACAATAAGGTCTGGGCTGTAAAGGATGGCTTTTTTTTTGTCTGTGCTTGTATAACAAGCTGATTGTGTGCAGGGTTGTCTTTGTTACCCCAGAAAGGAACCAGTACTCTGCTTTTGATAACCCACAAGCCTTTGATACTGTCGCTGGTGCCATGGGGTGACCAATTTTCCTGAATGGCTCAAACCTTTCTGGAAAACTCAAAGTAATGGCTTAGGGGATGAGAAGAAACATTGCTACTGACCAAGTGGACTTTCTATAAACTATGAGCTCATCATTGTCTTATGAGATATATATACATACATACATATATATATATATATATTTATATATGTATATAAAGACTCGTTAAACGCCAAGGTGGAGGATGAATTGCTTGGACTGGAAAGTAGCCATTGCTGTTTTCTCTTTGAATGTCAGTCTGTGAACAGAACAAAGGAGTATAAAGGAAGAAAACCTCAGAACCCACTCAGATGTTGAACACATAGCACTGTTAAGTAGAAAATGAGAGAAGATAAGGACTAAAACTTCATGTTGTTTCTTTCTATTACAATCTACAGATTTGTAGCCATTTGAGTCAGAGGTGAAGGTTTTTTTTTTCTTCCCCAGGGATAGGAAGGAGGTTATTTTTCATAGCTAACATTCTAATTAGCTGTCTTGCAGGAGAGGCTGGGAACAATTTACTTAAGAGGCTATTCCATCCCTTAACTGACTAATGCCATTACAGGAGAGGGGGCTTCAAATCCTGGTTTCCTCATAGGTTCATAGGTTTAAAGGTAGAAGGAACTTCAGAGATAACTAGTGCAACTCTTTTTTTTTAATGAAGAAAATAAGACTTAATGTGCCAGGCACCCTCCTTCAGTTATCTTGACATCACATAAATAAAAACACATTCTCTCTGAATCACATGGGCTGTTTGTTCATTGGCTATCCCTCAATCTCACTTTGTGACCAGTCATA
This sequence comes from Gymnobelideus leadbeateri, assembly GCA_011680675.1. Lineage (NCBI taxonomy): Eukaryota > Metazoa > Chordata > Mammalia > Diprotodontia > Petauridae > Gymnobelideus > Gymnobelideus leadbeateri. The sequence goes on from WOXC01005410.1 coordinate 797,012, forward strand.
CATTGCTATGGTGATGTCCTTCGCACCCTTTTCCTGAATAATTCCTCATTTGCAATATGTTATAGCCAGCTTACTCAGGATCTAGCAGACACAAGAACAAGTTTCACATTAGTAAAGAGTTGTTAGCTATCTGGTAAAGTATAATCAACATAATTTTTTTGGTGATACTACTGAATGTTAAATCATGTCTGTTGCTTCCAATTCTTTGCTTAGAGAAAGTATTAAGATGTATAGGCATGAAGGTTCTGTGCAGTCTATAAATCTTTGGTTCTTCTCATTCTTTTTTTTAATGTTATTTTTTTCTTTTTTATTTGTTTGGAGGGCAATTGGGGTTAAGCGACTTGCCCAAGGTCACACGGCTAGTTTTTGTGTTAAGTGTCTGAGGCTGGATTTGAACTCAGGACCTCCTGACTCCAGGGCCAGTGCTCTATTCACTGCACCACCTAGCCACCCTGGTTCTTCTAATTCTTTACTAATTCCTTCCTGCATTTAAGTCACTGGGTGTCAAAGTACATATAGATTTAATTTGGAAGGTTTTATCAAGATCCTCACAGATTTTTTTTTCTATTTCTTCATTTTTTTGCAATAGATTTTGGTAGAAAAGCTACAATTAACTTCATGTTATCTTTTTATTTTTTTCCAAATACTTATCCTGAACATTGCAATATGGAATGCCTAAATGTCCCTGGAAACTATGGGTTGTTGTTTTTTCTGCCTTTGGTTGCACAATAACACCAACTCCACTAATTCCTTATGAAGAGCTTCAGAATTGTACTTTGACTTCTATTTTCCCTTCTTATCTTCTGATGTCATTTATAGGGAAGATGTCAAGATTGATGTGATCAATATGATCCTGTTCCTCTAGCGATATATTCACTTATTGTTCATTGCAAAATGAGCTCATCTTTAGAAGACCGACAGCCAAGTTAGTGTTTATAAGATAGTCTAAAAATGATGTGATTCTTAGCATGCCCTGTACCTTTTCCCACCACTTTGTCTTAGTCTCTACAGATGTGAAAGGGAGTCAGGCAGAACTGAAGACCATTTTGCATTTCTCTTTGTTTCATGCAGTGCCATGGCCAAAAAATTGATTAAGTGAGAATAGGTTGATTCTATAAAATACATATGTAGCCTGATGCCCTGCTTGTCCACTCAGTGGTTTTTCTTTCAGCCTGAGGAGATGGATGGAGAAACTGGTGGAAAAATTTCTGTTGATCCTGGCATGAAAGGATGATTTTCCTCCCCACCTCCTCTGGGGTCTCAGTGAACCATTTACAAATGTACACAGGGGCCAGAAGTTATTTGATAGAATAAAGGGACAATCTCAATTTTTTTTGCATATCTTTTTTTCAGAACTTATTTTTCGTTTTCAACATTCATTTCCACAAGATTTTGAGTTCCAAATTTTCTCCCCATCTCTCCCCTACCCCCCACCCCAAGATGGCAAGCATACTGATTACTCTTTCTCCCAGTCTGCCCTCTCATATATCCCTCCCTATCCCTTCTCCCTTACTTTCTTGTAGGGAAAGATGGATTTTTATACTCTGTTGCCTGTATATCTTATTTCCTGGTTGCATGTAACAACAATTTTTTAACATTTGTTTATAAAACTTTGAGTTCCAGATTCTTTCCCTTCTTCGCTCCTCACCCACCCACACTGGGAAGACAAGAAATTCAATATAGGTTATATATGTGTAGTTATGCAAAACATTTCCATAGTAGTCATGTTGTGAAAGACTAACTATATTTCCCTCCATCCGATCCCACTCCCCCCCCCCCATTTATTCTATTTTCTTCTTTGACCGTGTTCTCTTTTCAAAAGTGTTTGTTTCTAACTACCCCTTCCCCCAATCTGCCCTCCCTTCTATCATACCCCTCCCCTCCCCCTACTTTCCTGTAGGGTTATATACCCAATTGAGTATGTATGTTATTCCCTCCTTAAGTCAAATTCAATGAGAGTAAGCTTGACTCATTCCCTTTCCATCCTCAATTCTTTGCAGAGCCCTCTTTCCACTCCCTTTCTTCCTTCCTCTGACTTTTAAATTTAGACTTACAGGAGAGAGATGGCAGTAAATTTTGTGAACAGGGACCACATAGAGAGGCACAGATAACATGACTACAAAGAAACAACCAAAATCTGTCAGCTTCCATAACTCCAGTGTTCCCATAGATGCTATTAAAAATAAGGTGACTGGGAATAAGCCAGTGCAATCAGGAGAGCTTCTGACCCTTAAACAGAGATGGTGACTAGGATTCATGAGGAGGAAAGTCATTCAGAGTTGCTGATACTTCTATTATGTATCCTATTTGGTTGGGCAGCTTGAAATAGCTCTTTCCTCTTTTTAGTCCATGTGTTTGAGATGGGAAGTGCATAACCCTTACATTCATTGCTTTCCATAAACTACAGGTATGTGAGGGTAGGATTTTTCCCCATTTGTACCTATAGATCTAGGATTGAAAAGAGAGGAAAACTAGGGGAAGGAGAAGATTAGAGGTCTGTCTTTGTTAAGTGCTTGTTCTAACTTTCCTTTTACTTCATGCATCTGAATCAGTAAATATATTGGGAAGTGACTCGAGAAAGTGGAATCTATTATAGGATGGGGACACAAAGTTATGGATAGATACAAAATTTAACCTTTTGATACTTTGAGCAATATTTCCCTTCTTTCCCTAGATTTAATTGTAGTGTGACTGTCCAGCGACCAATCAGAGATCCTTCATTGCTGAAACATGTGCTTGGGGAAGGAAATGAAAGAGCCTAAGCATTTGCAGGCTGATTACTCCTCTGTTATGGTTAGCAAGGATATTGCAGTCTCTTAGGAAAATGCTTTTTGGTAAATATAATCAATTGCAGAGAACAACTGATGTTTGCCAGAGAATAACTAATAAGGCCTGGCCTGGTTGTTTTAAGTAGAGTGGTACCCCGTGGGCAATTAAAGGTTGTATTCAGCCATCTAAACTTTCTTGCTGGATAGTTAATACAATCACATTCTGCCTTCCTGTAGGCTTAAGGGAGGTAACATTCAAGCCACACAGTTAATGGCTCCCATGTTTGGGTCTGTGTGATATAATTCTGTAAAATATATGTTATATATGGACGCAGCATGGTGTGTTGCATAAGGAACTAGCCTCTAAACAAGGAAGACTTGGGATTAAGTTCTGACTCTGATAAATACCTGCTATGTGACCCTGAACAAGTCCCTTACCTCTCACTGCTCCAGGCCAGAGGTGTCAGATATGTAGCCCTCAGAAAACCGATGTGATTGAACCAGATTAAAATGTAATTATAAGATATTTAACAAACTAAATAAAAAATACAACAAAGTATAGATAATTACATCTTAAAAGTAAATCAACCTACAGCTTCAGGGATCCTTAGGTATAGATTAGTGGCCTCATTCCTCTTTGAGTTTAACACCACTGGCAATTCTGAAACCTTAAGCTATAGGGAAGTTACAGTGGTAAGGGTTTCCCAGATCAATGAAATCACAAGTCCAGGCCCTGTGCAGTCCTCCAGTTCCACATATACACAGTTAGACATATAAAAGGTGTATACAAGTTGAGCTCTTATATAAAAAAAAAGTACTTATGTTACAAAAAAAGGGGATATACATGGGTTATAGTCTTTAAGAAAAGCCTAACTTTGAAAAATAATGCAAATGATGTCTCAGAAAATGCTTCATTGGGGCAGCTAGGTGACACAGTGAATAGAGCACTGGCCCTGGAGTCAGGAGGACCTGAGTTCAAATCCAACCTCAGATATTTAACATTTAACATGTGACCTTGGGCAAGTCACTTAACCTCAATTGCCCTGCCTTCCCCCCTCCAAAAAGCAAAAGTAAAAAAAAAAGAAAAGGTTTCATTTATTGCACCTTGAATTCATGATATATGAGGAAAATTAGACATGATTTATATAATCTTGTTCAGTCTTTGACATAAATACCTGTGAATTTATGAGAGTCAGCATGGTATAGTGAAAAGAATGAAGGACTTGGAGTCAGAGAATTGGTTTCAAATTCTGACTCAAGTACTTCTCATTTGTATGACTGTGGGTAAGCTGACCTTACTGAGCCTCGGTTTCCTCATCTGTAAAATGAGAACACTCCTTGCATTACCTACCTCAAAGGGTAGGTAGGGGAAAATATTGTAAAAAAAATTTTTTTTTTGTAGGCATATGAGGTTAAGTGACTTCTCAGAGCCATATAGCTAGTAAGTATGGGCAAATTTGAATCCAGATCCTCCTGACTCCAGAGTGGGTGCTCTATTCACTGCACTACCTAGCTGCCCCAAACTTTATAAATTTTAAAGTGCCATATAAATGTGATTTATTACTACTGCTACCAGGTTGTACTATTTAGACTCAGGTCTTGAGGTTTATCTGTTTATACCCATCAACCAGTTACATTATGCACACACACATATAAAAATGAGCCTATTTGTCTTTTTCAGCGGTTTACCCCTGCCACCCTACTCCCTTTCTATCACACATTATCGAGGAGTTGTTAAAAAAAAAAAGAAATGGGTACACTCAGGAAGTTTTGACATATTAAATATCACTTCATATTGGGACATCTTGTTACAGAATGCTAGCTAAGGGGCGGCTAGGTGGCACAGTGAGTAGAGCATCAGCCCTGGAGTCAGAAGGACCTGAGTTTGGATCCGGCCTCAGACACTTAATCCACACAAACAAAAACCTAGCCGTGTGACCTTGGGCAAGTTACTTAACCCCAATTGCCCTCCAAAAGGCAAAAAAACAAAACAAAACAAAAAAACAGAATGCTAGCTAAGAAATAAGAGTTTGGGGATAGAAGCTATTTATTATATAGCTCAGGAGTTTTGACAGTGAGATGACTGTCCAACTTTATCTGGAGTATCATGCTCTGTTTTGGGCTACACATTTTAGGAGGGAAATTGACAAGTTGTAATTTATCCAGATCAGGGCTACCAGGATGTTGAGTGTGTTGGAGAGGTTTGGTCTAATGGAAGGAACTCAGAATGTTTAGCTTGAAGAAGAAAAATTGTGAGGGATATAATAGCAGATTTTTATTGATGGGTTGTCCTAGTTACTTGCCTTGACTTGAGAGGGCAGAACTAGAAGGAAATTAGTGCCCCTGAAATTACAGGTTGCAAGGATGTAAGTTTTAGAGGGAACTAGGTGGCACAGCAGATAGAGCACTGGGTTTGGAGTCAGGAAGACCCGAGTTCAAATTTGACCTTAGACTTTCCTAGCTGTGTGACCCTGGGCAAGTCACTTAACCCCGTTTGCCTTAGTTTCCTCATCTATAAAATGAGGTGGAGAAAGAAATAGTAAACCACTCCAGTATCTTTATCAAAAAAACCTCAAACATGGTCATGAAGAGTCATACATGACTGAATGACTGAACAAAAAACAAAGGGAAAAACCTCCTAATATGTAGAACTATCCAAAAGTGAACAGGCTGCCTTGTGAGGCAGGAAAAAATGTCAGGAATGTTATAGAAGAGATTCTTGTTCAGATTTGGGTTGGATTAGATGGCCTTCTGATCTCTTGCCCCAAACTGAGAGTCTCTGATTCATTAGCCAAGATCATGAGTTTATATCATGCATGGTCATTTGGGTTCTCTTGGAGCATGAAAGACAACAACCACTTCACTTTTGGACAACTTTCATCATTAGAAAGGTTTTTGCTTGACATCATTCTGAAATTAGCCCCAGCTTCCACTCATTGTTCCTGGTTCTGTCCTCTGAGGCCACACTGACAAACTCTTGTTTTGTCTCCACAGTACAACCCTTCAAAAATTTGGGGACAGCAATCATGACTCTCCTGAGTCTTCTGTTCTCCAGTCTAAACATCTCCAGCTCCTTCAACAAATCATAAAATGACATAAATTTAAAGCCTGTTACCAGGCTGGCTGTCCTCCTCTAGACACTGTTGTTTATTATAGTCCTTCTCAAATACAGGCACCTGGGAGTAAACATGATATTTCAGAAATGTCTGCTCACGGCAGAGCTGATTGCAACTATCTCCTCTCCACCCCTGGAAACTCTGCCTATCTTAATGAAACCCTAGATGGCATTAGCTTTTTTTTGATAGTCACATCATACTATTGACTCACAAGTCATGGTGAATTAGAAAACCACAAATTGACATTATCTATGTTGTATTGTATTTTTGCATTTTTTGTTAAACATTTCCCAATTACATTTTAATTTGGTTTGGACTTCACTCAGGAGTTTTGCAGGCCTCTTAGGACCTTCAGGCATTGAGTCTGACATCTGTCAGAGATTATTCATCCTGTCATAAAATGAAATGGAGGGGATTTAGCATGATCTATCCTTACTGAAGTCCTGCTGTCTTTTTATAACCACTACTTTTCTTTGGTAGCTATTTACTAATGATATCTTTTATGTTCCTTTCCAGAATTTTCCTGGGCATAAAAGTAAAGTTTAGTTGGCTTATAGACTCCTTTCTTTCTCCCTTCTTTCCTTTCTTCCTTCCTCCTTCCTTTCTTCCTTCCTCCTTCCTTCCTTCCTTCCTTCCTTCCTTCCTTCCTTCCTTCCTTCCTTCCTTCCTTTCTTTCTTTCTTTCTTTCTTTCTTTCTTTCTTTCTTTCTTTCTTTCTTTCTTTCTTTCTTTCTTTCTTTCTTTCTTTTCTTTCCTTCTTTTCCTTCCTTCTTTCCTCCCTCTCTCCCTCCCTTCTTTTCTCTTTTTTCCTTTGTTTCTTTCTTGTCATTCACCCTTCTTGGATCTTCTGCTTCCTTTCCTCTTCTCCACAATTTTTCAAATATAGTCTAGAAATCATGTCTACCAGTTCTTATCAAAAGCATGTTGGTGCTCTCTTAATATCTTCTTACACTAGTAATCAATTATATAATAAATATCTTCTTACACTAGGAATCAATTCCCTGTTAGTTATTTTTGCTGCTATTTTTTTGTGCAGAGGTCATTTTCCTCAGTGGAGAAGACAGAAAAAAATAGAATGGAACAGCTGTCTTCTCTCTATTGTCAGTTATCCTTATGTCATACACTCTAAGCAAAGATCCTGTCTCTTTGATGCTCCATTTTCCCAATACAGCTTGAAAAACAAAAACAAAAGCAAACAAAACAAAACCAAAAAACACCTTTCTGCTGTCCTTGGCCAACCTCTCAGTTCATTCTGAGGATTAGTGCCCCTGACATTTTTTTTTAAACAAGCATTACTTTATTGTACATATAGCTATATCACTTCTGTGCTTCTGGCTTCTGGCTTCAGCTGGTGTCCCTACATAAAGTGCTATCTCTTCTCAATAACAGGAAGAGTCAAAGTTCCCATCTTTTAGCTTATTGCCCAGAGACTTTAAATTTCTGTCTTTTTTTTTTTTAAAGGAAGGTAGGACCTTCAAAATCCCAGACTCAGATTATGGAAAATCTCTGAGGTTTTTTTTCTTCCTATAATGTTAGAGAGACAATTATCAGTTGAGTTTATTCCTTTTACAAGGTTGTTTTTTTTGTTTTTTTTTTACCTCCTGGGACCAAGGTGTTTTGAAACACAAAACAATGAGCCAGCTAGCTAAGAATAGAGTTCAAAGTAATTTAACTTGTCTTTGAATTTTCTTCCCCTGCTTCTAAGGAGGCAAGTTCTTTGGCCCATGTCTTCATTTGATTTAGGGCTAGAAAGTCCTTATACCTCCTGCATCTTTTCCTTATAGAGATCCTGTACCCTCAAACCCTTTTCATTAGGAGGACTCTGCCAAAGAAGCCTGACTGGGCTAATATGAGTCTTGGCTGCTTCCGTTTTCTCTCAGCATAAGCATCTTAGAGTCTTGTGCAAATGAGAGGGGAAAATGCAAGGAGAGAAAAACAGCAACAACTAACAAACCTAGACAGATCTGTATTTCATGGAGATATCACCTGATGTCTCAATCCTTTGTTCCAAATTTGTGCCTTTATTATATGTATGTGTCTAGCAACAAACTTCCCAGGCTTTGAGCTAGCCTAGAGCATTTACCTCTCTGTACTTATTTTAAATCTCACGAATGGTGACATCAAGTGTCCCATTCTCTCATCTCTTTGTCACTAAATGAGAACCCAGCCACTCTCTCCAGCTGAGACCTGAGCCTTGTACTTTGACCAAAAACCCAGTATGGATCAGACAACAAAAGACTTCTTCTTTTCAAGTAAAACAAGGATGTTCAAGTCAAGAGAAAAATGTCACCAGCACAACCCTGGCCCTATAGTCTTTCCAGGGCTATTACAAAGGTGGGTTGTGCCCAAAGCAGAAGGTTGCTGGTTGTGATTAAAGAAAACTAGAAATGGCTTCAGGGTTCTTAACAGAATCAGCCATGACCAATTCCTACTCAGTTGGATAAGGGCTGATTGGGTCAATGTCTGTAATTGATGGTAAGGGATATGCTGGTAAATGTTTAATAACTATCTTTCTAGAAAAAAATATATGAGAGACACACTTTTAAATTTAATCTGTGTAGTTAAAGTTCTTAAGTCTAGATCATCAACAAAACAATCATATCCTTGATGAGGTATAGGTTCTGGGAACTCCCTTGAACTCTCCTGAATTTTCCTACTTAATCTAGCTTTTTCCTGTACAAATCTGATATCCTTTACCTAGTCAAGCCCTCTATTGTCTGTTACCTCTGGATTGCCTCTGTCTGCTTCCTACCCTTGATCCCATCAAAATCCCATTCTCTTGGTTCCTGGGAATCTGACCTCTAGTCACTTAGTCTCATCAAGATTCTCCTTATAAAGAGGTTAAGGGTGCTTGAGACCCCAAAATACCAACATGCTGGTTCCTGCTGAATTCGACTCAAGTCTTCTCTCAGCCAAAGAAAAGCAAAGTTTATTAAAAGTTCACTTGTCAGGGCGGCTAGGTGGCGCAGTGAATAGAGCGCCGGCCCTGGAATCAGAAGGACCTGAGTTCGGAGCCAGCCTCGACACTTAATCCACACAAACAAAAACCTAGCCATGTAACCTTGGGCAAGTTACTTAACCCCAATTGCCCTAAAGGGGCGGCTAGGTGGCGCAGTGAGTAAGAGTGCCGGCCTCGGAGTTGGGATGACCTGAGATCAGATCCGGCCTCAGAAAATGAGCACCCACACATAAATAATGACTAGCCGTGTAACCTTGAGCAAGTTACTTAATCCCAATTGCTTTAAAAAAAAAAAAAAGTTCACTTGTACTGGACACAGAGTAAGTCTGTGCTAGAAAATTCTATGGCGCTCTCACATCACATGGAAGGTTGTGGAAGGAATCTAGGGGTGGTCTAGAGGAGGAGTTTGGGGAGGGTCTCCAGAAGGAGTTAATGAGGTCAATGAGTGATTAAGGGTGGGAAGTTGCTGGAGGCTACCTGGAGCCAACAGACAATGGTGGGCTAGGCCAGTTCAAGAGTGAATTGATATTTTGAGAGGCTCAAGGGTGGGACGTAGATGGACAGTGGAGGGCTAGGCTAGTAACAGAGGTCTGGACCCAGCCACAATGTAAGGCTTATGACCTCATACCTCATGCAAATACCTCAGATTTCAAGGTGGGTTCCCAGAGTCTGTACCTCAAAGATTCAAGGAGAGCTCAAGGGGACCTGGACCTCATCATTCCCCCCTCAAACAAATGGGACCCAAATTCCTTTGGAGTAAAGGGTGAAGGTTTCAGCTTCTGAAAGTGCTTCCTGCTGGCAAGGGGGCGTAGAGCTGTGTCTGCCTTTCTGGGTCCTGTTCAATGGGGTTACACTTCACATTCAAGGGGTCAGACTCTGGAACGTGGATGATGCCAGGTCCAGAGGACTGGAGAACCTGGATTCAGTTGTAGATTTGCATAGTCTTAGTGTTCATCCAGAGGTTGATGGCTTGAACTCTGGAGGAAACAAACCTGGCAAGGAGGTTAAACAGATTAAACAGGCACCAAAAAAAAAAAAAATAGAGAAAAGACTTTCTCTGGTACAAAAGACAATTTTCCTGGTTGGAATTAAAGATGGCTATGGCAAGGCCAAAAGGAAAAGGGCAGGTAAAATTTCACCTCTTTTAATCCTTTTTTGCTGGAGGGGCCTGGGACCTTTCTCAACAGTAGCTTGAGTTCTTCCAATGGCTCACAGGTATATTCTGAAGTCTCTGGGGGGAAGCAAGAGGTGGTGCTGGTTTAATCCTAGAATTATAAGTCCAGCTTGGGAGACCTTTGAGTTTTACTGCTGTTAGGGTGGTGAGTATGACTTGGTAGGGTCCCTTCCATTTGATATCTAACTGTTCTCCCTTTTGGGTTTTCCATGACTTTAAGTAGACCCAATCTCCAGCTTGTACTGCAGCAGCACACTTTTTTTCATTGCCAAGAGGTTTTGAGAGATACTTATTGGCATATTCAGTCAGAGCATTCCTGACAGCTCCTAACTGAGCTGCAAATTGGGTAATTAAATGCTGTTCTGGGTCCACCAGGATCTCAGAGGTTAGGAAGGGTCTCCCATACATGAGTTCAAAGGTGATGGAATCCTAATAAAGTTGCCCCCAGCCCCAGTATTCAAACTTCATTATAGGCCTGGCTCTAGTGAACAGCAGGCCCACTGCACCTACCTCCTCCCGCCCCCAATGTCCTAACTTCTTCATATATGCCTCACCGCTCACTGGAACAACAGGTGTATCCCTGAACTCTTAGTTCCCACAGAAACAGCAGGTTTGTCCATATGATGGGAACCCAGCTACTGCCTCTACCTGGTCACTGCCCTCAGACCCATTCCCACAGAAACAGGTGTGTTCTTGTATTCAATCATAATCACATCATCCATCTAGCCCAAGACAGGACCACAATAGCCAGCCAGTTAGAGTGCAGAATGACCAGAATGTTTAACCACCAAACTATAGATGGGACATCTTCTCCATTACCTAATCCCTTAACAGACTCCTCCTGCCTTTTTAATATTAATGATATTCCTCTATTCTATGTATTTAATTGCATCTTTACACTATAAAAATCCATCTTGCTTTCTCTGAAGTTGCTGGTTCCTCTCTGAACTTAGCCTGCTTCATGAGAGGCATCAATCTCAATAAATGCCTGTACTTGGATTAGAGGTGGTCTGACTGAATTTTTTGAGATGGTTCCACGACAGCACATCATGAAACTGCAACAGTTTTGGATGGGCAGAGCCCCCACCTCAACAATTTCGGACATCCGTGGGTTTAAACTGCAACAAAAGGGACTAAGCTTGATAATTTCCTGAGGTGTGATTTGGACTCTGAGCAGCCCAATGGGGAGATTCTTAAGCCAATCTTCTCAGGTTTCTACGCATAGTTTAGTAAGGACCTGCTTAAAGGTAGGATTAATTTTCTCTACTTTACCAGAGGATTTTGGATTCCAGGCTGAGTGGAGGTGGTAAGTGATTTTAAGTGTCTTTGCCACTGCCTGGGTTATCTGTGAAATAAAAGCCAGGCCACTGTCACTCTGTAAGGAGCCAGGCAAGCCAAAACGAGGTATAATTTCCTTTAATAGGAACTTTGATACCTCCTGAGCCTTTTCAATTCTGCAAGGCGAAGCTTCTACCCAATTAGTAAAGGTGTCAACAAAAAAACAAAAGAAATTTGAAACCCCTACACAGGAGCATATGTGTAAAATCTATCTTCCAGTCTTCACCTGGGTAGGTACCCCTCCTCCGAACAGATTTTAAAAGGGGAGGATGTTTGATTGCCCCTTCAGGATTCACCTGAGCACAGGTTGGGCAGGCCCGACAGACGTGTCTGATGGTTTCTCCTAGCTTACTGCCTTTAAAAATGGGCTTTATCAGAGACTGGAGAGCATTCTTCCCTAGGTGTGTGGCCTGATGTAAGTCAAAAAGAAGCTTCCACTGATTTTCCTTTGGGATAAGAAGTTGTCCTGAGGGTGTCTGAAACCACCCAGAGGAGGAAAGAGATTATCTGTATGAAGGTGTGAACGAATTGGGAGCTGTGAGAGTACAGAAGCCAGTATAGTCAACTGGTGGGCAGCATCCTATGCTTATGGTTCGATTTCCCACAGCCTGATCAGTTTCCCCTTTCTGGTGGCCTTTGCAAAAGATAACAGCTGCCTCAGAGGGCTTTTGAACAGCTTGGAGGAGATGTGAAATCTCCTCTGCGTGTTTAATAGGGGAATTTTTTGCTGTCAGATATCTCCTTTCTTTCCAAATTGCTCCATGGGTATGTAGAACATGGAAAGCATATTTTGAGTCAGTAAAAATGTTTACTTGTTTATTTTCCCCTAGTTCTAGGGCTCTGGTGAGTGCTATCAATTCTGCTTTCTGGGCAAAGGTCTCAGGGGGCAGGGGTTTGGCCTCTATGGTTTGGTAGAGGCTGACCACTGAATATCCACTTTTCCTGACCCCTTGTTCAATAAAACTTGAACCATCTGTGTACCAGATTGCTTTGGGGTTCAGGAGAGGAGAAACTTTCAAATCAGTTTGACTGGCATAAACACAGTCCAAGGTCTCCTCACAATCATCAACCAGGACATCTGAGTGGGCACTGTCTGGGAGGAGGGTTGCTGGGTTGTGTGTGGTACACCCAAAGGGCAGGGGTATCTAAGAACAAGGCTTGATATTTGGTGAGCCTGCCACTAGCCAGCCACTGGTGGCCCTTTGCTTCCAGGATGCTCTGAACTCAATGGGGAGTTAGAACTTCCGGGGGCTGACCAAGTGTAAATTTAGAGGCTTCCTTCATTAGAATGGCTGTAATAGCTACTGCCTGGAGGCATGTAGGCCATCCTGCAACCACAGAATCTAATGTTTTGAAAAATAGGCAACTGGCCTGGGGTCAGGTCCTAAGGACTGTGTAAGGACTCCCAGAGCCTGTCCTATCCTTTCATCTACATACAGAATGAAAGGTTTTCTTAGATCAGGTAGGGCTAATGCTGGCGGGTGGCTTTCGGAGTCTCAAAAGCTTTAGTCTGATCAGGACCCCACTCTAGAAGGAGTGAGTTAAGGCCCTGAGTAGAGGCATAGAGAGGCTTAGCAATAAGGACGAAATTTGGGATCCAGAGCCTACAAAACCCAACCATACCTAGAAAAGTTTGAAGTTTTTTTTTTAGTGGCTGGAATAGGTATAGACAAGATTGTCCTTTTCCTCAGAGGTTAAGAAGTGAGAGGTAGGAGTTAGTTCATGGCCCAGATACTTTACAGACTGGCGGCATACTATTTGGACTTTATCCAAAGAGACCCTATACCCTCGACTACCCAAGAAATTAAGGGCTTCTGCAGCAGCAGCCAAAGAGGCCTCCAGGGTGGGGCTACAAATCAGGATATCATACATATACTGGATTAAGCTGCTAGCAGTTAATTTCAGATCCCTTAAATCCCTTCCCAAAGCTTGGCCAAATAAATGTGGGCTATCCTGAAACCCTTGGGATAAAAGACTGTCCATATTAGCTGACATGGACTTGTTTCCCCAGGAAGTATCCATTCAAATGAAAAAATAAATTGCAAATCTGTGTGCAGAGGTATGCAGAAAAAGGCACCTTTGCCTATTTGAGGATCTGTTGTTTGAACACTCCCTATTGGGCTGCTCAGAGACCGAATCACACCTCAGGAAAATATCAAGCTTAGTCCCTTTTGTTACAGTTTAAACCCATGGATGCCCAAAACTGTTGAGGTGGGGGCTTTGCCCACCTGAAACTGTTGCAATTTCATGATATGTTGTTGTGGAACCATCTCAAAAAATTCAGAGTCAGACCACCTCTAATCCAAGTACAGGCATTTATTGAGATTGATGCCTCTCATGAAGCAGGCTAAGTTCAGAGAGGAACCAGCAACTTCAGAGAAAGCAAGATGGATTTTTATAGTGTAAAGATGCAATTAAATACATAGAATAGAGGAATATCATTAATATTAAAAAGGCAGGAGGAGTTTGTTAAAGGATTAGGTAATGGAGGAGGTGTCCCATCTATGGTTTGGTGGTTAAACATTCTGGTCATTCTGCCCTCTAACTGGCTAGAGATCAAGGGTGGAAAACCATTGGGTACCCCCAGGGATCTGAGTAAGTATTGTATATGGATTGGGGTCTATAGGGTGTATAGGGATTGACAGCTTTGTTAACAGCCCTGAGAACTTGAACCATTCGGTATTCTCCATTAGGCTTTTTCACAGAAAGAATTGGGGTGTTACATGGAGATTGGTAAGGAACAAGGATTTTATATTTTAGGAATTTTTCAATGAATGGTTATAGTCCTTCCCAGGCCTCGGCTTGGCTTGATTGGACATGGATGGCAATGGGGGAACACATTAGGATCTCGGAGATGGAATAGTAACTTGAGGTGGCATGAGTAGCTCTCCCAGGAATTCCTTGATCCCAGACAATAGGCTCAACTGTCTCCCACACTTCTGGGGGAACATGGGGGGTGGTTCTGGTGAACAGAGGGCAGAGGGAGATGGGAGATTTAACTAGAGAAAATTGACTCCCCAATTTCAACATCAGGTCCTTTCCCAACAAGGGGGCAGGGCAAGAGGAAATACTAAGAAAGGAGTGTTCAAACAACAAATCCTCAAATAGGCAAGGGAGGGGGTATGTCTCCCTACATCCCTTAGTTTTCCCTTCTATGCCTATGACCCTATGGGTTGAGGGCCAAGTAGGGCCTCAGTAACTAAATAAATAGAGAACATAGCTCCCATATCAATCACAAATCGGGTAACCTTACTTTCAACCTCTATGCTTGCCCAGGGTTCAGCAAGGGAAATGGAGAAGGTGAGAGCACTGCCAAGTCCCAGGCTTCCCTGTCATTCTGAGTCTTGAGAAGACTGGAGGACAGGGTACTGGGAGGTGGCTCTCCCACTTTTACCTTGGTAATCATCCTTCTTCCAATGTCCCTCCTGGTCAGATGGGCACAGTTCTAGAGGCATTGGTTCCTGGGGCTCCGTCTTGGCGGGGGGGGTGCCCTGGAAGGACACTCCGTGGACCAGTGACCCTCCTTGTGGCATCAAAAGCAGGTTTCCCCACTGTTCAAGTGACTGGGCTTCCTCCAAGGGGGTTCCCTGGAGGGGCTTTTCCTGGCCATGGCAGCAGCCAAGAATTGAGCATGTTCTCTGTCTCTGGTTTGTTCCCTTCATTCTTTCTCCTCTGCTGCAACCAGGTCTCTGTTATTAAAGACTCTAAAAATCGTCTCCAGTAATTGGGCCTGAGGTGTTTGGGGTCCCATTGCCAATTTCTGCAGTTTCCTTCTAATATCTGGGGTAGACTGGTTAATGAAATACATGTTAAAGATTGCTATCCCTTCTATAGAGTCAGGATCTAAATTTGTATACCTTTTAATAGCTTCTACAAGCCTGTCTAGGAAAAGGGCAGGGTTTTCTTTGTCTGAGTAATTTCCCTAGCTTTCTGATAATTTACTTGCTTTTGAAATGCAGTTTTTAGGCCTTCTAACAGGCAAGGTACCATGTGGTCTCTCTTCTCCCTATCCCCTCAGGTTTGGTAATCCCATCCTGGGTCACTAGTGGGAACAGCAGCTGCTCCTGGGGGGTATTTTCTGGGGTCATTGCTAGCCGAATCACCCCCAAATTTTTGGGCTTGTTCCCAGATTTTCCTCTTCTCCTCAGTGGAACAACAGGTAGAGAAGAGGATATGCAAATCAGCCCCAAGAAAGCTCAAATTGTAGGGTTAAGTTCCGAAAGCCTTCAGTAAACTTTGTTGGATTTTTGGAGAACTTGCCCCATTTTTCTTTAATTTGATTAAGATCTGAAATGGAGAATAGGACATGCACTCTAGTTGTCCCAGCTGATGAGAGAACCGATTATCTTAGGGGAAAAAGTCCTGATGGTGCTGTGGTTAACAGGGGCTTGGGAAGGGAGACTGGAAGTCCTACTTCTTGTGAGGGAGTGTCTGGGGGGTGCTGGCTTAACTGGGTCAGACTGCAAAACTGGGGGATCTGGATGGCAAGGAGTGAAGTCAGTCGGCACATGAGGAGGGGAAAGGGTCAAAAGAGGAGATACCTCTATCACTGCCTTGGGGGTAGGGCCTGAGGCCTGAGTGAGTGTTGCCTCAGGGGGAGGGTCCACAGAGGGAGGCTCCTCAGCAAGACTAGCAGCTGGGACCTGAGCAGGGGTCCCTGAGTGGGGAGAGGCCATGCTGGGAAATGCAGGGTAAGAGAAGGTGTAGAAGGCAGGAAATGAGGGGTGTTGGGCTAGAGGAAAAGGGACGGGAAACCAAGGAGAAAAGGGTTGGGTAGCTGCCTCAGTGAGACTGGTGACTGGGACCTGAGCAGGAGTTGCTGAGGCAGGAGGGGCTGGTGCTGAAGCCATAGGAAAGGGGTCATTTAATTGGTCCCCATTGCTCCTTTGTGGAGGGGATCTAGCCGAGAAAGTTCAATGAAGGCCATTAAGTAGGCAACTTCCATCCATCTTCCTTCTCTGTGACAGTATGATTTGAACTGCAAGAGGGGTATTATCTTTTAAAGTCCCCAAAACAGGCAAGATTCATGGTCGTCTAGGTGATACTGAGGCCAAAGAGTGCAAAAAAACCCAAAAACCCGACTTTTCCTTTTTAAGTTCTCCAGAGAAGCTAAATTTTTCCCAATGTTGTAAAAGACAGCCCAAAGGCGAACTTTTGGGAGCTACAGGTGTAGGACCTGGAAGTCTCTTCCTCCATAAAGGAAGGTTTGGGAGTAAGCCTTGGAAAACAAACAAAACAAAACCCACAAAAAAGTACCTGAAGTCTTCCCAGCTCCCTAGTGCTGAGTAAATTGAAAGAATATGACTTACACTTCCAGATGAGGTGTCTGTCCTTGTCCCAGAAGCTGTGTCTAGGTCCATGTTCTCCAACATAACCAAACAGTCTCCTAGCTGTCTGACCTAATGGGACCTGAGAGGTCAGGCCCCAAAAAAATCACAAACCTCCCCCCCCAAAAAAAACAAAACACCTCCAAGGTACTTGAAAAACAAGAAGGGAATAGGGAAAGAGAGAGGCTTACATACCTTCCAGTCCTGGCTGGAGAAGAGCTTGAGATTAGCAGTGTTTCCCAGTGTCAGGGAACCATAAAAATGAAGAGGTTGCTTGAGATCCCCAAATACCAACACACTGGGTTCTGCTGAATAAATTCAACTCAAGTCTTCTCTCACCCAAAGAAAAGCAAAGTTTATTAAAAATTCGCTTGTATTGGACACAGAGTAAGTCTGTGCTAGTCTATGGCACTCTCACATCACATGGAGGGAAGATGGGGTCTTATATACAGAAAGTTGTGCAAAGAAACTAGGGGTGGCCTAGAGGAGGAGTTTGGGGAGGGTCTTCAGAAGGAGTTAATGAGGTCACTGAGTGCTGGAGGCTACCTGGAGCCAACAGACAATAGTGGGTTAGGCCAGTTCAAGGGTGGATTGATATTCCTCAAGGATGGGAAGCAGATGGACAGTGGAGGGCTAGGCAAGTAACAGAGGTCTGGGACCAGCCACAATGTAAGGCTTATGGTCTCATGCAAATGCCTTATCAAATGGGATGATTTAATCAGAATTCAAGGGGGTTCCCAAAGCCTGCACCTCATCACTTAGACCTCTCCTCTAGTCACCCCAGACTGCTAGACCACCCCTAGATCCCTCCCACAGTCGTTCTGTATATAAGATCCATCTTGCCTGCATGAAAGTGCTCAGATTCAATCTAGCTCAGATTCAGATTGTTCTGGCTTGCTTGTCAATACAAGCATCACAAATGCTCTGATTCCTTAAGAATCTAGCCAATGGTGAGGCTCCTTGAGAGTTTACCCAATATGGCAAATCTTTAATAAGCTTTGTTTTTCTTTGACTGAAAGAAGGCTTGGGTCCAATTCATTTGGGCAGGACCTGGTGTGTCAGTATTTTAAGGTCCTGAGCAGCCCTAATCCCCAACATTTTAAACCCCAACACTCTGATTTGTAGTGTTGCCAATTTTAGAAATGTAAATGCTTTTTCTGAAAACTTAACAACCAGCTCTTTAATCTGGCTTCACCATGCTCCTGGTGGTGACAGAGAGGAAAGGGGATGAGGGAAATGGCTATTTAAAAAAAAGTGACTCCTCTTTAACCTCTGCTTCAAACTAATTCAACATGTCTAATGATCGAGGCCTTGTAGTGTTCAACTTTATGTTTTTGAATTAACTGCTGAGAATAAAGTGGTCAAAAAGGAGCTATTTTCTCCTCAGCTCAGACCTGTTTGATGCTACAGATACCTGGGAAAATAGTCATTTTTGCTCAATTAAAAAACAAACAACTTTCTGCCTCTGCTCCATGATGGACCAGTTCTCCAAAGGACATAAAAGATGATAATCATATGTAGAATTTTAGAGTTGGAAGGAATCTAGTCAAATGTCCTTTACAGATGAGGAAATGGAGGCTTGGAGAATGTGAGAGACTTTTCCAAGGTTTCATTGTTAGAAAAGGGTCAGAGCAGGGGTCAGCTAGGAGGTGCAGTGAATAGAGCATTGGCCCTGGATTCAGGAGGACCTGAGTTCAAATCCAGCCTCAGACACTTAACACAAAACTAGCCATGTGACCTTGGGCAAGTTACTTAACCCCAATTGCCCTTCCTGCCTACCCCCCTCCAAAAAGCAAAAAAAAAAAAAGAGGGTCAGAGCTAGGACTCGTACCTCTCTGCCTTCTGGTCCCTTCTCCTCCAGTTTTCTCCTCCCAATATCTGGCATTTGTGCATCGATGTAGGGTTTGAAAATATTGTGTACCTAGTTTTTCATTTGATCCTCAAAAGCAGCCATAAGAGGCAGCAGGTATCATATAGAGTGAGGAGTTGAGGAAATGACATCAAAGTTGCATTATCCGAGGGTTGGTATTCCAGTTTTCCAGATGAAGAAAGCAAAGTTCAGAGTGGCTGGGTGTGGTCATACAACTAGTAAATGGCAGATGTGGGATTGGTGCTTCAAATTCAGTTCTCTTTTCATTGACATCACATTTGAAAGTGCATAGCTCAGTGCTTTCCACCTACATCTCTAAAAAATGGCATGGGTCTGCAGTAAATATTTATTATTTCACAAAATTTTCTAGCCCAGATGTCTTTCAAAACATGTGTCCCACATCTCTGACTGCTGGATGTTTCTACCTTATGTCTTGTGGGAACCTCAGACTCAGTATTTCCAAAAACTAAATTCATCATCTTATTTTCTAAGGCATCACTCTTATCAATGTGCTTCTCTCTGTTAATTGAATCAGTCAACAAGTATTTATTAAGACTTTTCTATGTGCCAATCACTGTTCTAAGTGCTGAGGATACAAAGAAAGGCAAAAAAACAGTCTCTGCCCTCAAAGGAGTATATATTCTAAATAGAGAGAGAGAAAGAACATGTAAATAACTGGGTTCGTTCAAAAATGTATAATATTAAAACAAAACACATCAATAAAACTTTACATGTATACACATGCATACATATATGTATATGTGTGTGTTTGTGTGTATACTGTAATGGTAATGAGAATCTGAAGATCTTCCCTAGGGTTAAGTGAATCTGAAAACATTCACTGATTTGAAAATGTACTCTATCCCCTAATAGGCTGAATGTGGTCACATGGAGTCTGTGGCTGGAGGCTTGTTTTTCAGGAATGCCCACACCTTGTTATTTTGTGACTGGACAGTGGGTCAAGAGGGTTGTGACATTCTCTGACCCAAGAGAAAGCTATATATACCCTGAGGTGAGGTTTTGCTTTGGGGCTCACTTTGGGAAGAGTTATGTGATTTGGCCAGATGAGACTCTGGGCAGCTGTTGAGCCCCTGGCTTTGAAAACCCAGATGTTGGTGCTTCCTCTCTGGTAACTAACTAGGTATGGATATAATGGTCAGATAGCTGGAAGCCTGTCTGTTGATCTGTTTCTCTGTCTGTATTTTTTTGCCTGCTTATAACTTCTATTTGTATTCTCTGAAGTTCAGAGTGCTGACTTTTCCCCCTGAACTAAGTAAATAATATATGTTTGATTAAAGTAAGTTAACCCATTTTGAGTTGCTTTCCTTTTGAAAAATGGATCTAAGAACCTGTGCTAGCAGCCATCTTGGATGTGCCAGGGTACTTGCTGCTACTTATACACAGAAAGAGGGGGAGAAAAAGAAAGGGAGGGAAGGGAAGGGAAGAAAGAGAAGGAGGGAAGAAGGGAGATAGGGAGAGACAGAGACAGAGACAGATAAATAGAGACAGAGATGGAGACAAGAGACAGGGAGACTGAAAAGAGAAAGACATACACTAATTGGGGGACCTAGAAAGGCCTCCTGAAAAAGATACAACTTAAAATGAGTCTTGAAGGAAGCCAGGAAAACTAAGAGGTAGAAATGAGGAGGGAGAGCTCTCCAGGCGTGGGCAAAGGAGTGTTATATTCAAGACAATGTAAGTAGGCCAGTGCAGCTAGATTGTAGAGTGCATGGAGGGGATTAAAGTGTAAGAAGACTACAAAGGTAGGAATGGATGAGGTTATGATGAGCTTTAAATGCCAAATTTTTGATCCTATAGGTAAATGAGGAGACACTGGAGTTCACTGATGATGAGTAACACTGGGGAATCGTCATTTTAGAAAAATAACTTTGGCAACTAAGCTGAAGATGGGTTGAAGTTGGAAGAGATGATGCAGAGACTGATTAGAAAGTTATTGCAATAGCCCAGGCAAGAGGTAATGAAAGCCTGAAGAAGGTTGTGGTTATGGTATATTTATATGAGAGACGCTGGATCTGGCAGCAAATTAGAGTGAGGAACTGAGAGAGTGCCATCAAAGGTGTGAGCCTAGTACCTAGGAGGAGGACTGTGCCCTTGACAATAAGAGGAAAATTGAGAAGAGGAATATAGAAGGAAACACAGGAGTTCTGTTTTGGACATATTGAGTCTGAGATGCTCATGGGACACCAGTTTAAAATGTCCAGAAGGCAGGTGGTGATGTGGAACTGGGGCTTAGGAGAGAAACTTGGGCTAGATCTGGAAGTCATCTGCATAGAAATGATCTACGGAAATTAATGAGATAAACTTAATAACTGTTTACATTTAAATTAATTAATTTCAGTTCATAATGAAATGATAAATGAACCCAGATCATCTTATGAGAAAATGTGGAGCAGAGGTATCAAATGAAGAGGAGTTTTGAGTCAGGAAGAACCAGATTAAAATGTAACTGAGAAATATTTAACAAAATAAATAGCCTAATTATATGCCAATAAATTTAAAAATTTAAGTAAAATGGAAGAATATTTACAAAAATGCAAACTGCCTAGATTAAAAAAATAAGAAATAGAATATCTAAATAAACCTATTTTGGAAAAAGAAATCGAACAGGCCATAAATGGGTTTCCTAAGAAAAAAGCATCAGGATCAGACGGATTTATAAGTGAATTCCATCACACACCCAAATTCCAATATTAAATTAATTACTTAGAATAATAGGCAAAAGAGTTCTACCAAACTCCTTTTATAAAACAAATATGATGCTGATACCTAAACCAGGAAGAGTCAAAATAGAGAAAGAAAATTATAGATTGATTTCATTAATCAATATGGATGCAAAAATCCTAAATAAAATACTAGCTAGAAGACTACAACAATAAAGACTACACATTGAAATGAATGGAACCCTAAGAACACTGTACACAGTAACAGCAATATTGTTCTAAGAACAACTTTGTCATTCTAAATATTATAAATACTCAAATCAAGGGATACTATCCACTTCCAGAGAAAGAACTAATAAATGGACACACACACACACACACACACACACACACACACACACACACACACTCTTTGTGTTTAAAGGTAGCCTTCTCTAGGGCGGGGAGGGGAGGTGGGGGGAAAAGGGCACAGCAGAGGAAAAAAAACTTAGAAGGAAGCAAGAAAAGCAGGGTAGCTTTTAAAAATGATGTATAGTATTTATTACATAATTTTAAAAATACACAGTATGAAATTGAAATTCATGGTTTTATATTGAATCCTCTGTGTTGTTTTTTATACATGGAAATGGTTTTTTTGTCTTTTTGTATTTAAGTTCAAAATGAATAAAAATAAAAAATAAAATAAACCAGAACATAGAGACTGTTAATATGTAGTTTTCTAAGTCAATATACAGCCCTCAGGAATCCTTAGGTACATTTAGTGCCCCATTTCTGTTTGCATTTGACACCTTGTAGAGCACAAGGAAATATAATGTTTTAAAATAAAATACATAAGGGCATCTTGGTGGCACAGTAAATAGAGTGCTGGGTCTGGAGTCAGGAAGATACTGTTCCTGAGTTCAAATCCAGCTTCAACACTTCCTAGCTGTGCAATCCTGGACAAATCACTTTAACCCTGTTTGCCTTAGTTTGCTCATCTGTAAAATGAGCTGGAGAAGGAAATGGCAAAACACTCCTCTTTCTTTGCCAAGAAAACTCCAAATGGGGTCATGAAGAATCTGACATGACTGAACAACACCATCATAGCATTACAAAGGAAACCAATTATATTGAATTAGTTATCAAAATATCTTTAAAAAACAATTTCACAGATGATCCCTAGAGTGCACTTATGATAATAATAATAATTAACAATAATAATATCTAACTCACAGGGCTGTTGAGAAGATCGAAAGAGATGTTAACATGTAAGTGTCTTACAAATTCAAAAACATTCTTCAAATGGTAGCTATTGATGATGGTGATGATGATGATGATGACAAAAGATTACTAGAGTGGAAGTCAAGAATACCTGGGTTCAGACTTTGACTTTGGGACTGATCACCCTTCTGATCACCATGGTCTCTGAGCACATCACTGAACATTTCTGGGGTGCAAGTACTTCACTTGTAAAAGGAATAGATTGGAAAAATGATTTCCAAAGTTCTATTCATAATCTTAAGGACTATGTGAGGATTTTTGAAGGGGTGTTTACTTCTTCACCTAAGCTTGAGCTACATGTTATCCATTTTCTAAGTGGATATTGAATGATCTTAATTTTTTTTTATTTCTCCAACTGCATTTCTGTCTTTAATGGAAGTTCAACAATTTTATAGTCAGCTAATCCACATGGTGTGTGTGGGGGGGCGGGGCATGGGGCACTGTGACAGGAAAATTCCTATGATGAGAATTCTGCTGAATTTCTAATCTTCATTAGGATTTTATTTTTGTCCATTCATTCTCAGGAGGTTGAAGTCTTTATGTTACAATACTTTCATGAGTATTTTCTTGTCCTTCCCCCCATCTTCCACTTACCTGCTCTTATTATACATATACACACATATGTATATGTATACACATCTGTTTCTTCACAAGAGTGCCAAATATATTTATATGTATTTTTTTCCCTATGAAAAAAGGGAATCAGGAATAATTGAAGTAAAAATGACATTAGTTCTAGATAACAGGGAGTTAGATCTGGATATTTTTAAAAATCAAAATAAAGATCCCATTTTAGTAGGTTGTTGAAATTACTTATGTTGTTGGCCACAGACCATACTTTTCATGCGATTTTCTTGGCAAAAATATTGGAATGATTTACCTTAAATCCAGTTCACAAGCAAGTCAAGATATCACTCTCATGATGTCACTGGACCTCTTTGACAATGAAGGATGAGCAACATGTTGATGGCCACTAGGCAGAAATGATCAGACAAGTTTATACTGGTCGTTTTGTGAAAACAAAAATTTTTTAAAAATGTTTTAGTCTGGAAATGAAATTGGGAACTTCTAGGCCATCCAAGGAGCTAATTCTTTCATTTATTACCAGAGAGACAGGGATGGGCCTGAAATTCTATGACTACTTCACTGTCAGAGCTCAATGGGAAACCTTCACTGCAAGGTCTCACTGTTCAGCAGAACTCCAGTGATTCCATTAGCATTGAATTTGCCTAGATTTCAAGATTTTAGATAAGAAACAAGGGAAAGAATGGGTCTCAGGTCAAGAATGTGAGAAGTTATGAAAAAATGAAGGGAAAAAAAATCTCCTCTATTTGGAGCTAAGAATTGCCTGATGAGGTTAAAAAAAAAAACAAAACCCAAAAAACTAAAACAGCTCCATCACCTCATCAAAGAAAACGAGGCCCAAGCAAACCATAGTCAACACTGCCAAACTAATTAGTAGGTGGTGGGAGGAGGCAATTTAAAGAGAGATTGGGGAGGGGATGTGCAGCTTTTTTTTTTCTTTTTGGCAGATCAATTTTCTCCTCATTGTTTTTATGTTAATTGAGTCTCGTTTGATTGGTGGAAACCACTTAATTCCCTTTCTATTCTCTTCCTTCTCTTTTTCTCACTCCCCACCCCATTCCCTAACTGCTTGGCAATTTTCCAGATTTCTGAATCTCTTCTCAGTAACTGTGATAGTCATCTTCTTACTGATTGTAGAATTATTTAAGGTGTCTGCATTTTTCTATTCTTGGCTATGATCATCCTTTCATTTTTTGTGTTATGGCTGGGGCCAATGTGAGTTGATCTGATGTGAGCTCATCTATGGTCTTTCTGGAAACCCATGATTTGAAAGACCTCACATGAAAGGATACAGTGAAATTAGATCATATTCTGGATATATTGCTGCATATTCTGTAGTTTATGCTTTCCAAAGAACTTGGGGTGCTGATAACAAATTTGAAAAAGTATTGAAGTTGAACAAATTTTTAAAATTTTATTTAAAATGTAACTGGGTCCCATGCGTGATCGTTTCTTTTCTTTGAATCACTGTTAACTTTCTCTGGGCCCAGGGGGAAAATTGTGGACCCTGATACATATTTTATTAAAAGTTTAGCATTGGGGAGGCTAGGTGGCGCAGTGAATAGAGCGCCGGCCCTGGAGTCCTGAGTTCGGAGCCGGCCTCCGACACTTAATCCACACAGACAAAAACCTAGCCGTGTAACCTTGGGCAAGTTACTTAACCCCAATTGCCCTAAAAGGGGCCGCTAGGTGGCGCAGTGAGTAAGAGCGCCGGCCTCGGAGTTTGGATGACCCGAGATCAGATCCGGGCTCAGAAAATGAGCACCCACGCATAAATAATGACTAGCTGTGTAACCTTGAGCAAGTTACTTAACCCCAATCGCTTTAAAAAAAAAAAGTTTAACATTGAGGAGAGGAAGGCCAGTCCGGCTCCGGCTAGGGGAGATGCCGGAGCCGTTGGAGGGGCCATCAGCCCCGCAGCGGAGGCCCGAAGGAGGGCTCGCCGAGATTAGCCCAGAGGTTACTGTTACTTGAAGAAATGGAGAAAGATCTTGGTGACCAGAAGACTGAAATAAAAGGCATCTCTCATAAAAGCAGCTAAGCTGGCCCACAAAAGGAATCAATTTTTTTTCTTTTTGGAGGGCAATTGGGGTTAAGTAACTTGCCCAAGGTCACACAGCTAGGTTTTTATTTGTGTGTGCATTAAGTATCTGAGGCCGGATCCGAACTCAGGTCCTTCTGACTCCAGGGCCGACACTCTACTCACTGCGCCACCTAGCCGCCCTGAATCAAGGCCTTTTAAATGATATAAAAACACTAGAAGAGAAAATTGAAAAAAAGGTATATTTACGGTCACATCCTGAAATGGTTAATCTTCAGACTCTCTACTGGGCGTCAGTAGAAGAACAGGCCCCCAAGTGGGAGCAGTTTCTTTTAGGAAGAGCACAATATCCCACTGGGGTTAGATGTCAAAGTCCAGCAGGAAATGATATTAGAGACACTGCAGAGAGATAACCTCAAGAAAGATGGCATGTTCCTTGGGGATGTGCTTCATAGCACCTGCTCAGGAAAGCAGAATTTACCTGGACACTGTAGCAATCCAAAGGAATGTGTTCTTATAAAGGAATATATTAAATATGTGTTCTGTTACCTATCGGACAGTAGGGAGAGTTTTAAAATTTACTGGAAATTTTGTCAAACCAGGATTGGAATACATTAATCTTTTTAAAGAATGATAAGAATTGTTTTTACTTTTAATCTGTCATTTTTGTCAAACTTTTAGGAGTGTAAAAGAACATTTTAAAAGATGAGCTGAATTAAATAAATGGTTAAAAATTTAACATTGAACATGAATACAACTAAAATTGCTTGGTAACTATTTACATTCATATTAATTCATTTCAATGCATAATGAATCATAAGAATTTATCAGTCTTCCCCCATTAACTCTTCATTAGGATTTTTTTTTTAGTGATTCGTTTATTCTCAGGTGAATGAAATCTTTATGTTAGATTACTTTGTGAATATTTCCTTGCTCTGTCTCACTGACCCGCTACTTACTTGTCCAGAATGTACCCAATGCTTTTTTCTAAGAAAAATAGGAAACACGAGGGGACAGCTAGGTGGCGCAGTGAGTAGAGCATTGGCCCTGGAGTCAGAAGGACCTGAGTTCACAACGCACACACAAACAAAAACCTAGCCGTGTGACCTTGGGCAAGTTACTTAACCCCAACTGCCCTCCAAAAAGAAAAAAAGGAAAAAAAAGAAAAAAAAGAAAAATAGGAAACATGAAATACATAAACACACGAATGTATATCTGTATCTATAGACCATTCTGTCCTGTTTCCAAGCTTAGGGCATTATCCTTTATGCTACCCTATCTCTTGCTGTTAGTTTTAATTATAATAGAAATTCAGAGAAGGCAGTTATTAGAGTGACAATAAAAGGCAAAACTTGAGGTGGATACAGCACTAGATCCAGAGTCAGTTAAAATATGAATTGGCCTTCTTCATAGGTTTCCTGCCACTACAGGCCCTCAAATGGGGGTTGAATGGTTTCTTGTAATATTTTAAGAACAATTCAGTGTTTCATGTAAGGGCTGGATCTCTGAGGTCCCTCTTAGAGTCTATAATCCCAATGACATAGTATTTAATATTTACTGAATGGAATTAAGTTTAAAATATTGCTACTTCTGGAGTCTTCTGGAAGAAGTCTTTGACAAGGGAGGTGTTGGGATAGTGGAAGAAGATAATATATTAAGCCACTAGATGCTACTAATATTTCAGCATGAATTTTTATTAAGAGATAAGAACTCTAATTCTGGACAATTTTGATGGGAAGTGGGGTGGGGAAAGGGGGAAAATTTGCCTGTAGTATGAGGTGTTACCTGGGAAGGGCAGACTTAGATGAGGCTGATGGTCTTTGGGTAGCCAGGAAGCAACATGAGAACAATAAATGACGGGAGTGGAGTGAGAAGGGGAGCAAAATAGGTTAGGAGGTCACATAAAATGGAAGAGGGATACTGCCCAATAAGAAGCTTGCTTTTCTTTACCATTTTATTATGGATAGCATTGAAGAATAGGATTAGGAACAAATTGGAGCTAAGCACATTGGAAAAAAAAATTTGACCCCAGTTCTTTTGGGGAAGCCAATTTGTGATTTCCTTTTAGGGTCAGCATACTCTATTCCAATTGTAATAGGATATTTTCCCAAAGTTCCCTGCCACGATTGGCACTTTTTATATATTTCAATGAGGAAAAGGAGAGAAGCAAATGTGGCCTGTCATGTTGGCATCTGTTTTGTGAAGATAATCTACATTAGTTTTTCATTCCTAGCAGGGAACTATCTTTTGGGAAACTCACACATTTGTTAGGTAGATTTTTTTTTTTTACATTCTTTACATTTTTTACATTGAGTCCAAAACTCAATAATTTTTGACCAATTTTTGTAGAAAACTGAACTTTATTGCAACTTTAAAAAGACAAAGACAATATGATAATAATGTCTGTAATTACAACGTACCAGTTATTTACACATAATTATACTTATGTACAGGCATGAATAGAGGTTTGTTATGTGTAACTTTTGAAGTTACATGTCAAACTCCAGCCATTTGTGAAGATTCACAATTCAAATGTTTTTTTTTTAGTAGAAATAAGCTGAAAAATAAACATTTCACTTTATTGGGTACCACTATTGAATGATATATCAAGGTGTAAGCAAATAAGTGAACGATATGAACCAATCTTAAAATTATCCTCATAATGAGCAGCAGTATTAAGACCTTAAATAGAATCAGTAACTGGTTCATTAAAAACAAAATATGCCTTCAGTTTGTATAGCACCTTTCTTTTACAAAATTCAATGCATTTCACAATTATTTCACTTGCCCTCATCACATCCCGGTGAGGTAGGCAGTGTTAAATATTGTCTCCATTTTGTACATGGAGGAACTGAGGCACATGAGTTAATTGGTTTGCCCACGTAAGTCAAGAGTGGTCAGTGATGCCCTGGACTCATGACTCCAAAACCAATGCTTTATCAACTAAAGAGCTGTTGCCTCTTCTTTGAAACTGATGAAAGATGCTATTTTATATTACTAGAAAAATTTAAAAAACAACAACAACAACCCTATGCATCAGAAACTAATCAGCAAAGTACTTTTTTTGGTAAAGATTTGAGGAATTTATTCTTTTTTATTATTATTAAGTAAAGAATGTTGAAATGACTTAGCCCTAGGAATTCCTTGAAAGGGTGTTTACAGCCACTCACAACTTAGTATTATGACATTATGCCATTCATATACCAGTCTTTCTCCAGGGTAAAGAGAAATGAAAATGAATAATTTTATTTACAAAATTATTGATTTAGTGACTTAGTCTATAGTTTTAATCACCTCGTATACATTATAAAATCTTAAAAAGATGGAGAGGGGGTTGGGAAGATTGTTCCATTTTTCTGATGGGTAAACAGAGGTATAGAATTGAAATTATATTTTCTTTTCTTTGATGCTGAAAACATAATAGCTGCTTGACAAAATTACTAATTTGAAAAAATTATTACTAATTTAAAATTTTAGTTACTAATTTAAAAATTAGTTACTAAACAAAAAATTAGTTGACAAAAGTTACCAATTTGAAAAAAAAAGTATGCTAAATGCAAAGCAAAAAACTCAGTAATTATCAAATCTTGACAGAAGGTAATCTCTTTTGAGGGCTAGGACTGTTCCCAGTTTGGGTTGTATCTTTAATTTCTGGCACAGTCCCTGAACATGTGGTACTTAATAAATGCTTGTTGATTGATCAAATTTTAAATAATGATAAAATGTAAAATAATTAGTAGTGGGCTCAGGAATAAGAACCCAGAACCATTTGTGTTTCTAATATCTATTTTTATTTTCCTGCAGAAATATGTACCTATAAAAACTGCCTACAATTGCTTTTTGCACAATAGTTAGCTATGAGGATAGCTGTCCTGTAGATGCCACCTGCCTGTGAAATGCTAAGAGATTTAAAAAAAAATCTTTTTTGTAGTTTTAAAAAGGAAAATTTTAAGGATGGGTGATAAATATCTTAGGTAGCTAAGGAGTTTAATAAATATGTGGGGACTTGTCCAAGAAATGTTCAAACTCCTTTTGGTTTTTCACTATTTTCATCTAGTGAATGGAGTCGCCATCTCTCAGGAGACATCTCTTTTACTGTAATGCTACTTCCCTGGAGGGACGACCTAGAATAAAAGGATCACTTCATATTAAGAAAGCACTAGATATTATTTTTAGATATACTCAATACTTTATGTTACGTGTGTGTATGTGCGTGCGTGTGCGCGCACGTGTGTGTGTGTGTGTGTCTGTGTGTGCGTGTGTATGATGGTGGGGAGTTAACAAAAGAAAACTAAGTCATTAAGTTAGGTAGTGCTCCCATAAAGTTTTAATTTGCATTCTCCAGGGGTCAGAAAGTTTCTTCCTTTGAGCCTTAATTATCCTTTGGAGCATATTAGATTATACAATTACTATATAGGTGAGATTTTTTTTTAAGGAAATAGATATAATGTAATAGATTGGAACACTTTTTTTTTCATCTAAAATTTTCTTTTACAGTCTTTCATGTATGTAGTAGGGGCTTAATAATAGTTATTGAATCAAGCTGAATTATGAATTGTGATCAGTTATGCTATAAAAAGCAAAAAAAATTTCATGAGAATCAAAGGAAAACTGTAGTATTATACATGTTGAAAATTGCAGTCATTAGTACTATGTTATCAACTCATTTGAATCACTAATTAGAAGTGTCTAGAATTTGATTTTCAAGGTCAGGTAGCTCACATATAACCAGCCAAGCTTTCTCCAATGCCTCACTCATTCCATAGTTAGACACATTAACAATTTCAAGCTACTTGGGCACAGGTGGGTGTAGAGAGGAGGGGATAAAGCCCAATTAATTATAAATACGGCAGCTCGGTAAATCACTTTTATCTTGAGAATGTGTTCTCTTCCTGGTAAACCTGTGTGAATATTTTAAAGGAACACGTTTATAGTGCTAAAGTTGGTATGCTTCTGGGCACATTTGCCATGAAGCTTAGGATTAGAAATTGCCTTATCTGGAAGGGAATTAGTTGAAATTAGTTACAAATCAAATTTTGAGCACTAATGTCAGATGCCATTCTGTTATTCAAATGTATTTATTATTAACAAGAATTATATCTTCAACAGATCAGTCAAGAAGACAGACTCTTATGGAAGAGAAAAAAGGGTTTCCTGGTGTAGTGCTGATGCCAGTTATATATGCAGGATAGCTCACAGTGCCAATGAAGTAAAGATTGTAAGTTTGATCTCTCAGTGGGTTGGTCAGTCAACAAGCATTTATTAAGTGTTTAGGTGGAAACAACCAATTTCAACAAACCTCTTTCAAGACCATAGACAACCAATCTCCCATAAGGAAGAGTAGGTAAAGAAGATTGGATAGCTGGATGATATTGGAAAAGCAACTCAAAACTCATTCTACAGATAGTGGGCCAGTAGTATCATCATTTTAAATGGCAGATGTCACATGGTTCAGTGAAACAAGTTTTTATATAGGTGCTTTACTCTTTCAGGTTCTCTAAGGAATGTCTCACCTTGTGAAGACCTTACATTTTGGAGCTGTGACTGGTGCTGAAAATTTCTGAGTGGAACCATAAGTGACCGGCAGTCTAAATTATGGTAGAAGGATTAAGAGGAGTCATGTGAGTCACGCTGTATGAAACAAGAGAGGGCTGCTACTATAAGGGAAGCTGGGGCAAAAAGAATAATAAAAACATTGGAACAAATATAGCCATCTTTCACCATAAAATTCAGGTGTAATAACAGAGATATTTTTCTCACTATTTTATGAATCTCATAATTTTAACATTATAAATACTTTCTTAGACATTCAGGAAAGAACCACATTAAGCACCTCAAATTACTTTTGTACAAGGAAAGGTCCTTAAAAATCAGTGGGGATTATATAGAAGAAGAGAGAGTAACTTTCTAATGATCAATTTTCATTAGGAAAAATGCATGAATAAGGAATGCAAACTAGAGACATTCTTACTTGCATTTCTGTCGCTATCACTGTGTTTTGTTCTACTTCCATCTTAGGGCCCACGGAAATATAAAATGTGTAAAACCTACACAATCATTTAAAAGGTAACATAGAAGCATTTTATTTCTGTAGATTTGAAACACAAGAGTCTGAGGAATGGTAATTACCAGCCTTTTGAACACATTACACTGTGTGATGAGACAAGGAGAGCGTAATACATCTTTGACAAATACCCACGGTGCACAAGCAGGATACTGGCAAGCAAAATCTAATCTAATTGTACTAAGAGAAGATAGTACCAAATTGGCTTATAACAGAAGTACCACATGACTGTAGATCTCTTTTCCTGTGACATTTTGAAGGAATCTGGGAGACTGGTTTAAAAAAAAAAAACAACACTAGGAAAAGCCATCAAGCACTTTACAAATCTCTGTGCCTGGATAAAATGAAGGACAGGGATAATGATGCTTCATTTGCACATTTACAAAATGTGAATATTCTTCTCCTCGTCCTTCTTCCCCCTTAGTGTATTCTGATAATACTGACTGGTTAGCTTCAGTTTATCATGATTTTCTGGATTGTTCTCTCATTATTCTAATCTCAGCACTTTGGGTAATTCTATTGGATAGATTTTGTTCAAACCATCTAATGGCACAGTGAGGTTTAAAGCATTTACAGAAAGTTACAGTACAAAACAAGAAGACATTACAGCAAAATTAAGGTTTCACTGTAAATAAAGGCCATACTATATTTATAGATGTGTTCCTATTTTCACATAAGTCACTTAACACTGAACGTTATATTTTAACCCTACACCCCCCAATTCCCCAAAAGCATTGTACAATGAACTTGTCAAGATATCCAGGAAATAACCATCAGTACCTACTGGGCAGCCAATGCTAATCTGGTGCAGCAGTACAAATCAACAGTTTGAGAACAGTATCACTCTACCACACTGAATGAGACTGACTATTACATGGAGGACTGAAAGGAAATCTTGGCATTTACTCATTTACAAAATTGCAATTCAGTCTTGATGTGAATGACTTTTAGAATAGCAGAAGTCCTGAAATTAGAGCCATGCTGCAATCCATGGAGTACATTCTTTTGGAGAAAAAAAAAAACAACAACCCCACACTACTTTACTGCCTGCTGCGCTCATGCCTAGAACTGTGAAAATAACTAAGAAGAATGAAATAAGATAACCACCATGTTTTCGTTGGCTATTGCTGTCTGGGGAGTCACCATGCATTGGCTCCACTGTTGTTTCTCACATTTACCTTTTTTTTCTCTTTTTAAAGGTTTAGGCCAAATCTCCTACCGAACACATATCTAGGGAGTACACATATTTACATTTTCACTGTCATCCCCTCGGTGAGTCAAAGACACAGGAAAAACTTTCTTAAGTTAGTGATGAAAACTTCTCAATGGGGATTATGCTGCAGCAGGGAGAAGTATGAAAATCTAAGTGATAATGAAGAATTTGAATGTTTTCATATAAGAAAAGCTTAAGGAGTCAGAATTCCTCAAGAAAGTTTTTCCTTTAAATCACCATATGTTAGAGAATATGTTACAGACTTGCTTCTCTGACAACAGTTCAGCTGATCTCTCATATGAACATTCAGATGGCACGTTACTGACTGCTTCTCATTCAGTGAGTGCCAGGGATATGTGTAAGTGATAACCAGGTGCTTGCTGCTTTCACTTTGTAAAATACCAGTTAAAAAAAGAATAAATACACAGAATTACAAAAATTAAGAAAACATGTTCTCTTGAATAAATAGATGCTGTCACACATAGAAGTAAAACGGCAATATTGCTTTGTGTTGACAATCAGTCATTAATTTTAGCACCTAATTAAACATAGTTCCTTGGATTCTTGTGACTTTGAGGCAGCTGAAACAGTGATAATCAACTTTCACCTAAGGAAGAGCTATATCTTCAAATGTTTTAAAAGAACTAGTGATATAATTTATATTAGGCAGGAGATGCAACAGTAAACATTAGAATAATTTTTTGGGAAATTTATTAATTTTTTCTCTAGGCTGTAACTTGTTCCTGCAAATTCTTCAAACACATTTTCTGATAAAATTCTGTTCAAAAAAAATAGAACAGGCACAAAAAATTAAGCTGGAATTTTAAAACATCTCCAGTTTAAAACAATAACAATGACAAAAGAATATGAACAGGTCATTTCAGGTGAGTTTGTAATTCTGATGTACAGAAAAACTGAATAGATTTCTCACATATCTAAAGAACTCTGATATAATTCATAAAAAGAATAACACAACTGATTTGTAAAAGGCATCCTTCATGTATATTTGAATTTTAACAACCTAAGGTTTGGTAGAAGTGACTAACTTCTCTCTTCAGATTTTCTTTCAACTGTGGGAGAAGTATGGAAAATTGTATGAATGATTCATTTGTTGTTTAATGCCCAAACGGGAACAATAAAGGAAAATAGCAATTTTCTTTGAAAAAACATATAGTGCCCTGCCTGGTATCTGGGCAAAGTTCTGTCTATAGCCCAGTCCTGAATAGAAATGATTGCACTATTATCCAATCTTTGAGAGAGAGAGAGAGAGAGGGAGGGAGGGAGAATGTGTGTTGGGGGGTGGTACTTTTAATCAAGTTCTTTGAATATTCTTTCACAACCTGTTAATTAACTGACAGACCTCACATCTCCCTCTGTCGGGGGTCCTCAAAATCAAGAGAGAAGTACAATGCATGTCTTATAGATCTGGTACACAGAATCCACATTTGAAAGCTATTAGGGGAAAAAACGGCAACTATATGCAAAAAAGCATGTTTCTCTCTAAAAATTCTGTCATGTTCAGTACCAAGTTACTCTGTCTTGTAGTTAAGAGATACATTTAGAGATGAATAATAACCCCTTGAGGATAAGAGTTGATAATTTAGTCCATTATTTACAGAATAGCCTAGATGCCCATGAATATGTGATAATTACTATTAACAGACACTGAATGGAGACCCCAGGACCTATAAAAAAATTGATGTGCCTTCTTAAGTTCCTAATTCATTGACAGAAAGTGCTTAACACACTACTTGTGCTCATAGATATTTGGATACACTAAACAAGAGATTTTCAACTACTCTGTAGCATGAGATCTCCAGGAATGCTGCCATTTTTCCTGTATTATGGAAACGTAATTTAGGCTAGTTTACACTCTATTACCAAGACTATTGTTGTACCCCTAATGTCTTAGCAGGAGATCAGGTCTCTGAAGAAATAAAACCTATGCTTGATTAGCTAATCAGCTAATCTCCCTACTAAGCTGGTCTTGTTATTTCAGAATTGTAAATTTAATTAAATGTATAGAGCAGCCATAGAATCAAAGCAATGATTACACCTGCTGGAAAGCACATCCATGGAACTAAATGTATTTTTCAAGCAGCTTTAGCCTCCCAAATCACCTTCCTTGTTACAGGGAGGGAAAACAGCACAAGTTAGGAAACCAAAGAGGTGACAGTTATCAATAGTAATACAGAATATTTGCCTCCTTTTCTAGTAGTCAAAAGAACTTGCAGTTTTCTAATCCATTCACAATGATACCAATAATGAGGTTTCTTTTTGACTTAGGAAAGGTGGACATGTCTTCAACTGGTCATTCTGCAAGTCCTGAGTGGGTACATGTAAGGTCAGCCTAGACCAGAATAGAACAGGTTCTTCTCTGAATTCTGACAACTGGCCACAGGTTGGTATAAAAAGGTAGGAAAATCCCTATTTGCTCATCGAAATTAGTTTGTGTAGGCTACATAATCACTGGATTGTAATGACCTGAAAGAAATGACAATTAAGCACCTACTAGGGAGAGTGATAATCTGGAGGAAAATTCCTTATCCTTCTCTGTGCAACTGTTTCAACCAAGTGTTTCTAAGATTTTGTACCCCAAAGTACTAGTACCGATAAGCAACATACACTTATTTCATTCATTCATTTACCAATGTGATTCTGATCAAGAACTCCAAGTACCATTTGACAAGTTGAATCTTTAAAGACCTCAACTCTTACACATGTGGTTAGAGAAAGGATAAAAAAACAAACAACTAGATGTAATTAACTAGCCTATGTGCTTTTTGAGTTTTTGTTTCCTTTTTGAAGATTATAAATGAATCATAAAATGAAAATAGTTAATTTACATAATTTCTGATATTCTTTTGAGCTAGGCCCAAAACAAAATGCTTTAGATATTTACATACTAAAAATAAATGCTTACAAATGCTCTACTGAATCTAGATTAATTTCTGAGAACAATTTACTCAAGCCAGTCAAGACTCTTATAATGTGGACAGAAGAGATACTTTGAAACACATTCATGTTCCCAGCCCTTCGGAGCCAGACAGTGTGGCCACTGTCCAAATGTGGTCTGCGTCCAAACATAAAGATTAAGGCTCTCTGTTTGAAATAATGAGTTCCCGGCTAATTAAAAAGAATTCTATAAGTACCATAACATTCTTAAAATACTGAAAAAATTCTGAATCTTCTTAAAATACCGAAAAAAGTTCTTGACTAGAAAAATAAAATAAAGCATCTAAAACTGAATTCAAGTACTTTTGTTGTAGGCCACTAGTGGAGTGCCAACCTAAGAAGTGACAAAATTCTGAAGAGACTCACAGAAGGTCTCCAATCCTATTTGTGGGCTGGAGTTGGAATCCTCAGCTGCTGACTGAGCAGCTTCCTGAAGAGCAGAGAAGATTGGGATGGCAAACACATTAGCCACAGTTCCCCACCATCCAAACAGGTCTATGATGGAGTAAAAATCCTGAACATTAGGGGAGAAAATCCGTGGGGTGAGTTGTTCAGTTTGAAGGTGTGAAGAAAAACAGCCACGCATTTAAAATTTTTCAACAGGTAGCAAAAACAATGAACAACTGGCTCTTCTGAAAGGCAGTATTTTAGGCAAGTGATGCACATTATAGTGAATATGGTTCATTTTAAAATATTGGACATCCTTGGGAACCACCAACATTTTTTATCTTCACTGCGAGAGGAAATGAACCATTTTTGGGAGGGGGATGAAATGTTTGTCTATTTTTATTATATATGTGTGAGTGCATATCTGTGTGTACCTTATTGCTTGCGAAGGTTGGAAAATGGTCACTGCCCCTCCATTGTTTTCAGTTCTCTAAAGCAATGCACAATTTGTAATTTATTATGACCTTTTGTTTTTCTTCAAATAGCGAAACACTTCCAAACTGCTGATAGTTTAATGTTAAAAAATATCTTGTCTTGGCATTAAAGTCTGGTGATATCTTTGCTGTGTTGTAAGTCCCCAATACTCTCATAGTCATTTTCTTTTGGAAAAGTGATGTGGTTACCATTAGCTATTGACATGATCTTTTCTTCATCCTTGTTCAATGACTGGATCGCTTCATAATCAGGCTCCGGCTCTCCATTTGAATTGACTCCTGGTGGAGGCATGTTGATGTTTGGGTTTTTCTCAAAGTCCCGTACTGTAGCATAGAGATCGTTACCAGAAGATGGTGATCTCTTTGGAGTTATATCTTGAATAGAGGAGTAAGTGGATTCTGGCACTTTAAGAGTCTGTCCTGGCTTACTTACAGAGGAGTACATTGCAGAAATCTAGAAAAGAAAACGTTAGTTGAATCATCAACTATTTTTGTTTGTCTCTTCTGTCAGTCTCCCCCCTCATGGTCCCTTTTAGTGAAATGCTGGACACCTGACATGCATGGGTGGTTATGTACATTTAGGGGCAGGTAGGGTTGCAGTGGATAGAGCTCTGGGCCTGGAGTCAGAAGACCTGAATTCAAATCTGGCCTCAGAAACTTACTGTGTGACCATGGGTGCCTCAGTTTCCTCAACCGTAAAATGGGGATGATAACAGCATCTATTTCCCAGGGAGGTTTAGCACAACCTTGTGAATGTTATATAAATGTTAGCTTTGACTATTATTTACATATTTTGAAGATAGGCTTCTTCTATTGGGTCTATTTTTAAAATTTTTGGCTTGACCTTAATTTTGCTAACAAAGGAATAAAGTAGCTCAGGTGATTCCTGAGGAGGAAGGGAAGGAATAAGCATTTATTCCTGCTACTATGAGCCAGGACTTGTGCTAAGTGCTTTAAAAAGATCTCATTTGATCTTCACAACAAACTATTGATGACAGGATAAAATTAAAACTCCTTAGCCTGGCATTTAAGTAACCTATCCTTCAGTGACCTTCGAGTATTATTTCCAATTATTCCTCTTCTCAGACTTTCTGTTCCAGTCAAACTAGCCTGCTAGCTGTTCCCCACAGAAAACATTCCATTTCTTATCTTTGTGCTTTTGCAAAGATAGTCTTGACAAGTCTAGAATTCACTCGCTGTTCACCCCAGTCTTGTAGAATCCTGTAATTCCTTCAGGTGCCACCTTTCCTAATCCCAGATGTTGGTGCTTGCTCCCTCTAAAAATCACTTTATATTACGTTGTGTTAGTAAGCCATATCCACTCCTCCTTCCCAGTAAGAATGTAAGCCCCCTGGAGGTAGGAAATACTTCACTTTTGTATTTGTGTCCTCAGGGCCTAGCACATAATAGAAAACCATAGACAGAATACCTCTGACTCTGCACTCCTATTGTACTATACAATATTTTAAAGACCTTGTGGGAGTGTTTCTGGGGTTGGGGTTTATACTGAAAATTAGAGAATCAGACCAATGTCCCACATCCTATTGTTAAATAAAGAACAGAATGAGTGTGAGTGTGCAAGTAATGCACACATCCATGATGTAGAAAAAAAGAACATGGAACTGGGATCAAAAGAGCTGGGTGGGTGATCAGAGCCCCAGCTCTGCCACAAACTAAGTAACCTTGACTTCTTCTGGCCTCAGTTTTATGATCTGTGAAGTGAGTGCGTTCCTCTAGGATGTAGCTGAGGGCCCCACAATCCTATACATCCTCACATACATTTGATATTGCTATGCCTATAAGTATACGGAACAGCAGTTAATCTTTCGATGAGTTCTAAAGTCATTTTTAAAATTTTCACCAAATTAACGTGAAGACTGGTACATCCCAATTGAGAACCTAAAATGTAGGGGTTGATATAGTAAGAATAATAGAAAGCTTTAATGCTTTACAACTCTTTTATGGAATATTATGTCATTTTATTTTATTTTTTTTGAGGGGGGAAGGTGGGGAAATTGGGGTTAAGTGATATGCCCAAGGTCACACAGCTAGTAAGTGTCAAGTGTCTGAGGCTGGATTTGAACTCAGGTCCTCCTGACTCCAGGGCCAGTGCTCTATTCACTGCGCCACCTAGGTGCCCCCATTTTATATTTCTAACAGACTTGTGAGGTAGGCACAATGGGTGTTTCTATCTTCACTTCACAAATGATGAAACTGAGACTCAGAGTGATTTGTCTGTGGTCACATGGAGAGTAAGTGAACAGAGAACACCTGAGCCCAGGTCTTTCTAACTGCAAGTGCTCTAACCAGTATTCCTCAGCCTGTT
Organism: Gymnobelideus leadbeateri; assembly: GCA_011680675.1. Taxonomy (NCBI): domain Eukaryota; kingdom Metazoa; phylum Chordata; class Mammalia; order Diprotodontia; family Petauridae; genus Gymnobelideus; species Gymnobelideus leadbeateri. Next base: position 835,569 of record WOXC01005410.1, read on the forward strand.
ATGTATCACATACTCAGTATAATGTGATATATAACTTCTAATGTAGACAATGATAGAAAAGCATTTCCTTGGAAAGTAATTGTTAGAATAGATGGAAAAATATATCTTGAGCAATTAATGCAGGCAAGCCCTGCCTCAGAATGAGGCTATGTCCTAAAACTTCATTTTTGAGTCAGCTGTTTGAAATTCAGAATGCATTTTCCCATAGAAAGAATGTCATAAATGGTGAATATTGGGTTTCTGGCTCAACCCACAAGATTCTATTTAACCCCAAATGAATGGGAAATAGCAGGACAAAGCACTATATCAAATGTTAGAGTGTTTGGACTTTATTATGGACTAAATGGAATTTGGTGGGCTAAGCTGGGCATCTAATATGTTTTTATGATTTTGTTAAGAAAAGAATGCAAAACTTACAAGAATGCTTCTCCTGACCTCAGCATCATGACTGTAGCAAGTAGGGAATTTAGAGGCACCGGAAATATAACTCCCCTCCCCCCGTGTGTCCCCCATTACTGCTAGTCTTCCTAGGCCAGGGGGGGTGGAATATGCAGCCTCAAACCCACATGTGGCCCTCTGGGTCTTTGGGTGCAGCCTTATGACTGACTCCAAGTTTTACAAAACAAATTCTTTTATTAAGGGAATTTGTTCTGGGAAGTTTGTATTCAGTCAAAGGGCCGCATTTGAGGATGTAGTGGGCCATATGTGGCCTTGAGGCTGCAGGTTCCCCATCCCTTTCCTATGACATAGCAATAAGGGCACAGAATGGTTCATATAATACCTCTTGTTCTCTGTGGCTTTCAATGAAAACTAACTTTGGTGCAGCGGGATTCTTTTCAACTGTTTTTGGTGGGGGGAGGGGTAGTGGTGGTGGTGTTAGGACCTGTAATCATACTGGTGTAGTATACATGCATGCATGTACTTATGGGATGTTAATAAGTGCAGTGTTTATAGAATCATAAAATTACAGAAAGTTAGAGCTGGAGGGGAACGTTAGATTATCATCTAGCCCAATCTGAGGCCCAGAGAGATAAAACAATTTTCCCTAATTCACACAGCAAAAACCTACCAGAGCTGCACCTGAAATCCAGGTTCCTGATTCCCTTTCTCATGCCTGTTTTACCATATTGAGAATGCCTGTGACTAGAATACTCTAGTTTAGACATCTTTCCATTAAAAAAAAAATCTGTTTTTTACATTCCAGTAGATAGTTGTTTTTGCAAAAGAAAAAAATCTTAATATTTGTGGACACTATAGTTTGTCAGTTATTTCTAGGAAGAAATTAACTAAGTTACAAGTTTCCTTAAGTTAACAGGGCTTTAAATTGTAACATTAGATCATTGATCATAAATCATAAATTTAGAATTGGAAGGATTTTAGAAGCTCTCTAGTTCAATCTCCTAATCTTGCAGATGTGCAAACTGAGGCCCAAAGAGGTTAAGTGAATTAGGATTATACAGGCAGGAAGTGCTGGGATCTGAACCCAGTTTCTTTGTCTCCAAATCAATCACCCTTCCCACTCCAATATACTTCCTTCCACAACTATTTGTAAGAGGTATAAAATCCTAACAATATCTGCTTATAAATATGTAGTGATTTATGATTACCAAACATTTTTAATCTTATTACAGCCTCATAACAGGCACTGAATTAATGCTGCTTTATATAGAAGATGAAATTAAGGCTTAAAGAGTGACATCCAAGGCCACAGAGTGGATAAATGGCAGAACCCAGTCAAACAACTCCAAAGTCTAGTGTTCTTCTCACTACTAGTATATATAACAACAGACTGCTAATGTACAGAACGATAAAATGCTTCTAAAATAAATTACTTCAGGTATGGGACCTAATTTAAAAAGTTCATCTTTAAACAAGGAAACTTATTTAACAAATATAATTTCTTCTTTTTGTACATTTAAAAAAGATAACATGGAATAGAAACGCACATATCTATATGGAGATATGTGCACATTACATATACACATACATATATGCATATACACATATGTATACATATATGTATAGGTATATATACATGTGTGTATAGCTATGTATATGTATGGGGTGTGTGTCTATATTTATATCTATCTCTCTATATATGTTGTTGCTGTTCAGTCATTCATTTATATCTTGTTTGTTTTTTTGCTTTTTGATGGGGGGGAAGTTAGGGCAATTGGGGTTAAATGACTTGCCCAGGTCACACGGCTAGTTTTTTGTGTTAAGTGTCTGAGGCTGGATTTGAACTCAGGTCCTCCTGACTCCAGGACAGGTGCTCTATTCACTACACCACTTAGCTGCTCCTGTTTATATCTTTTATATCTGACTCTTTGTAACCCTGTGGACCATACTGTCCATAGGGCTTTCTTGGCAAGGATAACTGGAGTGGTTTTCCATTTCCTTCTCCAGAGGATTAAGGCAAACTGAGGCTAAGTGACTTGCCCAGGGTCCCACAACTAGTAAGTGTCTGAGGTTAAATCTGAACTCAGGTCTTCCTAATTCCAGGACCAGTGCTCTCTCCACTGAGTCATCTGTTTGCCTCCATCTATCTATGTATAGATACACAAATTGTATATTATATCCAATATACATATATCATATTACATATACACATGATAGATGTATTTTATATCTGTATATATGTAAGTATGTGTCTGGCATATGTGTGTATATATCTATACATCTATATATTTATATTCTGTGACTGACTTGGAGAGATGCAGAAATCTATGCTGCTGAGTATACTGAGGGAATTTCTCTGAGATCCATTTATATGCAAATGAATCTTGATTATTTCACTATATATGGCTCTACACCTTCAGAAACCTGACCCAAGGTTGAAATCTCTGATTGCTCCCATTTCTTTTCCTGTCTCCTTTTTGATGCAGAGGATCCGTGATAATGAGTAAATAAGAAAGCATGAGAAAAACCAAGAGGTGTCCATCAACAATAATAAAATGCTTATTTGACAACTGCCTAAGAGAGCATAATCTTTATAGGGAATCATTACAGGTAAATTATATGTAGCTACATCTATGGCTCCTCTAACTAGACTTGGGTTTTAATTGTGGTTATGATACTGTATGACTTGGGCAAGATGTTCCACTCCTCTGTACTCAGTTTCCTCATTTGTAAAATTATGGCATTGTTCTAAATGATCTCTAGGGCAGCTAGGTGGTGCAGTGGATAGATAGAGTGTTAGGCCTGGAGTCAAGAAGGTCTGAGTTCAAATTTGGCCTCAGACACTTACTAGCTGTGTGACCCTGGGCACCTTACTTAACCCTGTTTACCTCAGTTTCCACATCTGTAAAATGAACTGGAGAAGGAAATGGCAAACTACTCTGATATCTTTGCTAAGAAAATTCCCAATGGGGCTAGGAAGAATCAGACATGATTGATATGAGTGAATAACAACAACATATAAATGATCTTTACAGCTTCAATTCTAAAATCCTATGATTCTAAGAAAACCTAGCATAACAGTATTATTAAATTATAGACAGGAAAAAACCAAACAATATCCACTATTGTGTATCTTACGCCATTTTGTAAGGCAGCTAGGTGTCCCAGTGGATAGAGTGCTGGGCCAGGAGTCAGGAAGACTTGAGTTCAAATTCAGCCTCAGCCCCAGGGTTGTTTTGAGGAGCAAATGTGATTATGATTATAAAGTAATTAGCATTGTGCCCGGCACATCATAAGCACTATATAAATGTTATCTATTATTATTTTGTGTTGGTTTCTTTTCAACTGATTTCAAAAGTCTTATGCTATATAGTTTAAAGAATTATCTGTCTCTGGCACTCTTAGAAAGATATACATAGCCAGGAAATTCCCTATGGTAATAGCAGGCTGCCATCCAAGAAAATAAACTCGATCACATCCTTAGCATTGTCTACCATGGATATCAACAGTAACTGAATTTCCTTTGGTAATAAGGGAATGGATGCTCTGTACTGATTAAAAATTGCTTCAGGTATTATGAGTCATGGTTGGACGGAAGTCAAAATGTCCTTGATTACCTGGCATTCTTTTTTGACATAGTAATTCATCCATTTCAAAAAATCTAGGAAAGAAATGAGCATGTTTTTCTGACAGATGCTCAGTTTCCCAATTGCCAAGGGATATTTTCTTCCCCTCCACATATCTTACACACTGTGGGTAAAATTTCCAGCTGATCTAAGAGTCTTTTTAATGCGGGCTTGCTATTTGTTTACTGGTCATTGGCAAAAAAATGGTTCATTTCTAAAGCGAGTGTTGCCTCTATACTCCTGGTCTATCCAGTGTATCAGCTTCACAGAAATCTGGAAATGCATCTGTAAAATCCATAGCTATATGTGTGACTTGACAATTCTTTTTACCTCACTGGGGTCCTCTGCTTCATCTGTAAAATGCTGGGACTGGATTAGATGAATTCTAATGTCCCTTATATTCCCCAAATCTTATGACTTGATATAATTTTCTCCATCTCTCACCCTCCCCCCCGCAAAAAATTAACTTGGCAAATCTGTAGAATATTTTGCTCTTAGAATAACAACTGATATTTATGTATCATTTAAAGTTAGAAAATGCTTTACATTTACTATGTTTTTCTGAAGAGTAAGAATTATAATGTAATAATATCTTTGGAAATCTAGGAAGAAAGTGCTACTACTTACAAGGTACTTTCCTTATAACAACCCTGTGATTTGGGTACTGCAAGTAGTAGTATTCTCATTTCACAGGTGAAAATATAGAGTTCATATGAATTACTAGATAGCAATTCATCTGAAAAATGTACGGAGGTTTTATTGGTCTCCAAGTTCTGTATGACTCAAGATTGTGACAGGTTAGCATAAAAAAAAGAGGCACAGTGTGCAGGAACATGGAAGCAAAAAGTAACATTTCTAGTTCTGGGTGCCACATTTTAGGAACAGCATTATTTAAATGAGAAAGCAGCCAGAAAAGAAGAAGGAAGATGGTTCAAGACCTACAAGGATCAACGGAAGAAACTGGGGATATTTAATTGGAAAAGAGAAAACTTAGCGGGGCATGAAAACTGAACTCATGTATTTGAATGATTTTCATATGCTCTTTCTGGCCCCAAAGGGGAAAATGAGCAACAATGGGAAAGGAGTTTCAAAGAAGCAAAATTAGGCTTAATGAAAAGAAAAAATCTTCTAACTGTTAGAATGATAACAAATGTAATAGGCAGTCTTCAGAGGGAATGGATTTCTCCTCACCAGAGATTTTAGAGTAAAGTTTGGATGATCACTCTTTGGGTTTATTTTAGAGGGGAAGACTGTCAGGTATGGATTAGACTGTATATATGAGATTCTGTAATTATGTTACATATAAAAAAATTTTTAGATGAATTCATGGGTTAGATCCATCATGGGTTGTTGAGGAAAATTGAGGAAGCCATTGGACTATTCTAAGCAGGGAAGAAATATGATTAGAACTCTGCTTTAGGAAAATCATTTTGGCAGCTAAGATCATTGGGTTTCTATGGATGCTTCTTTAGGATACCTGTTGGTCTTTCTACCTTTTTTGGAGAAAGGGATCTGAATCAGTTGAATATTTAATTTTCTAGCGTGTCAAACTTCCATTGGCACTGACTGGGTCCAAATAACATTGGCACAGTTAAGAGAAAAGCATTTTGCTAGCTTGTTAGAATACATTTTACAGGGAGAAATCTCCAATGTATTTCCTTCCCCTCCCCCGCTTCCCTTTCATTTGTTGCCTCAGTTCATTTTAGCCACATCTACAATAATTATACTCCTTGTTATATCACGAGTTACTACTTAGCTTTACATCTTTATTTTTTCTTCTATAGTCAACTTTCCTAATGCTTTGTCATAATGACAACATGATTTTGATGTCTAAAGGAGATTGCTCCTGTTTTAATCTAAATCCATTTTTTCTTGTTTAGTTTTCCCCTGTCCAGGAGCAAAATGTTTCTGTGTTCTCATTAAAAAGCAAAATACACACAAAGATCACCATTGTTGTTAACTTCTGACCTCTCCCTTTTTTCTAAGTAATTTTGAAATTTCAGTGACAATAATTGGACATAAAACAATAAGCATACAAAGATGCTAAAATTATTTCTTGGTTTAACATCTGCCTCCTAATAACACCTAAGGACATACAGTGCAGCACTGGAAAACAGGAGAAAGTGCTCATATTTACAACAGAAGAGAATTGTTTTGGATTTTTGTTAATAATGATATTTTATTTCTTCAGCGTTTTAAGGTTTGTAAAGCACTTTATATTTTACAAATCTAATTTTATCTTCGTAACAATAATCCTCTGAGAAAACTGAAGTTCTGAGACATTTGGGTCAAATCTAGGTCTTCTTGATTCCAAGTTTAAGACTCTTTCTTGTTATACCTTCAACTAAAAGGCTTTTGACCAACCCTTGCTTGGTCGGAGCTACTGCAACACCCTGGGGAATTGATTATTGGTGGATAGGGAGAAAGAAGTCTTGGGAAAAAACAACAACAAAAGCAATGATAAAAAGTTATAATGAGTGCTGAGTGACAAAAGGAAGGGATAAAAGCAGCAGAGTAAAATCTAAGAGGCTCATGAGAGGGAGCAATAATTCCTTTATGTTTCGGTCTTCTTCTAGTGGAAACCTCAGTGACTCCCGCCCTGCACCTCCCGCAGTGTAGACAATTGCATCACCAGGTCTCTTCTCCTCTTGGTTCAGCTGGTGCTGTGTGTCACTAAGCATCACATGGGGAGTGGGAAGCAGCAGCTCCTACTGTCCTACCACATCCCCTCCCAAACTCAACACTGCCAAGCCTGTTCTCTTTCCACAGACATTGTGCTAATGGCTGATCTGAAAGTGGACTCAGGGAATGGGAGTAGGTCAAGGGGGAATAAAGATTGTCAAAGATGTCTATAAAGCCAAGAGGAAAGATGGGTTACAGTTTAAGGCAAGACCTTACTGTGATGAAGGCCCCTTTCCAGCCCTCTCATTCTGTAATGCTATCAACTTGGGAAACACCACCCAGAGGAGAAAACACTCTTAGCATCGTGTCTGACACATAGTAGGGCCTTAATAAATGTTTATTGACTGACTACTCCTTGATGCGATTTGCAAGTTATTCATCTTCTCATAAGGTTGGGCATTCCCTTACTCCATTCATTTATTCTTCTTTACTCTCTGAATTCTCTCTCATGATGACTTCATTTACTCCCGTGAGTCAGGTATCACTTATATGTGCTGTCATTTACAAGAGGATTATACTTGGTTGTTGGACCCCAGAGGGCAGAATTAACAATAATTACAAGTTGCAAGGAAGGAAATTTAGCTTTGTTATGAAGAAAAACTTCCTAACAATGAAAGCTGCCTCTGGAGGTCATGAAGACCCTTTCCTTGGACATCTTCAAGGAAAAATCTGGTGACCACTTTTTGGGCATGTTATAGAGGAGATGCTTGTTTTGGATAGTCTCTGTAGTCCCTTCCAAATCTGGGATTCGATGATTCTGAGTCAGAGTTTAAAAACCAGAGTTTAAACCCTGGCTCTGCTAGTACCTAACACATCATTTAATATTTTGGGGCCTAAGTCAGGAAAATGAGGTAGTTAAATCTTGCTGGTCACCTAGTCTTCCCTGAAACAAGAATGCTCCATATAACATTACAATATATGGCCATGCAACCAATGATGACCTTTAGTTTTCTCCCAGACCTCTTCCAGCCCATGCTTTAGAGCAGTGGTGTCAAACTCAGATAGAAATGGTCACTAAAATGTACAGAAGGATCCCTGCAGGGCACATATTGACTGAGAAAACCATATATTAACATATTCTATGTTCCACTGCATTTTATTTATTTTGTGAAATATTTCCCAATTACATTGACACCTTGGTTATATTTGATTCTATTGATCTTTTCTGATGCCTGCCTTCAAGGCTGATTCTTTGACATCACTAAGCCTTTTCCTGCCAGGAATATGATCTCTATTTCCCTGATTCTTTCTTGTCTTGTCACTTGTCAGTCACTCCTGGTCATGATAAGATGTTCAATGCCAAAGCCATATTCCTATTAACATCCTTAAGATGACATTTTGCCTATAGTAGATACAAATAAAAAATTACGAGGCACACACTTGGAAAGAGTAGGCACTTGTCTATCACAGGGATTTATAATTAGTAAGTCTGTATTATGCTAATCTCTCATGAGGGTGTAAGGGAATGTCTAGGGCTTTTTGTTGTTTAAAGCTTCAAACAGTGCCTGGTTCCTATTAGGCATCTAACACGTTTGTGGAATGAATGGTTGCAGAAACCTACCTCTTCTTCTGTAAGAGTTGGGTCTTCCTCTCGAGACTTGTAAGACAGCGAACTAAGTCTCTGTTAGAGAAAACAAATACATATCAAGATGAAATACCGTGAAACCTACAATTCAGTCTCCCCTTTGCATAAGCAGTAGGATATTTTGCTCATAAAAATTCCTTTCGCATTATTACAACAGCTTTTCAGATAAGCTACCATAAGGCTTTGGGATTGGGTTTGATAACTTGATTCTGAACAATAACTCCCAATATAAAGGAATGTAAAGAAATTGAGCGTTTCAGTAACTATCTGGCCTATTAATTAATCTGCTCAGGTGATAGCTAGTAAAATCTTGTTCATGCTTTTATATGATAATGAGCTAAAATAATCCAATAAATTAAAGGAGATGTTGTTTCAAAGTGTAGCTGAAGGGAATAATCTTTTAAAAATACAGTATCTCTTTAATAATCTTACATAATTTGCATATAAGCTCCTTCAATTTAGGAAAATCATTAGGCCATTTGAAATCTTTTCCTAAGCCCATGGATACAGAAACCATCTTATCTGTGTTTGAAATGTGACCACACTGTAAGGGGGCACACATTGACATATATTAGGAATCCTTGACTCATGAGTAGGGTTGAAATGTTCTAGAAGACAACCAGGTATCACAAGTCTCACCTGGGTAGACTGGGTAGAAATTTCATTCTTTTATAGTGAGGACCAGGATACAGATGAAACCTGGAGCAGCTAGGTGGCACAGTAGATAGATTGCCAGGCCTGGAGTCAAGGAGACTCATCTACCTGAGTTCAAATCTGGCCTCAGACACTTACTAGCTGTGTGTTCCTGGGTAAGTCACTTAACCCTGTTTGTCTCAGTTTTTCATCTGTAAAATGAGCTGCTGAAGGAAATGGCAAAGCACTCCAGTATCTTTGTCAAGAAAACCCCAAATGGGGTCGCAAAGAATTGGACATGACTGAAAAAACTGAACAACAACATGGTAAGAGTAATGGGCCAGTTATTAAACGAGGCTTTGAATACAACAAACATTAAAGGGATAATAGCACAAAAAAATGTAGCAATTGTAACTAAAAGGAGAATAATAGTTTACAGGGTAGAAAAGACTACTGGATTTTCCAGACTAGTATGTATCAGAGTGTTTTTGTCTGATCCCTATCCACATGTCTTACCATGGAAGAGAAGATTGCTACATGACAATTTTATTTTAATAATAGTTGACATTTATATTGCACATTTCAGTTTACAAAGTACTCTATAAACATTATATGGATTCATTCTCACAATAATCCCCTATTGTAGTACAAGTATTATTATTCTCATTTGGCCGATAAGATTATGGAGGCAGAGAGAGTCAAAGACCATAAATATCAGATCAATCATGTGGGAGAAGACAAGGGACATTAGAGGATTATGGGTTGTAGGGACAGTTAGTGCCACAGGGACAGTGTCATCTTGGGCAAAGCAACCTAACCCCAAGCCTCAATTTCCTCACGTAGAAATGGAGTTAATAGTTTTCAATGCTACCTACCTTAACAGGTTGTCTTGAGGCTAAATGAGAATATATTAAAGGACATTGTTTGGTGCAATATTATGCAGCTTATGTCTGTGTCTGGATATACCACATTGATGGGAGTGAGGACAAAAGCAAAGCAAATAAGGAATTTTTGTCAAACAAAGGACACCATCTAATGAATTTCATAAGGTGGGGCAAAAATATCTAGATGAATAAAGAGATGAAAGAAAAAATGATTTTGATGTTATTTCAAGAAGTGACTAAAAAGCCACACACTTGTAACAAAAATTAGGGCCTGTCATAACAGAGGACTTTGTGATTTGCACAGTTAAAACCAGTTTTACTTAATGAACTGCAGTTTTTATTGCCTGGAAAAAGAAAATTTATCAGATAACAGCTGACAATGTATAGCACTTCATAATTTTTAAAAGATTTAGCCTAAAAATCAATTACCATCTTTGGCTATAGTGCAGGTAAAGGGCTTCAGAATGGGTCAGGCCTGTGCTTCAATGCATTATGCATGTACTTAGAGAGGAACATTGGGAAGATAGGATAAAGCTGTAGCTTAGAAAGACTTTGATTCTGAAGACATTTTAATTAGATGAACACCTTTCCTGTGGCACTTGGGGGACTGCATCTGTCATCATCTGATTAATTCTTCAGAGCCTTAACCGTTTCAGTCAATTCACAGTCCCTGAAGAGAGAGTTTCATATAATGTGTGCCTATTAGATGGATATGTGGAGAGTTAAACACAAAGGAATAAATTTCTTGGTAATGATGATTAGGAAAGTTATTTTTAAAGATTTCTTATAACAAGCAAGAAGACAGAGTACTTGAGTTTGTGTTTACACTTATGAGTATACTCACTCTCCTTTCTTCCCTCTCTCCTGGAAAAGGCCAATTGTGATTACATGATGCTTTTTCACTCCCTTTAAAGACTCTATCCTTGTCCCTGGGCTGTTCAACATTTTTTTTTTTTTAAGCAATTGGGGTTAAGTAACTTGCTCAAGGTTACACGGCTAGTCATTATTTATGCGTGGGTGCTCATTTTCTGAGGCCGGATCTGATCTCGGGTCATCCAAACTCCGAGGCCGGCGCTCTTACTCACTG
>WOXC01005412.1:0-118756 GCA_011680675.1 Gymnobelideus leadbeateri
TTACTGCTGCTCCCAAGAGTGATTATTTTATATTTATTCTGGGCATGATAGAATGACCTGATTTAAATACAAACCCTAGAAATACAGGGTAAAAGATTTGGTCTGAAACACATAACAGTTATTTAAACAATTTAACAAAGTAAAATTTAAATTGAACGACATCTTCCATTTGTAGAACACATTTCTTAAGGAAACATATGCAACATTACAATTGAAAAAGACTTTGCAATTTTATTTTCCATAATTATTTGCATATTTATTTTCCATTTATCAAATTTCCTCTCCCCCTTCCCAATAGGAGGGCAAACTCTTGATTATTTGAGCTAGTGAAGGGAAACAGTGGCTCAAGTGACCAAAACTCTAAAATTTAACAAAACAGGACACTTATTGGACTTTGCAAGGTGTTTTAATATGAACACCTACTATGCCTGATTTTGGACTTAATACCTGAAAGAAAATAACAAAGATTGGGGTGGCTAGGTGGTGCAGTGAGGAGAGCACTGGCTCTGGAGTCAGAAGGACCTGAGTTCAGATCCGACCTCAGACACTTAACACACACACACAAACAAAAACCTAGCCATGTGACCTTGGGCAAGTTACTTAACCCCAATTGCCCTCCAAAAAGAAAAAAAAAAGACTTCTAGGCAGGAAATTTTAGTTTAAGTATGCAGAGTCAAATGGAAAAGTCAAAAGGAAAATTTCTGGTAAAATGGAAGGGAAATGTATTCAAATCGAGGTCTGTTTGCTACTGTATCAAAAGGAGATATAAATGGGCCAAATGAAACAGAGGTCAACAATAGAACAAAAGAATTCAGTCATAAAAGAAAAAGAAATTGGTAATACAACTGCTTCTTACATATGATTCCTACAATGAAAGCTCACTTTGTACTGGGGCACAAAACCTAAGAGGTTGAAGATGACTCCAAGGTTGGCTGTAAACCTGCTTGACTCAAAGACTGGTGTCACTCTCATCAGACATAAGGCATGTGGAAGAACAGTACATTTAGGGGAAAAGATAAGGAGTTATGTTTTTCATATGCAGAGTTCAAGATGTCTACTAAACATAAAATTTTGGGGGGTATATAGGTAGCTGTTGACAGGAGTCTGAAACTCAGAAGACTACCACTAGTTACATAGATCACTGAACTCAAGGTAGCACATGACATCCCAAAGAACAAGAGAAAAAGGCAGAAAAGCATTCCGTGGAAGTTGAATAATAAATATATTGACCCCTAACAATGAATCCTCTAACACCTGGTCCCATTACTGCAAATGTTTTACTAAACTGGGTTCCCTCTCCCCACCCCATTATTCTTCTAAATTCCTAATCCCTTGTTGGTATAAGGAAATCATACCATCATAATGACCGTGCACACTACAAGCTGACATTGTATTTGGAGGTAGAAGGTTGGTCAAGTTCAAGCACTTCATTTTAAAGAAGAGGAAATGAAGTCTCAAACATATAAGTCTCTTCTCACAAGGCTCAACTATTATCCACAAGGTTGGGATTCAAAGCCAAAGTCTTAACTCCAAATCCAGCACTTTTTCCCCCCACTACACCATTCTGTCTCCAAAGTTATCTAATTTGAATAGGCCTGGGGGCGGGGAGGGGGGAGCTCCAAGGTAATATGATTTCTCAAAGACTATCTGCTAAAGTATGTGAAGCCTTAGGCCTCAGGTGACCTTGGGGGGAAAACTGAAACTCTGGAAAGCCCCTTGTCACCCCACCTGCCCAAATAAGTGAATGTTAACAGAACAGTGAATCAATTTAAAAGATTACATGAGGAAGGGAGGGTTGCAGTAATCTTGTGGTTTTCCACTATATAACCTAGCTTTAGCTTCTGTTCAGCGGCCTCCTCCCCCTGGATTTATTTTCCAGTGACTAGACCTCCCGTTTCTCTCGAGATTCTAATAAAACCTTGTACCTTCACTTTGAGAGGTCTCTGAGAAGTCAATTCTGAGTTAGGGTCTCCGTATCCAATACGGGCCCATAATTCTACAAATCAATCTACCTCTGGCTAACAAATTTTTTAAACATCTGGCCCTCTTATTAACTCGGACATTTTTAATAAAGTCAGTTTAACTATTCAACTATCTCATTTTACAAATATGAAAATAGATTTAGAAACATTTACTGAATTGCCCAAAATCAAAAAGTTAATTAGTAGCACAGAGAAGACTAACTTCGCTACCTTTTTTCCTATTATGTTTTTTCCCCTATTTGCTGCTTCAATAATATGCAAGATTTTGGTCAGAAGACCACTACTGAAATTGAAAAGTTGTTGAACTCTCAAAGTCAACTAGGATAAAGACAACAGTAGGTTAATAAAAAAGCTCTTCCTCGTGTACCTCTGGTAAATGCCTGGTTACATGATGGAAAATTAACACAATATATAAAATCAAAAGCCGAGAAGCAGGAGGCTAAATACATAAACAAAAAGTTCCAAGAAGAGCTGTGAATTTTTAACAATCCTACGAAAGACTACTCCAAATCTCTAACAGAAGAAATGACAAAGTGACTATAAGGTTTTAGCTTATACCCTGAAAAATGGTCAAGAAAACAAAAGATAGGAATAACAAATGGTGAGACAATTGTGAAAAGATAATACACTAACATATGTTAGAAAAAGAGTAAACTGATCTAACCATTCTGGAAAGCAATTTAAAAGTAAGCTAAAAAGAGTAACTAAAAAGCCCACAGCCACTGTCATCAATCCATGTAAAAGGAGACTCTTAAACTGTGGAGCTACAGAACCCACAGAATGACAGAGAAGCTGACCTCCTGCTGAGGACAGCCCAGAAGCCTGGCAGGGAACCGCCAGCCCAGAACTCTTAAGAGCCGACCCCAGCCTCTCTGACCCCAGCCCTGTGTGGACCAGAGGTTTTAGCCCCAGGGCAGCCTGACCAGCAGCCAGCTGGAGGGACTTCAGAACACCAGCAGCTGTGGAATTTCCAGAATAATCAACATATAGATGCCAAGAACAAAGTGAGAGGTCAGTGCCCTGTAGACTTTGGGACTAGTGGGAGAGTGCCGGCTTCAAAAGCCCGAGACACCTCCGCCACACTGCAGTTTCAGCTCCTAGTCTGTGAACTGTAAGGGTACCTGGCGACCAGTCTAGGGGGTAATCACTCTTGCTTTAACCTTCTTGGATCTGGATTGCAGTCTGGGGGTGGAGGTCCTGGGAAGTGTGACCAGCTTGCCAGAGTGTGTGGAGGCTTCAGAGAGGCCACCCAACTAATACTTCCAGCAGCTGAGAAAACCCCAGCATTTGGGACAGAAGCTCCCCTGGCTGGTGGCAGAGTCCTACTGTGGCTAAAAGTCCAAAAGTCAAGTAACTGAGTGGCAACATGCCTAGGCAAAGGAAAAAAAATAAACAGAAAAATTCAACATTAGACTCCTATTTTGGGGCCAAGAGTATCGAAGCATGGAACAGGAGGAGGACTGTGAGGTCAGAACTCCTGCACCAAAAGCTTCAAATGAAAAAGAGCTGGTTACAGGCCATAGAAGACCTTAAGAAGCAGATAAGAGAAGTGCAGGAAAATATTGGGATGAGAAATGAAAATGGTGCAAGAAAATTATGAAAGGAGAGTCAAAAGCCTGACTGAGGAAAATAACACCCTAAAAAATAGACTTTAACTCAAGTGGCAAAAGAGGCTGAAAAAGGCAACGAGGAATGCCTTAAAAAGCCAAATTTGCCAGATGGAAAAAGAATCTCAAAGGCTCACTGAAGAGAATCTTTCCTTCGCATTTACAATGGACCAAAGGGAAGCTAGTGACTTGTGAGAAATCAAGATGCTGTTGAACAGATCCAAACAAATAAAAGAATAGAATGCAATGTTAAATATCTCATGGGAAAAACCACTGACATGGAAAATAGATCCAGGAGAGACAATCTAAAAATTATTGGACTAGCTAAAATCCATGATCAAAGAAAGAACCTAGAAATCATCCTCCAAGAAATTCTCAAGGAAAACTGCCCTGCTGTTGTAGAACCAGAAGGCAAAATGGAGGTTGAAAGAATCCACTGATCACCTCCTGAAAAAAGATTGCAAAAAGAAAACTCCTAGGAATATTATAGTCAGGTTCTGGAATACCCAGATCAAAGAGAGAATATTACAAGCAGCCAGGAAGAAACAATTTGAATATTGTGGAAATGCTATCAGGATAACACAGGATCTGGCAGCTTCTACACTGAAGGATGGAAGGACCTGGAATATGATATTCTGGAGGTCAAAAGAGCTAGGATTAAAACCAAGAATCACCTACCCAGCAAAACTTAGTAACATGGTTCAGGGGAAAACATGGTCAATCAGTGGATTAGATGACTTTCAAGCATTCTTGAAGAAAAAACCAGACTTGAGTAGAAAATTTGACATGCAGACACAAAAAACAAGAGAAGCATGATAAGGTAAACAGGGAAAAGAAATCATAAGGAACTTATCAAAGTTGAACTATTTACATTTCTACATGGGAAAACAATCATTGTAACTGATGAAACTTTTCTCAGTATGAAAATAGTTGAAGGAAATAGAAATATGTATATATGTGTGTGTGTATAGTCTTTATCGGAGGGTATATAGGTGTAAGAATACATATGTGAATGTGTAAATATATGTTTACAGGTATACATAGATAGAGGGCACAGGACCAATTTAGTAGGAATTTAGTAGGAAACTGGATGAAGGTGAAATCAAGAGGTGAGAGAGGAATATAATGAGAGGAGGTGGGGAATGACAAAGTGGGACAAACTATCTCATATATAAGAAGGGAAAATGGGTACAATGGAGGGGAAGAGCAGGAAGGCATAAGGAAATGGGTCATCCTTATAATCATTGAATTTGGCTCAGGGAGGGAATGACATACACAGGAAATAGGGTATCTCACCCTACAGGAGAGTAGGGGGGAAGGGGATGAGAGGGGGGATGATGGAAGGGAGGGCAGGCTGGGGGGGAGGGAAGTAGGAATCACACACTTTTCAAAAGAGGCGGGAATAAAGTAGAGAATAGAACAAGTGGGAGGTGGGATGGGGGGAGGGAAATATAATCAGTCTTCTTCAACAAATCTACTATGGTAATGTTTTGCATTAGCTACACATGTAAAACCTATATTGATTTGCTCATCTTCCCATTTAAGGGTGGGTGACAAGATAGGAAGGGAATGAATTTGGAATTCAAAGTTTTAAAACCAAACGTTTAAATATATATATATATTTAATATATATAATATACTATTATTGATACTACTTTATATGTAATTGGGAAATATGAGCAGGGGATATCCTGGGGGACTGCTACTTTGGGGAGGTGGGTAAGGAAAGAACTGGAGAGAAAATTTGTAACACAAAAACTGGCAGCAATGAATGAAGTGAAACAGAAGTTAATAAAGCATTTGGAAAAAAAAAACTGCCCATACCTTTTGGCTCAGATAGCATGGCTAGAGATAAGCTCTCAAGTTCATAATAAAAACCAAAGGTTGTTCTATACAAAATATTCATGCTAGCAGTTTTGGCAGAAGTCAAGAACTGTGGATGGAAGGTAGATTACCACAGATTACAGAATCACTGAACAAGGTGTAGTACCCGAAAGCAATGGAATATTTTGGGGGTTTTATCTGTAAGAAATAATGAATACCAAGAATATATAAAAGGCAAGACCAGGAAAATGTACAAAATTATGAGAGCAATATTAATGGAAAGAACTTGACTAAACTTAGTTTTGAAGAATAGATAAAAAAATGTATCTCCTCCTCCTTACAGACAGGAGTAGATTGAGAATGAGATACACTGTATGTAATAACATTAATAGCTGAGATATGCTGGCTAATTTTAAATCCTTTTCTCTCACATTATTGTATTCCCTGAAGGGATGACTTGCTGGATTAGGATATTTGGTTTTTTTTATTCTAATAATTACAAGGCTTTTCTTGGATCCCTTGATTCTTTTTTTCTTTTTCTTCTTTCTTTTTTGAGGGAGGAATGCAAGACAATCAGGGTTAAGAGACTTGCCTGAGGTCACACAGCTAGAAAGTGTGTCAAGTATCTGAGGCTGAATTTGAACTCAAGTCCTCCTGACTCCAAGGTTGTTGCTCAATTCACTGCTTCACCTAGGTGCCTCTCCTTTGATTCTTTTAAAATTTGTGCCTAGAACATGGAAACTAGATGCCTGGTTAATTATCCTTCATATTCATATATATTCAGTTTTTTCTTTATTTCTCTCTTCATCTTCACTCTTCAGTCCCCTATTCCTCTTTTCCTTGCTTCCATTACAGTTTTCATGCATGGGATCCTATGCATCATTTGAAATCACTTTTCCAAAAATCCAAAATACAAGTCAGACTACTCACAACTTTTTTCCCCTATCATAAATATTAAAACAGGGGGGTAGAGTCAAGATGGCAGAGTAGAAACATCACTTCCACGGATCTCTCACTCACACCACTTCAAAATTATATAAAAGGGGCACTCTGAACAACCTCTGGAGCTCCAGAACCCACAAAATGACACAGAGAAGCTAACCTCAGGCTGAGGACAGTCTGGCAGCCAGGCAAGGAGCAGCCAGCGCAGCACTTAGAGCCCAGGTCCGCATGAGTCAGAGGTTTTAACCCCAGGGGGGCCAGACCAGCAGCTGGCTGGAGGGACCCCAGAACACCAGCAGCTGTGGGGTTTCCAGAATTATCAACACATAGATGCCTAGGACAAAGTGAGAGGTCAGTGGCCTATGGACTTTGGGACTGGTTGGAAGAGCATGTGGCCTCTTTCCCCTGGGGGGCGAGAAGCCGCTCAGGAGCCCACACAGCTTGCACCACATTGCCACTTTGCAACTTCAGCTCCTGGTCTTTGAACTATAGGGGGGATCCGGCAATCAGTCTGGTGGGTAATCACTCTTGCGTTAACCTTCTTGAATCTGGATTGCAGTCTGGGGGTGGAGGTCCTGGGAAGTGTGACCAGCTTGCCAGAGTGTGTGGAGGCTTCAAAGAGGCCACCCAACTACTACCTCCAGCAATTGGGAAAACCCCAGCATTTGGGACAAAAGCTCCCCTGGCTGGTGGCAAAGTCCTACTGTGGCAAAAAGCCCCAAAGTCAAGTAATTGAGTGGCAACATGCCTAGGCAAAGGAAACAAAATAAACAAAAAAATTCAACATTAGACTCCTACTTTGGGGGCCAAGAGTATCGAAGCATGGAACAGGAGGAGGACTGTGAGGTCAGAAATCCTGCACCAAAAGCCCCAAATGAAAAAGAGCTGGTTACAGGCCATAGAAGACCTTAAGAAGCAGATAAGAGAAGTGCAGGAAAATATTGGGATGAGAAATGAAAATGGTGCAAGAAAATTATGAAAGGAGAATCAAAAGCCTGACTGAGGAAAATAACACCCTAAGAAATAACTCAAGTGGCAAAAGAGGCTCCAAAATGCAATGAGGAGAAGAATGCCTTAAAAAGCCAACTTTGCCAGTTGGAAAAAGAATCTCAAAAGCTCACTGAGGAGAATCATTCCTTCAGAATTAGACTGGAGCAAATGGAAGCTAGTGATTTTATGAGAAATCAAGATGCTGTTAAGCAGATCCAAACAAATGAAAGAATAGAAGGCAATGTGAACTAACTCATGAGAAAAACCACTGACCTGGAAAATGGATCCAGGAGAGACAATCTAAAAATTATTCAACTACCTGAAAGCCATGAGCAAAGAAAAAACCTAGAAATCATCCTTCAAGATATTCTCAAGGAAAACTGCCCTTATGTTTTAGAACCAGAGAGCAAAATAGAGATTGAAAGAATCCACAGATCACCTCCTGAAAAAGATCCCAAAAAGAAAATTCCCAGGAATATTGTAGCCAGGTTCTGGAATTCCCAGATAAAGGAGAAAACATTACAAGCAGCCAGGAAGAAACAATTTCAATATTGTGGAAACACAATCAGGATAGCACAGAATCTGGCAGCTTCTACACTGAGGGATTGAAGGGCATGGAATATGATATCCTGGAGGGCAATGGAGCTGGGATTAAAACCAAGAATCACATACCCAGCAAAACTGAGTTATCATGTTTCAGGGGAAAATATGGTCATTCAGTGGAATAGAGGACTTTCCAGCATTCTTGAGGAAAAAACCAGAGCTGAATAAAAAATTTGACATTCAGATAGAAGCAGCAAGAGATGCTTGAGAAGGTAAACTGGGAAAAGAAATCATAAGGAACTTATCAAAGTTGAACTATTTACATTCCGACAGGGAAAAACGATGACTGTAACCGATAATGAAACTTTTCTCCTTATGAAAAGTTGAAGAAGGGTATATGGGCAAATGAATACATATGTGAAAGTGTGTATATATGTTTTCAGGTATACATAGATAGAGGGCACAGGTCGAATTTAACGCGAAAGGATGATACTTAAAAGGTGAAATTAAGAGATGAGAGAGGAATATATTGAGGAGAGGGGGAGAGACAGAATGGGGTGAACTATCTCATACAGAAGAAGCAAGGGAAAATGATTACAAGGGAGGGGAAGACTAGGAAGGCAAAAAGGCAAAACCTTATCCTCACTGAATTTGGATCAGGGAGAGAATGACATACATACTAAATAGGATTTCTCACCCTACAGGAGAGTAGGGGAGAATGTGATGAATGGATTATCAATCTTTGCATTGGGCGTCAATGGAAGGGGGGGAGGGGAGGGGAGTTGGAAACACCCACTTTTGAAAAGGGACAGAACCAAAGTGGGGAGTGGACCAGGTGGGAGGTGGGATGGGAGAGAGGGAAATATAGTCAGTCTTTTATAATCTGTCTACTATGGGAACGTTTTGCATAGCTACACATCTACAGTATATACTGAGTTGCTTATTTCCCTTTTAAAACCAATTTTTTAAAAAGTATATAAATACTATGACTAATACTATTGTGCATATTATTGGGAGATAAGATGTGCAAGCATTGGGGCACAAGGATTCACCTTGTCCTACCAGAAAAGTTGAAGGGGGTATGGGAGAAGAAATGGGAGAGAGCAGACTGGATGAGGGGATATCCTGTGGGACTGCTATTTTGGGGTAGTGGATAGGGGAAAAATTGGAGAAAAATTGTAACTCAAAATCTGGTGGAAATGAATGATATAAACCAGAAGTTAATAAAGCATTTGGGGAAAAAAAAGAGTGATAAATCACTGGGTAGGGGCTAGGGGAATGTGATATTAGGAAATGAAGGGAACAAAAATAAAAGACATCAATAATAATTTAGAAAAACAGAAACACTATGTATAATACAGGACATTTTCTTGATGTTTCTAGCACTTTACAAGAAAAAATACTTTTGTCTCAGTTGTCTACATATTTAAGTTACATTGTTTCAGGGGCCTGAGGAATCTAGAAAATTACTTTACTTTTCCAATTTGCTATGAATGAATAAATAAAAGTTTAAATAAAACAAATATATATATATATTAAAAAAAAGAAGTTACTTCCCCTCTAAGTTATGATCATTTCCATATCAACACCACTTTTCCTTTTAAACAGTGAGATTATATTAACTATAGACTGAAACTGCCCCTAATTCCATTCTTTAAAAAATAATAATAATAATAATAATAAAAAATAATAAGTGGAAGTAACATTAAGGCAAAACAAAAGTCTGCAGAAACTTTCACTACTGGGTAAGGTTTATGTCAGGCCTGTGATCCATTTCCCCAAACTCCATCTATTTCAACCTAATAACCAGGTGGTATGCAATTTATAATGACAACAATATCAGCTCTGAAAACAAAACAAACCAAAAAAAAGGTATCAGTTCTGCTTCTCCCTCTACTAATCTTCACTCAAATGCTTTCTAAAAATGCTTCCCATTTCTTAGTTCTTAGATTTCTTCACATGCATATCTTAGTACATAATGCTATTTTGTCCCCACTTTCTATATCTGCCTTTAACTATCCTATTATTTTTGAATAAGATGTATCCTTATTGTGGGCATTTGTTATACCAGCCTCTGTAATTCATCTTACTTATTAACCATATTTTGTGCCTAAACCCAACTTCTTTTGAGTTTGTTTCTTAGGTACTGGTCTAATACCTTCAGACTCTCTTAACTTACTCTTCCTGTAGCATAACTATATTACTCCTGCCAAAATTCCTGTAATTTTTACATTTTAAGCCATAATTCAGAAATCCAAGTTGTCCAACACAATCTTAACTAGCTGTTCACATGCCACCATGATGAAAATATTATCTGTGTTCTGAAGGTTTCTCATCCATTATTTCATAATTTTAAACAATGCTTCCTAGATTTCTCTCAACAGAATCAGTGTCTAAATCAATTATCAGAAATGAATTGTAGTCCTTTAATTTAACAAGTATTATAAGAGCCTGCTACATTTTAGATATGTACCCTGAGAAAAAAGGATACTTCACCTTTTAACAGAAGTCAAATAGCTGTTGCTGCAGTACTCCTAATCACCAATGACGAGTGTCTTCTTCCTCTGCTGGTTCATGAAAGATTTATCTAATGGCACCTAAGAATCTACCCAACCATTCATTCCTTAGATGACGGGGGTAAGTAAGCTGCTTCCTTAGACTCTCCAGCTCCCCCCTTTTGAGGAGAGCTTCTTGTTTGTTTCTTAGGTCCAAGCACTCAGTAGTCTTTCTTGCCTTTCTCCTGTTTAATATTCTCTAACCTCCTGACAAAGGTCCTGTTCAATCCCCTCTCCTTCTTCAAGCAGAACTTTGTAGATTTTCTGCCCATATTGAAACTCTTAAGTTTTGAAAAGACATACTGCTCTCTAATAACATAAAAACAATGAAATTCATGTTATATAAATATCAGTTACCAATTATCCTATGTGATGTAAAGAAGATACTCAAATATGGGTTGGAGGAGATAGGTGCTAGAGTTTCTTCCCACTCTGAAATTCTGCCCTTGAATACTTCCCTTAATGATTTTCAAGTTTTGGAAGATGTTTATCTCAATTCTTACTGGAATAAATTATATTCATTCTGAAGTAGGGAAAAGTGATCTTACTGGGATCACAGATACTTTAAAAATATCTTCCCTTATTGCTTATCTGTCCTGGACTAGAAAGATGTCTTTCAGTATGGAAATAACTATTTCAAAAAGCTCCCTTTGTTGTGTATAACCTATAATACATCTGGAAGTCCTCACTTCTCATAACACCTATATTCTTATATTTGACCTAAAACAGCAGTAGTTGGGGCAGCTAGGTGGCACAGTAAGACTGGCAGCCCCCGGTATCAGGATGACCCCAGCCTCAGAAAATGAGCACCCACACATAAATAATGACTGGCCGTGTAACCTTGAGCAAGTTACTTAACCCCAATTGCTTTTAAAATATATCTATAAATAAAATAAATAAATGAAAGAACAGTAGCTATTTTCTTGTTGGATTGATTGGCTCAGATATTTTGTGTACGTGTGACAAATGCTCTGCATACCCAGGTTTATAAAAAAGGCAAATGTGATCGTTTTGTTCTCCATTTTTAATATGGATTTTTAATAGTGCATTTTTTTTTTTGCCTTTTGGAGATCTATTGGGGTTAAGTAATTTGTCCAAGGTCACACAGCTAGGTTTTTGTTAGTGTGTGTGAAATGTCTGAGGCCGGATCTGAACTCAGGTCCTTCTGACTCCAGGGCTGACTTACTCACTGCGCCACCTAGCCACCCCAATAGTGCATTCTTAGAATAAATAAAAATCTGATTCCTTGCCTCTATTTTAAATGAAATGTGATCAGAAATGGAAAGAACTTTAGGGGCTAGCTAAGCAAACCTAAACAAGATTCCCCTCTACAAGAAGTAATTATATAGACTCTGTGTGAATACCTCTAAAAAGGAGGTAAATCTTTCAACAGCTCTATCTTTTTCTTTATATAAAACCCACTTAACATCTCTGCAACTTTCACCCACTTTGGAAGTTCTAGTTCTACCTTCTAAGATAGTCTTCCCCCAGCATGTAATGGCTACCAAAAAACTGAAGATATCTATTATTTGCTATTCCAAGTCTTCTCAAGAGATCAAGGCCATTCATCCTCTTCTTTATGCACCTACCTGTAAAAGCAGTAATAGGTCCAATTAAATGTACTTCCCTCCTAAAACACAATACCCAGAACTGAACTCAATGTTCTGTCAGCTATCTAGTATAGAATATAGTTGTTTCATCATCTCCCTAGTCTTTAGTGCTATGCTTCTCTTAATGCAATTTTTAATCCCACTAGCCTTTTGGGTTGCCATCTCACACAAGTGACTATAACTCATACTGAGCTTTCTGTTCACTACAAGCCACAGATCTGTTTTCACTCATCACTGTATGATTATGCTTCCCTGATTTTGTATTAGTAAAGTTGATTTTTAGAAGCTAAGTATAAGGTGCAAAATTCATCCCAATTAAATTTCATCTTAAGATTCAGTCTCTTAGTATTCCAATTCAATCACCTCCCAGTTTTGTGTCATCTGAAAATCTGATGAGGTCGTTTGTTTTAACCTGGGGTACACAGATAAATAACAGGAGGAGGCCTGGGAATTAGGACAAGAAAAATAAATTACAACTTTTTGTATTCACTAATCTCCAAATAAATTTATTGTGTCCTTCAATTATGAAGGCAGGTAACAAAACATTATTCTGAGGAATGCATAAGCTTCACCAAAGGAGTCCATAACACAAAAAAGGTTGTAAATATAACAGAAACAAGAGAATTACAAAGAGTTCTTTGCAAGCTGACAGCAAACCATTACATCTCAGTCTGCCAATTGAAATAATCTTACAATCACCTACATTTCCATTACTCTATAGTATGCCTCTTTCATATTGCCCATAAGATTAATATAAGCTACTTAATCAAAAGCTTTGCAATTCAAGTTAAAACAAAAAAAACCAAGTAATTTCTTCAACAGGACCTGTTCCCAATGATGCAAAACTAACTCTCTGAGAGTACCATTTCCTTTCCTAGATGTTAGTAGCAAAATTAAGTTAACCTTATTCATCACCCATAATTAATGGATTCCATTCTTACTTTTCAAAAAAGTGGAATGGTAACCCTTCTCCAGTCTTCCTAGAGTTTCAAAGAACACTGACAATGATTAAGTATCTATGTATTCTGACTAGTTCTTTCTATAGCCTGGGATCAAACTGTGCTGATGACAAATTTGAAGACAATCCTATTCAGTTCTTAAAATATAAAAAATATTACAGGCAATAAAAAACCCTTTTAAGCAAAAGTATTTTTGACCTTTGAATTTCAAAAGAATTATCCCTTTCACATTTTTTTCTCAACATTAATAGCAAGCTACATTATCAATACTGAGATCTGTAACCTCAATTTAGTACTTTCAAATGAGAGAAGTCCTATGTGACTTATCTATTCCCTTCCAATTTTGGTTGCTTCAAGAGGGAGGGGTTGTCCAACCAATATGCTGGAAGCCTTTCTCACTTGCTTCTGACACTGAGAGGGTATAGAGTCAAGAGATGTTTTAATCTCTCTACTCAACTCATGATAACCATAACAGCCAGTTACCAAAACAGCCATAAAGGAACAAATAATGATATTCTTACTGTAATAGCTGATATAAACATATATAGGAATGTCCCGATAATTCAGCAGCAGTATCTGAACCTAATACTAAACAGTAAGTTGCAAGATAAAAATCATGACCGTACTTTACTCCACAGCTATGATGATTGCAACCAAACTTTCCTAGACTAAATCTAAATTTTTAAAAACCGGGTGGGAGGGATGAGCAAGAAATTTAAAATGCTAGCACTAGTCCAGAGAAATCTAGAAAAGTAAATTAGGGCAATTAGAAATAACTGGTATAGTGGGGCGGCTAGGTGGCGCAGTGAATAGAGCGCCAGCCCTGGAATCAGAAGGACCTGAGTTCAGAGCCGGCCTCTGACACTTAATCCACACAAACAAAAACCTAGCCGTGTGACCTTGGGCAAGTTACTTAACCCCAATTGCCCTAAAGGGGCGGCTAGGTGGCGCAGTGAGTAAGAGCGCCGGCCTTGGAGTTGGGATGACCCGAGATCAGATCCGGCCTCAGAAAATGAGCACCCACACATAAATAATGACTAGCCCTGTAACCTTGAGCAAGTTACTTAACCCCAATTGCTTAAAAAAAAAAAAAATAACTGGTATATTGCTAGCTTCCTAATTGGAGGGGAGGGGGTAAAGAAAAAACAACTGTCCCTTAAAAACATTTATCTTTAAAGGTTGCTAAGGAAGTTCAGTAAGAAAAACAGAGAAACTGGGAGTAGACTATTTCTAATCTGATGGTTTTAACAGAAGAAATAAAGGAGTGTAAAATAAATACACCAGAACAGTAAAGATGAATAAAAGGGCAAAGGTTTTTATTTCTAATAATCATAATTCATGAAAAGCAGAGCAGACATCAGATGAACCTTACTCTTATCCGGTTTGGAGAAAGAGTTGATCTTTCCATCCCCCTCTCTCCTCCTTCAGGTGTTTGCTGTAGAAATATATCAAACTCAACAGGGAAACACAGGGTGGGAGTTAAGAAAAAGGAAACAACTAGGGAAAGAGGGGTCTCTAAGCAAAAAAAAAAACTTTTTAAAAATCCTGACCCTCAAAGATAGGACGGAGATGAAAAGAACTAGGGGCACAATTTACACATGGAAAACAAAACTAAAGAAAAGCAACTTTGAAAGATTTGCTTCTTTGGGAGTGAGGGGAAGCAGTCAAGGTTAAGGAATTTGTCCTGGATCACAGAGCTAGTGTCTGAGGCAAAATCTGAAAACAGGTCCTCCTGATTCCAGGACTGGAGCTCTATCCACTATGCCATCTAGCTGCCCCTGAAAGATTTATCCTTGAGAATATGAGAAATCCTTTTCAATGAATTAACTATATCCCCTAAGGGTGAATGATAAAGCATGTTACCTCCTAAGGAAAGATGTAATATTCATAAGGTACAGAGACATACTTCTGGCCATGGCCACAGTGTGCATTTGTTTTATTTTACTATATAACAAAAGTTTTTATCTTATCTGAGTTTTTAATGGGAGGGGGTACTTTAGAAAGAAGTACAAAAAGTACAAGTCCTAAAGTATTTCCAGAAATTTATACACACATATTTATATGCACATATGTATATAAAAAGTGACAGATCCTCAGTTTCAGATAAAATTCTTCGTATTGTGCTGACTATAAGGAATTTACTGTGTGTATGAGTTCACAATAATACAAAAAAAAAAGTTTAGTGGATATAGTTGTTAGCCTAAAAGCCAGGAATGCCTGGCTCCAAGATCCACCTTTGATAAAAACTGGCTGTGGTAACAGAGACAAGTCACTCAATCTCTGTTTTCTAAGGAACTCTCTCAGACCCTAAAGTTGCACAGAAAGTACCAACACACAATGATAGATGTTCCCTCATCCAGAGTTCCCTTTCCAACATCACAGGCCTAAAATTTTGGTCCTTAAATTTTATTGTGTTCTTCCTCACACCATTACATACTAGAGTAAATAATTCCTTTGCCTATTCATTCACTTTAAATGTTAAAAGACAAGCAAGTGAACTGGTACTCCTTTTTCCTTACTTAAATCCAATTCAAAGCAACTGTTCTATACATAGTAACCCAACCCACCCTAACCCTAAAGCATGACAAAGGACTATTAGCTCTATATATCTTACATGGATCAGTTCATCATTAAATCATAAATATGATTACTGATCCAATTCACTGAATTCTCAATACTCACTACTCAAAACCTCATTCTTAATTTCTCCAATTTAATATACTTATTTTCATCTAAAAATACATAAGACTGTTTCTTGACTTGGCTTTTTTTAATTGTTGAAATGCTTTTCTTTGTTCATCCAAATCTTGTTAATGTGCCATTTGTTCTACTATTTACCTCCTTATTCTTTCTACAAGATGTTTTTTTTTTTTAGTATACTAAAAAAAATGTTTAAGAAGAAAAAGACTTAATTCTATATAGGGTCATAAAAAACTTCTCCTCTGTACTACTTGCAACAAAGAATATGGAACAACAAAAATCATACTCAACTGGTAACATACTAGGCAGATTATATTTTAATTCAACATTTAAATGATAATGACATAAAAAGAAAAAAAGCAGTCCTAAGCAGGTAGGCAAGATATAATGGTATTATTCTTACCTAAAAAATGAAATAAATAAAATTTAAAAATCTTCCATAGACAGTGAAAATCCCAAGTTAAAGTTATGTTTCTTCTTTCGGGAGCTTATATGGCATTACCAAATTATCATATAAAGTTTCTTCATATGCCTACTTCTAAGATGATAAAGAAAAAGAAAAAAAAGAGGGAGATGAGTTGTACAGCTCCAAACCTACAGCACTGTGTCACTTATTCTAGACCTTTGTTCTATTCTTAGAATATTTCATGGTGCTTTTTAATCTTGTAAAATGCTTAACTTTAATTTCCCACACCTAAACATACAAACTATACTTCCATACTATAAACACATTTCATAGTGATGACAAAGAAAAATTAATAAAATTAAGCCAACATACTACAAGAAATGTTGGTACGCAAGCTTATCAATGTTACAACTTTTTTTTCACTATAAAAACTGCATTGCCAAACACATTACCTAGGACAAAAATGTGTATTTTTCATACCACAATTAAGTTCAATCACATAATCTTTCTGCCTATGAAGAAAAAAAGTAAAGAGTAATGGTAAAAGGAATTTTCTTCCAAATGCTCTCTTCTGCCCAAAAAGGAAACAACACACTACAAAACCAAGGAACAGAAGAATCAAAATATATAATGGCTATTTGACAAAAACTGCTGTGAAAACTGTGACCAACTTCACACAGCATAAACCAAGATAAAGTCAAAATGGGTACATGATTTACACAAAGTGTGATAACATAAGGAAATTAGGAGAACATAAAATAGTTTATTTGTCAGATCTATGGATATGGGAAGAATTCAGGACCATGGAAAATAGAGAGAGCATTACAAAATGTAAAATAGATAGTTTTGATCATATAAAATTTAAAAGTATTTTTTTACACAAGCAAAATCAATGCAAACAAAATTGGAAGGAAAGCAAAAAACTGGGGGAAAATTTTGCAGCAAGTATCTTTGATAAAGGCCTCATTTCTCAAATATATAGAGAACTGAGTCAAATTTATAAAAATGCAAATCATTCCCCAATTGACAAAGATCAAAGAATATGAACAGGCAGTTTTCAGACAAAGAAATCAAAGCTATCTATAGTCATATAAAAAATGCTCTAAATCACTATTCATCAGAGAAATGAAAATTAAAATAACTCTAAGATACCACCTCACACCTATCTGAGTGGCTAATATGACAAAATAGAATAATGATAAATGTTGGAGGGCTTGGGAAAACTGGGACACTAATGCACTGTTGGTGGAACTGTGAACTGATCCAACCATTCTGGAGAGCAATTTGGAACCATGCCCAAAGGGCTATAAAACTTCATACCCTTTGATCCTAGCAATACCACTGCTAGGTCTGCATCCCAAAGATTTCTAAAGGAAAAAAAAGGGGAAAAGACCTATTTATACAAAAATATTTATAGCAGTTCTTTTTGTGGTAGCTAAGAATTAGAAATCAAAAAGATGCTTATCAACTGGGTAATATCTAAACAAGCTGTGGTATATGACAGAGAAGAAATATTATTGAGCCATAAGAAATGACAGGCAGGATGATTAAAAAAAAAAAACAGTTAAGACTTACATGAACTGATGCAACCAGGAGAATGTTGTACACAGAAACAGCAATACTGTTTGATGAAAAACTATGAATTGAGTTTGCTATTTTCAGCAATGCAATGATTTAAGTCAATCCCAAATTAATGATTAAGCATACTATCTACTACCTCCAGAGAAAGAACCCATACTGATTGAATACAGAATGAAGCATGCTATTTATCACTTTGATTCTTTTTCTTTTACTCTGGTCTTCCTTTACAAAAAATGACCAATATGGAAATGTTTTACATGATTGCACATACATAACATATATGATTACTTACTATCTCAAGGAGGAGGGAAAAGATGAAGGAGAAGGGAGAGATAGAATTTAGAATTAAAAATCTTAAAAAAGTTGAAAAATTGTTTTAACATGTAACTGGGGGGAAATGAAATATATATTTTTAAAAATATATATAATGGTTTCATTAAGGAAAAGGGGATGGTTTGTCCCTCCCTCCCCCTTAACCCCACACCTCCCATCTTTGCAGGGAATAGAGAAAAAATATAAGTAGTTCATCACAGAACACAATGAGATATTTAATGTGACTACTCTTTGCTGCATTATCAAATTATTTATAAAAGTCTGTTTGCCTACCTTATAAGGACAGCAGCATCAAAAACATCTGTACTTGCACAGTCACTGTGCAAATAGAAGTTTTGTAATGTATGAAATACTATGTCAAATATACTTCAAGTATATACTACTCATTTTCAATAATATGCATTATACTACTAAGTATTGAATGCCATCCTAAAGATTGATTTTTAAATACATACTATTTTCCAAATCAGTCTTTATAAAATGGTTATTTTCCAACAAAACTCGTCGATATTTTAAAAAGTGGCTCTTTCTCAAGGACAGCTTAACTATATTGTATTCCCTCAAGTCAAATATTATAATAAAAACTGCATCTGCTCTTTAGTAGTTTTCATCATACCAAAAATCTGCTACAATACTGTATGTTTCTTTTTTCTAAAGAATGTAACTATTAGTCCTGAAACAGATATTTAATGTTTTAGATTTAGTAACAAACATTAACTATGGCTACGGAAAGAGTAAACCCTACATTATCCTTTTTTATTAAAAAAAAAAGTTTATCAGTAAAGATCAAACTTCTACCAACTTAACATTCAGGTTTGTATCAAGTTCTCTAAGCCAATGCCACTTACAAAACCAATTCCCACTCCACCTATTTGCATGCATTAAAACTACCAGAAGACATCAAAAACATTCCAGGATATTGCTGAAAACAGCCAATGTTATATTTATATACAAATCAAAGGCAAATATTAAATACATTTAGAAAACACTGGAAGAACAATGGAATATGTGAATCAAAATGATTCTGTAAAGATTCCAGTTTATATTACAATATAATACTAACTGTAGGAGTACTGGTCTCTGCTATTTTTATATACATTTACAAACATACAGATAAGAAAAAAGATAAATTAGCTTAATCTAGCTAGTAAGTTATCTTATTCATAGCTAGGAGAAATTCTTATCAACAGAGAGTAAGAAAAAGTAACACTTTATTCCCACTGCCTATATGGTCTCAGTCCTAAAAGTAAATTAAAATCCAGGTCATAAGGTCTGTATAGTCAGCTCTTTTCTCCATTTCTAACTATTACAGAACAGTTAAATATATTTCATATTATAGTACCATTACATCTTTGTCCTGTATTTACCAAGAACACTTCCTTAAAGAGTTTTTTTCACTATGACCTGACAAACTTTTTTGAAACTCACAATTCCGATCCTGTATAAAGAAACAAGAAGCTTTTTGCCTTTGCAGAACCTTATCTGACTAAATAATTGATTTGGGTTATTTTATTAATGCTTTATAATTCATAGTCCAGCTCAGCATTGTGAATAACTTGCTACCACTCTGGCTCAGATCAGCCATGTTACTCTGCCAGGTTCAAGACTACTTGATGTATACACATTACGTCTTGTCCACCCACCCAACAGCAAAAGCAACACCACTCAATAAGGCGAGCTACCCCGTATGTAATCCAGTCCTTATAACCCTGGCCCCCACTGAAGTAATCATATAGAGAAAAAGAAAAAAGAAAAACATGATGAACCCTTCCTATACTCCTACCCCCACCCGAGCAACTTCAGCTCTCAAGAGTCTCCCAGCAGAATATAGGAAGAGAGGAGAAGGAGGAAGAAAAAGCCAAGCTAAAGAAAGTAGATCCGACTTTACTCGGGAGTTGGCAAAAAACGGCACGGATCTTTCCAAGAGTCCAGAACGGGAGCAACTCCACTGCCTGCAGCTTTTTAGGCTCAGAGCGCCTCTCCTGCTAATAACCCTTTGCTCACTGGATACAAGTACTCCACCATTTACAGCTAACTGCAAGAAAATTACGGGAGACTGAAGGATTCTGTAACATTCTGAAATGAAGTTGCTACAAATATAAGGAAGAAACTTGTAAGTCAATTTTGGCTGATATTAACATTTACAATCTAAGTAACATAACACCAAAACTATCTGCCTGCTATATTAATCCCTAAAGTGCCCACGACAAAACATTAACACTAGGATCCGCTGGGTCTATATGAACTATTTAGACACCCTCTTCTTACTGGACCAAAAGAACTTTAAACTTTTTTTTAACCAAAGCATAAATTAAAACAATTCTGCTTTATAAAAATTCCGCAAGTCACTAATTCATTCCTTTTAATTTCTTTATGATTGCACTTCCATTTCAGAATCTTCCCAAGTTGGAATTGAATTTGGTTTCAAATTCTGGCTAGAGAATTTCAGACTCCATAAGCAATGCTCCTTCAAACTCTATCTAATCCTCTAAAAATGCCAAATGTTTCCTACCCTTGGTGTTGAGCAAAAACAAAAGAAACATTATGTAACTTGAGTCCACTTGTGTTGCTCTAATAAACTAACCAGTATAATACCAGCTTAAAACAGAGTGGACATGGTTACAAAAGATTTCATGTTAAACACACATACACAAAAGTAAGCATCTTTAATTTGTTCTAAAATTTTATCTACGGGGCTTCAATTCTTTAAAGGGGGCGGGGGAAGTGAGGAGTGAAGGATGCTACTTTGTTTCTCCAAGGTTAACAGGTCACCTTTTGGAATTCTTCAAATTAATCCTTAAAAGCATATTCTTATACAAAATAGCCAATTCCATACCCAAGAATATATGAAATCACCCATTGTGAACTTAGTACAGCAGTACTCTCTTCTATACATATTAAGTAAAATCCAGAATGCTCTCTTCATGTGCTGATGAAAGATAGAGGACAAAACACATGTTTATTAAATAAGAGTGCTACAAAGCAGTTTACAATTAGGAGCCTCAGAATTTTAGTTAAAAAGTAAAAGGCAGGGGCGGCTAGGTGGCGCAGTGAGTAAGAGCGCCGGCCTCGGAGTTTGGATGACCCGAGATCAGATCCGGCCTCAGAAAATGAGCACCCACGCATAAATAATGACTAGCCGTGTAACCTTGAGCAAGTTACTTAACCCCAATTGCTTTAAAAAAAAAAAAAGGCAGATACAACAATATAGTTTTTAAATCCAAGATTTAAAAAAAAACATCATTTTCATGTAACTTCATATGGTATACACAAGAATGTGTTTTTTACAGTAATATTTATTAAGCACCTACTTCCAGGCATCGAGCCTACAAAGAAAAGTAGAAGACAGAGCAAACTATATGAATTTTTTTAAACCATTTTTCTACAATTAATACCTGCATTAAGCTTCAGGTGGCAAATTTCTATTCCAAAGGCAGTAAGCTCACAAAACATTCTTAGAAAGCACTATTTATCTTTTGAACATGATTTTCATGTATAAAAATAATCCCTTAATGGGATAATAAAAATATCTTTGTTAAATATTTCAATATAATATTTCAAAAAATTTTCCCTCATTTCTGGTTTTCTGCATTTATGCTAGAATTGAGTATGTTACAGATGCCAAGCATATTAAAATAATTTATGTCATCTATAAGCATACCACTTATTTTAAAAGAAAATTACTGTACCTTTTTCTCATTATCATAGCCCAGAAGCATAACTACAAAAACTACATCAAGAACAGTGCAATAAAGTACTTAGTAGAAGCATGATGTTACTCTTGTTCAATAGCTGTCAACATGAACACCAAGGAAAAAAAAAAACAGTAGGGAAAGGAAAGGAAGAACAAGCCACAGAAAAGAGATAAAACGTTTTCATTTTATTTTACCTTCTGGAAACACTTTATATTAATATTTTACCTGTAAATTTCAAAATTCTTTTATTTTCCATCATGAATATGAGAAATCTAACTTTTCAGTTCCATTATACATGAAACACTGAGAACAGACACTAATCTTTATAAGGCAGATAAAAACAAAGTTAAAACTTAAAGGAGTATTCTGTTCCTGGTACTAAAGTCTACTAACTAGAAGAGAATAGAAATAAAATTACATTTAAGCATAAGACATTTCCCCCAACTACTCAGCTATTCTAATCTAATTCTATAATCTAGTTTAGTCTTGGTCCCCTAAATAGTAAAGGAGGAAAAAAAAGAATTTCTCAACTGGCAAAAGTCATATTTCAAATATTACTCTGAGTCTGAGACAAATTGGAGGACCAATAACAAAAGATGGCAGTACATATAGGGTGTTGGAAGAAAGCAATTTAAGAACAAATTAAATGAAAATTTGAAAATTAAATGCTGTATTTATCAAAAATACTACTGTCTTCCTTTAGAAAAGAACTGATTTACTCAACTAAAATAAATGTTATATACTAAACTGACTCTGTAATATTACTTCTAATCTTAAAAATTCATCATCAATACCAATTACCATCCTGAAAAGGTGACAACTGACAATGGTGACCTTCAAGTAATAAAAAGCAGAGTTTACTGTAAAACGTAAGGCTAGTGAAATTAATAAATTTATTTGATAATTTAATTATAATATTTATAATTTTATTATACATTATGTATAAAATATATTATTTATTATAATATTAAATTTAATAATGAATAATTTAATAAAATTAATAAATCAGGAGATTTATGTTTACAATTCCTACGTACCTCTTGGATACGTATTTTTTAAAACAATTTAAATTTCAGGTTGCGTTTTAGAAACCCAATATACTCATAAAGTCATAGGCTCAGTGCTATAACTCAGAACACTGGGCCTGGATTCAAAAAGATCTGCATTCAAATCCAGTCTCAGACACTCCCTAGATGATTAACACAGGGCAAGTCTCTTAATCTCTGTTTGCCTTAATCCACTGGCAAAGGAAATGGAAAACCACTCTAGTATCTTTGCCAAGAAAACCCCATACAGGGTCATGAAGAGTCAGATATGACAGAACAACAACAATATAAGAAAGTTTAGTGATACAAACCAACATTAAACCTATGTTTTTATATAGCTATCCCTAGTATACCTAGCAGTATAGTACAACTGATAAGCATCAAAAGATACCAAGAGAAAAGATCCATTGCAGAATAAAGCCTAGATAGTGCTAATTGAATAGTTCCTTACAACTCCAGGGGAAAATCCCAGAGGAGGAAGGAAGAGGCGACAAAAGAAGGAAAGGTAAATTCAAAGAAAAAGAAACTGAAGAGAATAAGAAGTAAAGAGTACAGTGAGGACATGCAAGCAGAAAAAAAAAATAGGAGCAAAGGACAGCAGAGAAAGCTAAAATTTCTAAATTTCTATCATTCACTATGGGAGAAACATTTCCCCTCCCCCCATCTATAACTAAAAACTCCATGAGGTGAATTAATTTTTTCCTCCAATAGCATCAATCACATACACAAATAGTACCTTAGTGAAAAGAATATCAAATTGCACCCAAAAAATTAGTTTGATTCAATTTAGGTATTCATTTAGGATAGAGACTAGATATGTGATCTCACTGATAAAGGGAACTCTCTGGAAAGAGGAAAATTCACTTTACCAAAAGCAGGTCTTCAACTTTATTTGAATCTTACAGTCTGGGAGACTAAAGTAACTTGGCAGGGTCACACAACCACTAGGCAATGAAATCAGCACTTGAACCCAAGGTCTTTACTCACTTTCAATTTGTGAATTTCAACAAAGATTCTTAACTTTGGCTTCTGCCAACCAATGCTCAAGGACAAGAGAAACAACATGCAAAATCCAGTAAGATTTCTCTTTTAAAAGTTATAGGCAAGGGGTGGCTAGGTGGCGCAGTGAACAGAGCACTGGCCTTAGAGTCAGGAGGACCTGAGTTCATATCCAACCTCAGACACTTAACACAAAAACTAGCCGTGTGCCCTTGGGCAAGTTGTTTAACCCCAACTGCCCTCCAAAAAGAAAAAAAAAGAAGTTATAGGCAAAAACACAAGTTTTAATTTTGAACTTGAATGTATCTATTGCCAAAATAAGTCTGTAGAACACAAGGCAGACTTAGTTGTGGTGAGGTATGGAACCCACCCCACAACTGACATATATGGAAGTGTCTTAAATGGAGCACTGATTAAGGAAGGATCCTTCAACCAAGATTAGTTAACAACTATCACTACATCAGCTGGAAGAGGCACTTACAATTTCAAGTACCTGAACGTGGGAAAAACAAAGTAGAAATAATAAACCCTGGAGAAATTACCTGGCCATAATTGGTTTTTACAGGTTAAGAAACTGGATCGACCTCTACAAGTCACTCCTAATGTCTATTTTCATAAACCCTTCTCTTCCTATACCATAGGTATTGGTACCCTCTAGGCCCTCATCTCTTTGCCTTAGCAATCTTATCCACTCCCATGACTTCAATCACCCCAATATAGAGAGAGGCCTCTCAAATCTTTTTATCTTCGACTTTCCGCCTTACCTCCAGTCCATTATTCTAAATGATTACTGGCCATCTCCAACTAGATATTCCATTAACATCTTCAACTCAACCATGTCCAAAACTAATTTCATTTTGCCTCCAAAACCTGCCCCTCCTTTTAAGTATGTCTATATTTTGAAATACTGATTTCTCCTCAGACACTTAACACAAAAACTAGCCATGTGATCTTGGACAAGTCACTTAACCCCAACTGCCCTCCAAAAAAAAGGTAGTATTTTTAAAAATTAAAAAAAAAAAAAAGAAATACTGATTTCTATGATTTGTTGAAATCATAATAGCACCATGATTCTCCCACTCTTCCAGGTTTAAAACCAATCATCAATGACTATTCTTTCTCCTTTACCACTCATATCCAATCAGCTGCTTAGTTATTGCAAGTTTGCCTTCGTGACTTGTCCTCTCCTTAATACTCTCATAAACCCCACACTTCAGTCCCTTCTATCCCAGACTAAAGCACCCATTTGTCTCAAAGTGCCAAGGCAAATTTAAAATTATTACCTCCATCCTAGTTTAGTCATTTCTATAAATCCTAGAGGCAGATCATGCTTCTGATAGTGACATCACTATCACTTATTCTACCTAAGCCTTTTCTATATATATATAGAATGATTTTCCAGGTGCTACTGCCAGACTAGCAGGGAAAATTCCAGAAATTAAGTTGCAGTTATTTTCATTATCTGGAGAAAATGTGAATAAAAAGTACATTTATATCGAGAAAAATATCTAAGTTGCACATCAGAAGCAGCTGTTGCTTCTGCTACCCATTCAGAGAAAGGCAGATTTGTAGTAGCAGGTAAAACAGGGTAAGAGAAGGAAATTTATCTGAAGTCAGATCATCACAGTGAGATGGCAGTTGTCTGAGCCTAGGAGTTACAGGTTTCTCTATATACAATACCAACTCCAGATAAGGGGCAGTGGTCACTCAAAAGTGGGTCAGGGTCAGAAAGTACTTTGTTTATAGAGTTCCCATAGACTAATCAATTAACAATAAGAGAACTGCAAACCATGGTCAGGGTTATACGTGCCTCCTTGTCACTAGGCTGTGTTGCAAGATAAGAGAAGACCACAGCATATCCCACCTAAAGGAAGAAGTTTTCTGCTTCTATATGAAGTCCAAACTTCCCTTCTGACATGTCAGGAAATACATTCTTACACATTATGAACATATTTTCTGAACCAAAAATCATGACCATGTAAGAAAAGGATATACTAATGTAATCTTGCTAACAAGTTGCTTAAAGAAAAAAATTTTAATTTTTAAGTATATTTTCTTAAGATTATAAATCTCAGAAAAACTAGGATATAAAAAGTATGTATACATTCTAAATGTACATACCCATATAACATACACATACCTAAAAATATTTATACACATATAGTAACCCCATCTTTAACAATAGTTTCTGACAATGAACTAGGGCAGTACCGAATACAGATAGCAGGCATTTAATAAATGCTTATTGACTCATCACAGGAAATGCTCACTATACATAATGTGATATTCTCAAATCATGACACAGTTATAATAAAAAGTTGTGGTAAAACATTTCAACATAAAAAAATTTTATCAAACTTAATACCTCTTTTCCTCTATAAAGTCTTTTCTTTCCACCCCTTGCTCTTTTTCTCCACCCCAATTACTAATATTTAATACTGTTTAGTTATCAGGTAGGGAAGCTAGATGGCACAGTGGATAGAGCACCAAGTCTGGGGTCAGGAACTTATCTTCTTGAGTTCAAATCCCACCTCAGACACTTACTAGCTGTGTGACACTGGGCAAGTCACTTAACTCTGTTTGCTTTAGTTTCCTCATATGTAAAATGAGCTGGAGAAGCAAATGGCAAACCTTCCAGTATCTTTGCCAAGAAAATCCCAAATGGGGTCATGAACAGTCTGCCACAATTGGAAAATGACTGAATACACATGCCAGATACTAATGTATGTATACCTTTAAAAAAAAAACAAACATTTTGGATAGCTGGCAAAACAGTCATCAAAATACTAAAAATGAAAACATTACAAAAATTAAATGTATAATAAACCCTAACAAAACATATTTTATTACCTAATATACACACTTGTTTACTTTCCAGTTCTAAGCATCCTAGAATTTTAGAG
This sequence comes from Gymnobelideus leadbeateri, assembly GCA_011680675.1. Classification (NCBI taxonomy): domain Eukaryota; kingdom Metazoa; phylum Chordata; class Mammalia; order Diprotodontia; family Petauridae; genus Gymnobelideus; species Gymnobelideus leadbeateri. The sequence continues at coordinate 26,676 of WOXC01005412.1, forward strand.
CTAGAAGGAATCAACTATAGGTCCAATCTTGTGATATCACCTAGTCAAACCTTGTATGGACTACTGAAAAGAGCTCTTGATGTGATAAAACAGTTTATAGTCTAAAATTCAGGCTCTTGTACTTTAACTAGTTGTGTGACCACAAACAAGTCATTTAAGTATCCTAAGTATCTTCTTGCCTTGTTTTATTTTCCCCCACATTGTAAAACAAGAACAACAACTCTAATACCTACTTCACAGTATAGATACAAAGAAAGCACTTCTGCAGACCTTAAAGCATTATATAAATGGGAGTTTCTCTTACCACTGATAAAAAATGGATAGTCAGGATTAGAACTCATGTCTCCAAAAATTCCATACAAGATATTCTACTGTAATACATGTGCCGTATGAGATTTTGGGTAGGTAGCTGGTTTTTGGGTGGGTTTTTTTTGTTGTTGTTGGACCTCTTCAAACTTCAATGTGGGGGATGGGGGAGGGGAGCAAAGCCCTACTTTCTTAAGAGTTGAAAATTCCAATTCTATCAACTCTATGAGTATTAACTTGTCACAACCAAAAATCTTATAAATCTCTAGCCAACTAACTGTATTTAATCCTGTCTTTGAAGTTCACAGTAAAAAATAAATGAAGAGATGGATAATTAGACATCATCACACAAAAAAAGGCTGATTTTGTTATTTCTTAAAACAAAGTAAACCAGTATAAATGGTGATAGAAAATATATTTTCTCAAGATGGGGTTTCTTTTTTTTTTCTTTTTCCTTCTTTCTTTTAAAGACTGGACTTTATAAACACATGCAGACTGGAAATCCACTGTCCAGGCCAATCTCACCACTGAAAGGCCTGAGAGAAAGCCAGGCCAATACATTTTTCCAAAGATGAAAACATATAGTGATTTAGATTTAAATTCAAAGCTCATAGACTCACAGGATCCTCTAATCTCAGCCTATTACTGGGATTAAAAGTATGTGTCACCACTGAGTTATTGCTTTGCTTCTTACAAGATAATAACTAACTTAAATTACCTTGATGAAAGTACCCTAGTTTCTCTACTTTCCATTTATCTCCTTTATTTCCAAAACATTTCATATTCTAGGGGCAGCTAGGTGGCGAAATAAATGGAATGGCCCTGGAGTCGGGAGGACCTGAGTTCTAATCCAGCCTCAGACACTTAACACACTTACTAGCCGTGTGACTTTGGGGCAAGTCATTTAACCTCAATTGCCCTCCAAAAAAGCAAAAAAAAAATTTCATATTCTATGTTAAGACTGTACATATCCTGTAAATATTACAAAAATTTCCCCATTGTAAGTGAATGTACCTCAACTTTTAAAAAGACAACCAGCATGGGTCGACTAGGTAGAACAGTGAGTAAGAGCGCCGGCCCGGAGTTGGGAGGACCCAGGATCAGTTCTGGCCTGAGAAAATGAGCACCCACACATAAATAATGATTGGCTGTGTAACCTTGAGCAAGTTACTTAACCCCAATTGCTTTTAAAAAAACTAAACAAAACAACAACAACAACAAAAAAAAAACCAACCAGCATGGATCTCCTAAAGTAAAGGACTAAAAAGCACATACAAATTTTCATTAATTATGTAATATAGGGGCAACTAGGTGGCACAGTAAGAGCATGGGCCCTGAAGTCAGGAGGACCTGAGTTCAAATCCAGCCTAAAACACTTAACACAAAATTAGCCGTGTGACCTTGGGCAAGTCACCTAACCCCAACTGCCCTACCCTTCCCCCTCCAAAAAGAAAAAAAAATTATATAAGCAACCGAAGCACTTTTCAACCTTAAAGTGGACAGAACCTGGACTTTGCAGCTCTCTCTTGGATGGGCAACTCTGCTTGGTCCCAACTCTGTGAACAAGATGTTTTTCCTAGAAAATGGTGGAGTAGAAGCACAAACTTGGCATGAGATCCCACTCCTCAGGCACTTCCAATACCTGTAAAAAAAATGACTCTAAACAAATTTTAGAGCTACAGACCCCACAAAGTGACAGAGAGACACAAATCTCCCACTGAAGGCAAGAAGGTAACAAAAAGGGTCTATCACACTGAGCTGGGAGTCCCTGACCAGTGGCAGCCAGAGCAGAATCACCTGCAGCTATGGCAGTTTCCAAACTTCTCAACCCATAAATGTCAAAGACAAAGTAAAAGGTCAGTAGGGAACTCTGTTAGAAGGGTGAAGGAAGAGCCCAGTAAGGCCCTTGACCCTGGGGCAGAAAGTGGTGGAGGTGTGGTGGCAGCACCATGTGGCTGCCTCAGGAACTCCTGGCCTACAGATCATAGGGAGAAAAAGTGACCATTCAGAGGGTAATCACTCTTACTTTGACCTGCTTGGATCTGGATCAAGGTCTTGGGTGGTGGTCATGGGGTGTGTGACCAGTGAACCAGAGCTTGTGGGAGCTGTAGAGAGGGTGCCCTCCTAATAGCTCTGGCAGTTGCAAAAACCCCAGCAATTTGGGACATAGCTCTCTGCAATCTGGAAGCAGATTTCTACCATGGCAAAGAGTTCAAAAGTCAACTAATTATCTGGTAACATGAGCAAGCAGAGGAAGCACAAACAGACCAGAGTCCTTTTTTGGGGATAAAAAGGATCAAGGCAAGGAACCAGAAGAAGACAACAAAGTCAAAACTCCTGCATCAAAAGCCTCCAAGAAAAATATGAATTGGTTACATGCCATGGAGGAACTCAAAAAAGGAGTCTGAAAATCAAGTAAGAGAAGTGGACGAAAAATTGGGAAGAGAAATGAAAATGATGCAAGAAAATCATGAAAAGAGAGTCAACAGCTTGCTAAAGGAGACCCAAAAATACATTGAAGAAAACAACATCTTAAAAAATAGACTAACTCAAATGGCAAAAGAAGCCCAAAAAGCCAGTGAGAAGAATGCCTTAAAAAGCCAAATTTGCCAGATGGGAGAGGAATTTCAAAACTCACTGAAGAGAAGAACTCCTTCAAAATTAGATTAAATGGAAACTAATGACTTTATGAGAAATCAAGATACTATAAAACAGATCCAAACAAATGAAAAATAGAAGGCAAATGTGAAATATCTCACTGGAAAAACCACCGACCTGGAAAATAGATCCAGGAGAGACAATTTTAAAATTACTGGACTACCTGAAAGCCATGATCAAAAAAAGAACCTAGACACCATCATCCTTCAAGAAATTCTCAAGAAAAATTGCCCTGATATTTTAGAACCAGTGGGGAAAATAGAAATTGAAAGAATTAACTGATCACCTCTTGAAAAAGATCCCAAAAAGAAAACTCCTAGGAATATCATAGCTGAATTCCAGAGTTCCCAGGTCAAGGAGAAAATACTACAAGCAGTCAGGAAGGAACAATTTGAGTATTGTGGAAACACAATCTGGATAATACAAGACCTAGCAGCTTCTACATTAAGGGATAGAAGGGCTTGGAATATGATATTCTGGAGGTCTCTAAGGAGCTAGGAATAAAACCAAGAATCACCTGCCCAGCAAAATTGAGTATAATGCTACAGGGGAAAATATGGTCATTCAATGAAATAGTGGATTTTCAAGCATTCTTTATGGAAAAAACAGAGCTGAACAGGAAATTAGACTTTCAAATACAAGAAGCAAGAGAAGTATGAGAAGGTAAACAGGAAAAAGAAATCATAAGGAACTTATTAAAGTTGAACTATTTACATTCTTACATGGAAAAAATGATAATTGTAACTCATAAGACTTCTCAGCATGAGGATAGCTGAAGGGAATATATATATGCATATATGTGTATACATACATAATGTATATGTATGTATAGGAGCGTATATGTGTACATAAATATATATTATGTGAGTGTGGGCATATGTATGTTCATGTATACATAGACAGAGGGCACAGGATGACTTATGATATCTAAAAAATAAAATTTAAAAAAAAATAGTAAAATTAAGAGGTGTGAGGAATTTATTGGGAGAAGAAAGGGAGCAATAGATCAGAGTAAATTATCTCATACAAAAGAGGCAAGAGAAAACTGTTACAATGGAGGAGGAGAGCAGGAAGGTGAAAGGGAATGGGACAACCTTATTCTCACTGAATTTGGCTTAAGGAGGTAATAACATACATACTCAATTGGATATCTTACCCTACAGGAAAATAGGGGGTAGGGGATAAGAGGGGAGATGATAGAAGAGAGGGCAGATTGGGGGAGTGGGAGTTAGAAGCAAACATTTTTGAAAAGCAATAAGGGTCAAAAGAGAAAACAGAATAAGTGGGGGGCAGGATAGGATGGAGGGAAATATAATTAGTCTTTCACAATATAACTACTATGGAAATTATTTGGGTAACTACACATGTATAACCTATATTAAATTGCTTATCTTCCCAGTGGGGGCAAGGAAGGAAGGAAGAAGGGGGAAAAATCTGGAACTCAAAGTTTTAAAAATAAATGTTTTAAAAAAATTGTATTTTACATGCAACTGGGAAATTAAGATATGTAGTCACTGGGGTATAGAAATCCATCTTGCCATACTAGAAAGTTAGGGGGGTGGGGGGGAGGCTATTCAGAAGTCTTGCTATTTTGGGGTGGGTGGTAGGGGAAAGGAGGAGAAAATTGTAACTCAAAATCTTTGTGGAAACGAATGTTGAAAACTATGAATGAATGAATGTCTTTCCTAGGATAAACTGATCACCAGCAATCTTCTCATCAAGCTTTTTAACTTAGCCTGAAATATAATCAACCCCTTCCCCACCTTTCTTAGCCTCCTTCTCCCCTTTAACTGCAAAGATGGAAGATAGAGCACTCAACTCCACCTCATTTTATATAGGGCAGAACCTGGATTCTGCAGCTCACTCCACTTTACATCTGTAACTGAGTGGTCTCAATTCTATGGAACAATATGCAACCTGGTATCTACCCTCTCAAACCCTTTCCAGTTTCCTCTAGTGTGTTATATTCCCCTGTTAGACTGTAAGCTCCTTGAGGGCAGGAACTATCTTTTTCTTATTTGTATCCCTCAGTACTTCAAACATACAAAGTTTAATAAATGGTTAGTGAAGTGACTACGAAAGACAGCTATTACCATTATCAGGAAACTAAAGGGTTTTCCTGTTACCATCCTCTTCCCTATTAAAGGGCTTTCAAAGACCTAGAATGGTAGAGGAATGATAAGAATACTGCTGAATTCTGTCCATCAGAACCATGAGACTTGCCATAACCACTCTACCAACAAATAGTAATCTTCTCTACTTCTCACCATAGACTTCACTATGACTTTAGTCATCAGTTTGATATGTGATGGTCTACATAGAAGAGGATCACTGAAAATGGAGAAGATGGTTGTTGCTCTTTGTGTTCAGAATAAGACCAAAATGTATTACTATGTTGGGGCCAGACTGTGGCTGATCAGATCAATATGAGCTACCATCCATCAATAGTCCATATGAACATTTGGAATGGAGATGTCTCTAAATTTACACATCTCACATTTCCTCTTCTGCAGTTCTTATTTGTTCACAGAGCACAGGGCCTTCTTTGATGCAGGCACATCATGCTAGGTGGTCCTGTGCTAGTATCTCCCATGCCTCACAATCAATTCTTCAGAGAGACCCTGAAAGGTCTCTTTCACCATAAAAGTCTATTAGACAATAGTATGTTTGGCATTCAAACAACATGGCCAACTCAAGAGTTGTACTCTCTGCAGAAGAGTTCAAATGTTTGGCAGTTCAGCTCAAGAAAGGACCTTGGTGTCCAGTACCTTATTTCACCAAGTGATCTTCAGAATCTTCCTAAGATAGTTCAAATAGAAGCGATTCAGCTTCATGGCATGGCACTGGTAGGCTATCCAGGTTTCATAGGTATACAATACTAAGGTTAGTACAATGGTTCCAGACCTTCAATTTCATAGGCAGTCTAAATCCCTCTTTTCTCACACATTCCTTCTGATCCTCCCAAACACTGAACTAGCTCTGGCAATCCATGTGTCAAACTTCATCATCTATATGTACATCCCTAGAAAAGTATACTGCCAAGGTAAGTGAAGTTATCTATAGCATTCAAAATATCTCCATGTGCTGCAACTGATGGTTCCATGTATGGACAGGCAGTATGGTACTGGCTGGTAGAAAACCTCTCTTTTCTTGGTGTTGACTGTCAAGTCAAAATTAGCACAAGCTGCAGAGAACTGATCCATATTCTGCTGCACCTCTGCCTCAAAGGCTACACAGATTGTACAATCATCTGTAAACAAAAAAGTCATGTACCAACTCAACCTCCACTTTAGTATTGGCTTATAGTCTTTTCAAGTTAAATAATTTATCATCAATGTGATAGTTGACTTTGATGCTATTTTTATCCTCACTGAAGGAATCTGACATCAATGAAACAACATGCTATAAAGCATGTGTGCTAGTACACAATCCTGCTTTACTCCACTGGCAAGTGAGAAAGCACAAGAGTATCATGCATTATCCAGAACCCATGGAGGCATGCTGTCATGAAAATGACATATCATCCTGATTAACTTCTCTGGGCAATCAAATTTTGCCATGATCTTCCACAAGCTCTCATGACTGACAATATCAAAAACCTTGGTCAGTTCAACAAATGTTATAAACAGACCTCTGTTCTTCTCCAGACATTTCTCCTAGAGTTGTCAAACAGCAATACCCTCTCAACAATTCCTCTGCCGTTTTTTGAAGTCACACTGACTCTCACACAGATGACCATCTTCCAGGTCAACAATCAACCTATTAAGGAGGACTGTGGCAAGAATCTTGCTGGCAATGACTAAGAAAGATATCTCCACCCACCCTCTCCACCCTTCTCCCCCTCATTGTTAAAGAACACCTATATCCTTTTCCATTTCATTTTCCTTTATATGAAATCGTGGGTCTGGCTTAAAGTGATCTGTACTCTAAGCAACAATGTCAGTAACATTTTTGTAGGACACCAATGTAATAGGGAAGAACATTATTCAAACAACTTTTAAAATAAAACAGTGTTCAATTTCTTCTAGGAAATTACATCTAGTTTTTCATGTGTTACTTAAAATAAAAAACAAGTCTATAGTTAATTCAGCTGACATGCCTTTTTATTCCCCTCCCCCTTTTATTTAGGGACATCCACATATGAAGCATTTGGTCTGGCTTGGTCTTATTTTCTGTCCCGTTATTTACCATGTATTCTCTCCAAGTCACCATGTATTCTCCCAAGTCAAAGTGCTTGATTGATGCTGATGAGAAATTTGGGTCTGAGAGAGGACTAATTTTTTTTTGCCCAAGGTTGCTGAACTACTAAGCAGAACTGGACTAGATCCCAGGTCTTCAGACAACAAGTCCAGCACTCTCCACTGTACCCTAGTTATTACAATTCCTCTTGCTATAAAATAACCTGACAATTAAAAAAAATAACTACACTTACAGTCAGAAAACCAAGGCTCTGATACAGCTTTTCCAGTTATGAGCTGAGCTACTTTGGGGAAAAAAAAAGGTCAATCCACTTCCCTGTAATCAGTTTTCTCATGTGTAAAGAGAGGGGGGAGGGGAGGCAGTGGAGGTGGGATCAGTGAAGAGTCTGGGGAAAAGGAAACAGTTGGACTAGATGAAATCCTTAAATTTCCTTAAATCTACATCTGTGACACTATGAATTTGCTATGATTCCTTTTGCTTTCTCTTTGAGAGATATCCCCAGTCTCACAGTTGAAACCATGAACTCTTCATGGACAACCTCCTCCCCCAATTAAATAATCTCAAGTTCTCTTCTACACCTCAATGTTTTATACCTCCAGGTGTCTGAGTCTTCAAATATATATGCTTCCATTTCAAAATCAAAAGGTTTAACACCAACCAAGTTTTTCTCCTATCATTCACCTTGCCTTGTAGCAATTGCCTTTCCTGTCTGACTTCCATACTTCTGTTAACAGGCCCATTATTCCTAATCAAAACAAGAAATCATAGCATTTGAGTCTTTCTTCTTCACCTCTATATTCAATAGTCAACAAGTCCAAGAATCAGCCTTAGAAACTATTATTTGTTTTGCCATTAAAGGACTTAATAAAGTCTAAATCTGAATTTGGACACTTAATAGCCATGTGACCTTAGGCAAGTCACTTAAACCATTTGCCTCAGTTTCCTCAACTGCAAAATTCAGATAATAATAACACTTATATCTTAGGGTTGCTGTGAGAATAAAATAATACTTGCAAAGCATTTAACATCATGCCTGACATATAGCAGCCACTATTTATAAATGCTATCATTATTATTAAATTTCCCCCAACCTAGAAAATTTGACCTTGCTATTCCCTTCAAGTAAATCTCTCCTCCCTTTCACAGCCAACTTCCAAGAAAATTAACTAACACTTATTGCTTCTACTTTACCTTTATACTCATTTCTCTCTCTCTTCCAATGTAGTTTCTACCTCCATATCTCAAATCAAACTGCTCTCTTCAAAGTTGCCCATGACCTTTTAACCACTAAATCCAATGACCTTTCTTAGTCCTCATTCTATCTGCAACTTCTGCAACTTGAGGCTACTGACCACAACCTATAACTTACCTCATTCACTGCTAGACTTCTGTAACATTGCTCTCTTGTGTGTTCAATCATTTCTTAATCTCCCTTACTCACCATTAACCTCCTACCCACCCCAAGTAAGTGTGTCCCCCAAGGTTCTATTCTGGGTCTTCTACATTTTCTCTTTTCAATTTCATCAGTTCCCATAGGTTTAATTAAATGCCAATAGCACCCAATCTCTCCCAAACTCCAGCCTTATACCTGTGCTTGCTGGAAATGTCCAGTTGGCTATTTCATTGAAATAATCCCTGTCCACCCTCAATTTGCTCTTCCTTCTAAATTGTCCTATTTTTCTATAGGGTATTACCTTCCATTTAAAGATTCTATAATCTAAAGTTTGATTACAGAAATACATTATGTAATATTATTCCCATGACATGGAAAAAAACACTATACTTGGAATTGAAAGGTCCGACTTTTGAGTCACCATTCTGTTACTATACAACCATTGGCAAGTTACTTTACTTCTGAAAAGCAGTTTCTTCATCATAAAATGATGGGAGCAAACAAGATAATCTACAAGAACTCTTCTAGCTCTAACAGATATGTATCCCATGAATGCATATCACCTAAACTCCTGCTCCCTCCCTCTCCAAAATTCCCCCCTTTTGAGGACATCACCATTCTGTCACCCTCATTTGTAACCTAGTCTCCTTGTGACTGCTTCTGTATTACTCCAGAACTCTAGTTCATACCATCATTATAACCTAGATTATTTTAGCCTCTTAATCTGTTCCTCTGCCTCCAGTCTCTCCTTTCCACAGGTAGTGTTTACTTCCCCTCTCCCCATTACCAAAAGGTTAAAATACATCCAGCTACTACTTCACCTCTTCCACCCCAGCCCCACCCCCCCCCAAAAAAACCCCATGTTCAGGATTAGCCTTTGTTTCCAAAAATAAATAAATAAATGAAGCCACAAACCCTTTCAAAGTTTCCTACTGAATTGAGAATAAGACAAACCTCTCAACCTAACCTTTTAAGTCTCTCCATAGTTTGATTCAATATATTTCCCAAATATTTCTTATTATGCCACTTCAAGCACTTCATGTTCAAAAAGATAGACTGCTTAACCGTACTCCTACTTCCAACGATTTACACTAGCTTTTATCATGCCATAAATATGCCCCCTCAATTCTGCCTCTCAGAATCTTTGTCCTTTAAGGATGATTTTAATTGTCACAGTCATCTGTAAGGTCTTATCAAACTCTCATCTTCCCTATTTGTAGTGCTTTCTCCCTCCACAAATTAGGTAACTATGTTTTTATATTCCTTATGCAACTGAATTTACTTATGCACCACCTAATCCATGCATACAAGGCATTTACAATTTGAACTAAGCAGTTCATAGTAGCCAAATATTCATTATTCTAAAAAACTTTTAAACTACTCAAAAATTACCACCAATTTACACCACAACTACCAACCTATATGCATATCTGACCCTGACAATAACTGACTTGAGTCAATATATCCCAAGTACCCTTAAGAACAGTACCATAAGTGAAAATAGTTATAAAGTCAGATAAAAATTTCTTTCTTACCCTTGTCATACTTCAAGTGCCTTGAAAATATTAGGAGAGGTAGAGGTACATGGCTTTACTGCTGTTAATTTTCTGCTATTTCTTTAACATACTTTAACTAAGTAGAAAAATATTATTAATAACAATCTTTTTTCCAGTCTAGAATGTCTTTCTGATGTCACCTCCAAAAACAAGCCTGATTCTGCTCTCCCATACTAACACAGACCACCATAAAGCAGCCTAAATGATATCATTTAGGGAACTTTAGAGCGCCATTTAAATTTTAGCTCTATTATTATTTCACTCCATAGGTTTTACATTAATGTTGACAAAAAAATCATAGTGAGGGCTGCTAGGTGGAGCAGCAAATAGAGCACCAGCCCTGGAGTCAGGAGGACCTGACTTCAAATCCAACCTCAGATGCTTGACACACTTACTAGCCCTGTGACTTTGGGCAAGTCACAACCCCAATTGCCCTCCAAAAAGAAAAAAAAAATCATAGTGGGCAATATGGCAGAAGTAAAATAATAGAGGGAAATAGGACTTCAAAGAAGAGCTATAGGGAGGCATCTAAAATCAATTCTTTGCAAGGATGGAGAAAATTGGATAACAGCATCCGTACTTTCAGACTTTTACAATATGTTAATTAATTCTGCTGAAATGTTTCTTTTCCCCCTTCTTCCTTTTGCCTAATAGGATGACACACTCAAAAATTCAGAGATACTCTGGGAAACAAGCTACCAATAAAACTGATAATTAAATTTAAAAAAAAAAAACAGAAAAAGGAAAGAGGAAGCCAAGTAAAATTTAAAAAACAAAGACTCAAAAGAGTGATTTGGGGGGTGGGGTAGTGGGGAAAATAAGGAGAAAGAGAATGAAACAAGATACAGAAAGAGAAACATATAATTTAAGGACGTCTATCTATGTTCCATTAAAACCAGTAATCGAATTCAGTCCAAAGGTCTGATCAGTGAAAGAGCATTATATCAAGGGAGGAAAGAGTGAGTAGCTCCTGAAGTTTTTTAAGAACTAAAATCCAGTCTTATATAGCCTTAAGGAGTCTAGGAGACCACTAAGTGGCAAAGAGGATAAAGTGCTCAATCCACAGTCAAGAAGTTCTTAGTTCAAAATCTTAGCTCAGATACTCACTAATATGAGTATCTGACCCTGGGCAAGTCATTTTAATCTCTGTCTACCTCAGTTTCATCATTTGTAAAATGGGGATAATAGCAAGTACCTCACAAAGGTGTTCCAAGGATCAGATATGCTAAGTGCTATCAAGTGCTACAAAAACCATAAAGCATTACATAAAGCTGTTAGTAGGAGTAAACACACACACACAACAACAACAACAACAACAACAACAACAACCGTCACCAAGTGAATTTTCAATAGATTTGAATTATCCTGGCACAGAAAATTTGACAGAGGCCTGTGGCTTAACATATCATTTTAAAGAGGGTTAACAAGAAGCAATGTCCTGTCCCTGATCCAAATGCTGCCTTTCTGGCCTGGTATCCTGGAAATTACCAATCCTGACAGCAAGGCATAAAACTAAAAAAATTCAAAAATGACATTTTTTCTATACAAAAATTCTCCATACTAAACATGGATAATTCAAACTTAAGAGAATCAACAGGGAGGAAAAAGAAAACATGCAATGATATCATATTTGTAAGAGAAGAGTAAAAAGCCCAATTGCTAATTAATGAAATCAAGCACCTGGATAAAGTAAAGCTTTTGGAATTTTACAATTCCAATTTAATTTGAAAGGATTGATTCCTACAATTTTTCTAGTCTTTATTTCAATTTTCAGCTGGTCTACTAATATACAGTATCCCAATATATTTCATACCAAGATATTTGTTCTAACCAAATTGGAACATAAATTACATATTTTAAATTTAAACATAATTATATTTTAAAAGGCTCATAAATAGCTAAGCACAAAGTTAAAAGAGCAAACTACAACATTTGTTTAAAAAAAAAAGACAAATACTAAAGAAAAATCTCACCACCTTATGAGCCTCTTTTCAACAGTGTCAAGTTCGTTCATCGTATCAATTTTCCAAAGTTTTCATTTACTTTGAGAAATGCTGCAATTACAGAAAAGCTACCTTGAAAGTACCTTCTCAAGAAATATAGGTAGAGTTTTTGTTGTTACCTAAGCAGTAAATGACATTATGACTATCAACATATTTGCTACCTACCATAAATATCATAATGGTGAAAAACTACCCCTTACTTGCTCTCTTTTACAGATACAAGGGAGCCCCATTCACAAAGCTACACATTCATTTCTCCACCCCCCCCCAACCCCACCATCCCGAAATACTCAGGATGGTATTATCAGAAGTAAGTTCCTAAGTTATTTTCTACATCAGTAATAATTCTCAAGTAGGTTCTCTAATACCAGAGATTCTCTTCCCCCAAGATAAAAGGGCTTCAGGGTATGAGCAGGTGATGTAGGGAAGTTCTTTACCAGTTCTCAAAGCTAATTTATTAGCTAGGTAGATACTGTGGGAATCATCCTCCTTACCTAACTAATTTAGTGGCATAAAATTTAGACTGTAGACTCTTCAGCAACATTTTTAAAAAAAGCTCCCTTACTGTTAAGTGAGAGTGGAAAAAATAGAACTTTCCAATAGATTTCTTTGTCCAGTACCAATATTACTGGAACTTTTAAACCAATACATGTACCTGCATCACTACCAACTACTCCAGGTTTCTATATTAATTAATCTGAATTACTAACTAGTATATTTAAAATGCAGACATTTTGCCATTTCACGAGAAATCTTCAACAAGGTAAGCCTAATTTACTATACTTTTTAAAAACCTCTGTCCTAAAACTAATAGCCTAATTCAAAGTCCTTGACTATAATAAGCATAATTTGACACAATTATAGTTAATACTATACCAGCAATTAGATTGCCTGGGGATTTTTTTAAAATGGTATCTAGCAAATAAAAAAAAAAACTAAACAGCTAATAGGAGAAAAATAAGTGCTGAAAGCACTTCCTTATCGGCTTTAAATCCATCAGGAAAATAAGCTCACCGCCCCTAAAAAAGGTTCCTGCTTTTTACCAATATATAGAGTTAAAAGTTAATATCAGACTTTGGAGAAATTTCCTTTTAATGCAAAATGTTTCATAAGATATTTTTTATAAGTTTAACGATATTTTGAAGGATCTTACCCCATTACATTTTACTAATTTATTTTTAGTAGTTTAGACATTATTTCACAACATCAAGACTTTTTAGTTATTAAAGGTCTAGAAATATCTAACAGTTAGTTTCACTTTCAAGGTCTGCCCAATTACATCTTTCCTGGTTGGGTTCTTACAGAAGGAAAATACAAGTGAAAAATCAAATATACAAACAAAAGCACCTTAGTACTAGAAAATTTTTGTATTGGTTTCCATTCATTGATAGGAATTATAAGAAAGGTTTTGATCCTACTTTAAGACTAAGGCTGATCACTCAAACAAACAACAACAAAAAAAAACCACTACTCAAAAGGAAGAAAAAAATGTAATATTCATAGGATATTATAACCACAGAAAAAGCTTCACCTTTTTGAGCTAGAAAGCACATTGTAGCCAAATACTTGTTATCCTAAAATTTTAAAGATACCAGTCTCATTCATTTTTTACTGAGAAATATAGTACTTTACAAATGGAGTATGAAATTTCCTTTCAGTGTGAAAATTCTTCAAAATGTTTTGAAATTTTATACCATTAAAATATTAGTGTTGTAGGGCTTTCTCAAGCATCCAGAACATAGTTTCAACCCTTTTTCTAAGTAAAAAAGTTTTTTCTCTTTTCACAAAAAATATGATTTAGAAATTAATACAGTAAGGATGGTGAATGTCTTAAATCACTTTATATAGTTCATTCAAAATATGTTTTAATGTATGACTCTCACTTTAGTACCAATTACCTTAAGTAAAAAGATCAGGTATTAAAGTATAAATGTTAAGAATGCTTAAAAAGACATCTAAATAAATAAATGTATCCATCAAGAGTAATATTCAGTAAAACAACCAACATACATTTAGAAAAAAAAAAAGCCATGAGTTTAAGATCATAATGTGGTGTTCAATCCATGTTGTTTTCAAAACACACACACACACACACACACACACACACACACACACACACACACACACAAAACCAACTTTTAAAAGTGTGCTACCTCCCTACACTTCATTAGTTCATGAAAAGGCAAATGTTACAGTAACTAAAATGGTACAATATGCTATGTTATACATTGAATGTCTGATGCAAGAAAACTTCCCTTATTTTGTCTAGAAAATTAAAAGATGGTTTCAAATATACATAATTTCCCCCCCTCATGACTGAGATGCAACCTAGTGATGCATATTGGTGCAATCAACCAATTAAGCCTACTACAAGGCTAGCCATCTTAGCTAGCCAAATGCAACAAATAAACAAAACCTAACAAGGAGCCCATACAGTCAAAGGCTATGCCATATCATGCTATACCATCCAGTAAGATCATCCTTTACACCGAAATAAAATGCTAGCATGTAGAAAATAGTCAGATAACTAAAACAAGTAAGGGAATACCTGAACATTCACTAGTGTTCATCAATCTACCCATCAAGCTGGGCAGTCCACCACAGCATAGCAGAGGCATAATTAGAGGAAAAGCTTTCATCAAGTTCATGGAACTTTTATATCATATTAACAAGTGTCGTTGACAATTACTTCCTAACTTAAAGAAGGGTCATAATACCTGCCATAGACTCTCAAGGTGGAATTTTATAGGTAACTACTAACAGGCAGTCTGTATTACCAGTTTATATAACCAAAAACAAAAGAAAAAAAACTCCTGCTCCAGTAACATTTAAGTGTTTACGTATTTCAATAATAATTCAGGTATATATCACATCTATACTATATAGCAACTGACCCCCACCCCCACTATTACTTGTTGTATGGTACCAAAAAATGGGGCACTTCGTTTCACCTTTAAGTTCCACGAGGAGTATTTGGAATAAGGGGAAAATAGAGATGATGAGACTTCCTATAAATGTAAAAATGGCAAATGCTGTGCTAAAAATGGGGGAGGGAAGGAAAGAGTAAGGAAAATCAATAGTTAACAAAGCAAAATATCCCCCCAGCCTTCAGTCCCTCTTACCCACCAATGAGTGCCACGAGGACCACCTCACTAAGACATTTGACAGCCAGGAGTTTCCTGAAGGTGGACTGCTCTGCAGTTTAAAACAAATTATGTACGGACACTGCCTGGACTTTTGTGATTGTGTTTGCTTCAACCAATGTTCAGTTAGGCCGAGATACCTTAAAAAAGAAGCTTCCCCAGGAGAAGTCCTAAGAAAACAGAGCCCAGAAATCAAAACTGGAGGAGGCAAGTGTCCTGGAGAAAGGAGAGGACACAACTAGGGGCCTTATTTGGCAGAGAAAGGTGCATAGTGTTCCAGAGTGGGGGTGGGGAATAAGAAAAAAATTAGTTTAAAACCAGGAAGGGGGAGAATAAGGGGGGTTAATTAAGACATTAGGCGAATCTCTCCCCACCCCCACTTCCCCCGAGAGGGCATGGGCGGGGGAGGCGGGGAGGGGGTGCCTCGGAGGGGGATGGGGCGGGGTAGCCAGGGGCCCGGTGTGTCGAGTGACAGCTCGGGTCCCCGAGCTCGGGGCTGGCAGCCTGCCTGCCTCCCTCACCCCCTCAACTTACTTCTTTCTGGCTCTCTGGAAAGGGGAAGCGCCATCTTTGCGAGGCCGGCCCCGAGGTCTTTTGTCTGCGGCTGCGGGGCTCGGGGCCGCCGGGGCTCCGGGCTCCTCAGGGGGCGGCGGCGGCGGCGGCGGCGGCTGGGGCTGCTCCCCGCTCTTGTCCTCTTCCGACGACATCCTAGTCACCAGGAAAGACACATGGATCCTCCTCGTCGTCGTCCTGCTGCTGCTGCTGTTGCTGTTGCTGCTGGGGGGCTCCTCCCGCCGCCGCCGCCGCCTCGGCTGCTCCTGCGACTCCTCCTTGGCTCAGCCTCTCGCATTTCCCGCAGCCCCGAGCGCGGCGGCGGCGGCGGCAGCAGCAGCAGGTACCAGGAGAGGAGGCAACATGGAGCGAGCGAGCGAGCGACCCAGCGACCCACACGCGCGCGCGCACACACACTCACTCACTCACACACAGAGACACACTCACGCCCGGAGGCCCCGAGGAGGGGACGGAGCCGAGCGTGGAAGGGGGAGGGTGGAGGGAGGACGGGGGGGGGAGGGGGGGGCGGTGAGAACAGACAGGGCAACCCCAGCAAAGCGCTGGAGCGGGGCCGGCCCGAGGAGGAGGCGGGGGCGGGGGGGGAGGAGGGGCGGGCTGCCCAAGCAGTCCCCACAGCGCCCCCCACCCCGGAGCCTCAGGGGGAGGCTGGGGCAGATAGGGGCGGAGGCGCTGGCCCGGAAGAGGCTGCTGGCTCCGGGGTGGCTGCAGCGGCCGCCCGGGGGGCTTCCTCCCTCCCTCTCGAGTTCTCCGACCTCGGTCCTCGTCAGTCCGTCCGAGCCTCCCTCCCTCGCCCCGCCGCCGCCTCTTCGCGGCCGGGGCACCGACGGAGCCTCGAGGACCCAGCAGAGACGCCGCGAAGTTTTGACAGCTGCTGCTCCAGGGGTGGTGGAGCTGGTGCTGGTGGGTCCCGGCCCCCGCTCCTGCCTCTCTCTCCCTCGGGCTGGGTTTTGGGTCTTTCTGTTGTTGTTGTTGTTTTACTATCACTCCCCCACTCTCCCGGAGCAAAGGAGGAAGTTTGACTGGGTGTGCGTGCGTGTGTGTGCGTGTGTCTGTGTGTGTTACACGGGGCTGTAGCGCAATGGCTGCTCCGCTGGCTAACCCTGAAGGCGACACAACCCTCGCCAACTCTCACACACACCAACACATTACATACACACATCACCTCCTCTACGCCCCTCGTTCTTTCGTTCCTCCCTAGCTCCCCCCCCCAACTCCCCAGGGCCCCCTTCTCCCCGAGGCGGCCCCCTCCCCCCCTTTCCGGCGCCCACCGCCGCCACTCACAGTGCTCCCTCCGCGCCTGCGCCACTCCCCCTCCTCCCTCTGACGCGACGCTGCCGCCACTGACCTCACCCGCTCCCTCCCTCCCTCTCTTCAACCTCCTCCCCCGCCCCCTCCGCCCCCGCCCCCGCCCCCCACCCTTCTCTCTCGCTCGCAGGCTCTCGCTCTCTCTCTTTCCTGACGTCGCGGCGGAGGCTGCAGCTGCGACTCCGACTCTGGCATTGGAGAAAGACAAGCTGTGGATTCGACCACGGGGATCTGGATCCAGTCTGGAGAACTCGCTACGGAGAGAAAGGCTGGCTGTTTAAAAACACGCACATACATGTACACACGCTTACACACACACATAGCGTCCTATATATAAAATAAAACTAGGATTTATAATACAATTACAAATCTAATGTGGGACTCAGTCATTTCCCTGCATGCTCCTCCACTCACTAACTTACAGGCGCGCGCCCGCCCCTTTCACAGCTTATATAGAAATTACGCTCCGTAAACACTTTTCCTGTAAATAATTTTTCTAGTTCTCTCCGGATTCAGTGAAACTTCACCACATAGTAACGTTCATTATTTAAATATACCGCAACGGTCCATAAAAGCAGTGTTATCCAACAACAATGTTACGAAGCATTAAAAGGCAAAACAAAGAAACCAGTAAACCTGAGTAAATTAGTTCTAGTGCTGTGTAGTTACGAAAAGATAGAATCCTAGAGTTCACCTCCCCTAATACATAGTGATAAAATATAAAGATATGAGGACTGAAATCAATAGCCTTTCTCCTTCAGAACCTTTAGAATGCTAGGGTTCTAGATTTCTTACTACAAATTTCGAGGAAACACTCGGACACACTATGACAATATAATAAATACCCTCATGTAGTGAGTGTTCCCTTTTATAGCTGGCATGGGCTAGTGTGATGAGGAAACGAAGACAAGTGATTCCAGGGATAGTTAGCCATATTCTCTTCGGACCCTACCATCTAGTTTGAGGTTATATGTTATCTTTCCTACGCTGATATTGACCCACCATTAATAAGAAATACAATTTTTTTTTAGCACTGATAGATTTAGGATTAATCATATCTGCTTTTTTCCCCACATCCCATTATAACCAAAGACAGGGCTCTGATTTTAACTTTGATTTTTTAAGATAACTTGGCTTAAAGAATCAAAGATGGGGAAGCTAGACAGTATCTTAGATGTTATCTAGACAAAGTCCCCAACAAAAAGTTAAGGGCCTTGCCCAAGATCACACAAAAAGCAAGACTGATACCTCTGAAAGTTTTATTAAACTCTTTGAGGTCAGAATGAACTGTTGATTTTGAGAGAAGGGGGAAAAATTACAGCAAATTTACATCCAAAGGTTTAGTGTTTGACAGAATCTGAACTTATGAAGGCAGACTATAAGTAAACATTTAAGAACAGAACAATATAAGATAATCTTTGTAGTGGTGACTTTAAGTCTATCATTTTTTTTTAAACAAATACTTTATTAACTTCTGTTTTAAATCATTCATTTCTGCCAGATTTTGAGTTACAATCATTTTTCCCCCCATTATTCCCCTACCCAACCTCCCAGAATAGCAGTCCCACAAGATATCGCTTCCTCCAATCTGCTCTCTCCCATACCTTCTCCCATACCCCCATCGACTTTTCCATTAGAGGAAGATGAATCTTTGTGTCCCAATGCCTGCACATCTTATCTCCCAATTATAGGCGTTTACGACCTTGAATTTCAGATCCATTTCCTTCCTCCCTTGTCACCCATTCCTTCTTGGGATATAAGTAATTCAGTATATGTTGTACATGTCTAGCTATAAGTCTATCATTTTAATAGAATTAATAATTTGCTCTTCTTTTATTGGGAGGACACATACAATATTTTAAATTAAAATAACTGAAAATTCAGTATTAGTCATCTAAAATCAATTTTGTGTATACTATTGAACTTTAAACAAATTAGATTTTGGTTCAAATTTCAGACAACGGTTATCACTAAAATTTTACCTTTTTAGCACTAAAAAAAATTGCTTCTTTGAGTTCAGTGATAAAGGCAATGAATGATAAAAAAACCTAGCATCTCAATTTTTACCTACATTTAATAACTTAAAATTAATGACAGGCATATTGTGAACTTAAGCTAAAAATCCAAAATCATTTACAAAAATTATTTTAATGATCTAAACAAAATAGCAATGAAATGGGGAGAGAGATAGGAGAGTGGGAGAAATGGAATGGTAGCATTTACTAATAAATACTGTTGTGTTTTTGTCATGTCTAAATAACTATTTTAAATGGGACGACATGATTCTTGCCCTCCAGGGGTTTATAATCTAAGAAAGGCAAAATAGATATAAGAGAAACGAAGATAATATGTAGATAATTAAGGCAAATTAATTATGGGATATGACATATTCACTGAGGGGACAGATCATAGTATTTAGAGATCATATAACTGAATCCCCATCCCCACTTTACAGATAAGGACAGTGAGTGCCAAAGAGATGAAATTACCCAAGACCACAAAGAAAGTTAAGTTATAAAACTGAGATTCAATTTTTTAAAGGATTTCCATCCTTTCCCCCACATACACTTCATAGTATTTTATTTTTTTCCAATTACATGTAAAGATAATTTTCAAAATTCACTTTTACAAGATTTTGAGTTCCAAATTTTTTCCTCTCTTCCTCCTTTCTCGCCTCTCCAAGATAGTAAGCAATCTGATAAAGGCTATATATTACAATGAAATTCAAATCTTGTAATTGTGATTCCAAAGTCAAATCTTTCCACTATACTGTCTCTCATGTTCCGACTGAATAGATTAAACTAGAAGACACCTTGCCAGTGGAAGTTGAAAATTCCCAGAAATCTAGTATTAAGCCATGGTTGTAGCCATGGCTTCAACACTACAGTAGATCTATGAACTTCATCAGCACAGATCAGTCCATTTACTCCTCATTCTATGTGTTCCTGTCCCTATTCTTCTATATGTCCTCCATATAAGATCTATTCTATGTGCTAGAAGCCTTCTTCTATGTCTAGGGCCTATGTACCACTCAAGCTGTCCACCTGACTATACTGTGCACCCACTACATGATCAGCTAACCTCCTTTTACAATCATATTTTTTCCCTTGAGAATGTCAATTGGACCACAATTTATGTTTAACTCATCATTGGAATTATAATCTAGTCCATGGCCTTCATGAATGGAAAAATAACTTTCTTGGGTTCATTGCCTTTGTAGTTACATACACATACAAAATGAACTGATTGATGGCTACCCCTTAAAAGTAGGCCAAAAATTGCATTTAGAATAAAAATTCAATGTTAGTTGGTGATATATGGAAATAATTTGCTTTTTAAACTCTACCATATAATCTATTTTTGCAAAGTATGAAGTGGCTCCATAAATTTATATTTTAAGCAACTATAGCTATAACCATGTTTGAATGCCACCTAGTAAAGATTTGACACTGGTTGGCTTAATCCATATCAACAGCCAAACCGTATAATTCATGTAAAAATAGTTACTTTGGGTCATTTGATATTTGATGGTCTACCTACAAGAATCAAACTAAACATAGCAATTACGACATTACTTCTTCATTTTATACTGCATAGACACAGACTTAGAGACAAAATAACATGATCATTAAAAAACTGTAACATCTTACATCATAAAAGGGAAATGCTTTTTCAGTATTACAAAAAAAAAAAAAACCAAACCTATCAACTTTCTTTCCAAATGTAATTGTTGAATGAATAAGCTACCTGTATGCTTATATACAATGTATCCATATGCAATGTGCTTATACTGTTTGCTAGTTGTTACACAACATTTCTGAAAATTCCTAAGTAGTTCAGTAATAGCAACAATATCTGTGTATGTGGCACTTAGGGTGCTATGAATTCTTCAATAAGATTTAATATACCTTAAGAAGAAAAGCTACTCTTCTGAGTCTCCAAAGCCAAAAAGAAGTAGGGTTGTAACATGTTTTCTATATGCATACTTTTTACAAAAGATTATTATTACAGTCATAACTTTAAATGCACATTTCCCTTGTGTCTATAGGGATCTGTCACCTATAGTATATTATCAGTCTCTATATATGATATGGTTAGTATTAAAGTTGTTACTTTTTAGGCATCTCTGTCATAAAAGCAAAGGAAAACAAATTCCCAGGGTAAGGTCTTCCCTATTACAATTTAGTGGGGTTAATCTGTCCTCTTATACTAAATAGCATATATGCTCTCCTCTATCTACTCTTATCTGTTACATTTATGCTTTTCTATCCCGGAGGCCTCTAGCAAAAGTAACTGTTGTCCAAGGTGTTTTTGCTTAAAGGCTCATAAAAGAAGAGGACTTTCTTAGGGGTATATGGGAAAGATATTTCAAAAGATTTTATAAAGGCTAGGAGTCCCCTTTATAAAACTATAAATAGGGGTGAATTTAAAATTATTCCACTACGATTATCCATTTCACTAGTTTCTATCTACACCCTTTTCTCTCTCCCCACCCTTCTAATCTCACTTTTCCTACCCCTGACCTGTTCCTGATTTTCTGTTCTTCAAAACTATGTATCTACCACTATATCATCCTGGAACTTCTCTCAGTGCCTTAGGCCTCCTAGCCCCGGGACATCTTAAGATCCCTTTTGCCTGCTCACCCTGGAATACCCTTCCACAATACCTGCCCCCTTCTCCCATTAGTGAGTTTCCTCCTAAAGAAGGGTATTAGACCAGCCTGCCTTCATTCCTCTCCTAGACTTGTTCCTAACTTTTTTGGATTTCAAAACCATGCCAGCCCCTTCTCCCCAACTCCCTCATCGGATACCTCATTGGATACCTCCATCTTTCTCTCTTTTTAGCTCCCTTGTATGTGTTGTCTTTCCCCTTTAGAGTATAAACTTCTTGAGGGCAGACTGTCTTTCTTATTATTTGTCTTTGTGTACCCAGAATTTAGCACAATACCTGGAACATAGTGAGCACTTAATATGTCCTCCCTTCTTCCTTTCTTCCTTCTTCCCACCTCTCCAAAAGTCGATCCAAAGAAAATTTGACTAAAACTCGTTGTTTTTATCTCTAGATCAGTCTGTCTTTCATATTTCATATCTGTAAATCTTGTCTGTAAATCTTCAGTTGTCTTTCATTCCCTTGCCTTGTCCAGCCTTTTGCTATCTCAATAATATTGTTGTGATGAGTTGCACAGAAGCACACAATCAGCCAATTATAGTCTCACAAGCCTTAGAATCTGGAAAACAAATCAAGAGCCCCCTTAAGGAATCTGATAAACAGGCACAAGTTGATATGATTGCCAACAAAATATTTTCTCCCTCTCTGTCATTATATATCTACATGTATATATGATACATATGACTGTGTACATATATAATATACACATATATACATATATGTGTATAGAATGTGTATGTGTGTGTGTGTGTGTGTGTGTGTGTGTGTGTATTCTTGCAAATGTGTTCTCATGAGTTCCTTTTCCTCTATGTTACCTCCAAAGCTTGGAGATTCTAGACTGGAAGCTTAGATACCACTACACAATATTGGCCTCTTCAAGTCAAAAGAGCTACCTTGAATTCCAAACATCCTTCTGTGACCTCATATCCTGTTTCCCAACCCCCAACCCCAACCTCAGCTCTTGGTTCCACTCATCCTCTATGACTTCATCCTGCAGAATTACAATTGAAGAAAGAATTCCACTTACTGGAGTTTAAGGGGTCTTAACAGCCCACTACCTTCTGTAAGTTAAAGGTGGGGGGGGGAAGGGGGGATGGCGGTTATTATATCTCCAGACTCAGAGCATTATGTTCTTCCCAGGCCAAAGACCTTCCCCATGACATCATCAGCTTCCTTGGATTGAAGCCAATGGATCCTATCCATCATGACTTCTGCAGATTAGAGTTAAAGGTGTTTGGTGGTGGGAATGGGAATTTCTGCCTATCTGGTACCTCTAGATATTAAAGACAAGAAACGTTATCTACTCAGTTCTACAAATTGACACAGACCTTTTGCCCCCATAGTCTTCTTTCTTCTCTCCTCAGGCAATGACAGATCCAGACCCCTCAGCAGTAGATCTCCCACAGGTGCTGGATCAGAAGATAAAATGTCTGAGCAAACAAGAGAAATCCTTGCTGGGCAGTGTAGCAGCGATTAAGACCTTGGCTGGTATTCTTCGTGGCTGCTATGGCCCTTATGGCAGGCTAAAGTTCCTGGTAACATCTCAGGGAAAAACTGTTTGTACAGGGTATGCAGCAACAATCCTTGGATCCTTGGAACTAGAACACCCAGCAGCTCAGCTCCTTCGGGAAGCAGCACAGACCCAAGCTGAGAACAGTGGGGATGGCACAACCTTTGTTGTTCTTCTTGCTGGGGCCTTGCTTGAGCAGGCTGAAGTCATGGTGCGGGCTGGCCTGCCTCACTCTCGTATCCGTGAAGCCTATGCTATGGCAACCAATGAAGCCCTGAAAATACTGCCTACCTTGGTTGTTTCTTCCACTGATTCTTTGGAAGATCCAACTTGGGCCCTCCGTTCTGCAGTATGTACCCACTCTCTCTCCCACCCTGAGTACTTGGCAAAGTTGGTGACTCAGGCATGTCATGATTCTCGGGATCCCGATGGAAGTTTTAATGCTGAACGCCTGGCAGTATGCTCAGTGCCTGGAGCAGGTCTGGGTGATTCAAGCCTGATACCAGGATTGGCAGTGTATGGAGCACCCTGTGGGAAAATTACAGTTGTGCTTGGAGAAGCCAAGGTTGCACTATATTCTTGCCCCTTTGGCCCTGTTAGCCCTAATACACCTGCTGCTGCTCACCTCACTTGCCCTGAAGACTTAATTAACTATGACAAAGGAGAGGAGAGAATAGCATCAATGCTAGTGACCCAGCTTGCAGCTAAGGGTATCAATGTGGTGGTGGTATCGGGACAAATAAATGAGATCAGTCTACTGCATGCTGATCAGCATGGCATCATGGTTGTGCAGGCAAAGTACAAGCGGCAGGTGGTCCAGCTGAGCCATGTCATGGGTATAGCTATGCTGCCTCTCTTGATGCCTCCCCTTGTAGCAGGGCAATGCCTTAAGGTATATACAAAGGAAATGGAACTGGGATTGGCTGTGGTATTTGAATGGGATTCCTTATTTGCACCTGCTTTCACTGTGATCCTTCGGGGATCCACGCCTGAAGGACTAAAGGGAGCAGAACAGGCTGTTCATCATGCCATAAATGCCTATGCACAGCTGAGTCAGGACCCTCGCTTGCTACCAGGAGCTGGGGCAACAGAGTTGGCTTTAGCTAAAAAACTTTCAGAACTGGGAAGCCAATTGGAAGGGCCCAATGGTCCTGGGATCCTTGCATTTGCCAGGGCTCTTAGGTCACTTCCTGTAATCCTAGCAGAGAATGCAGGCGTGCAAGGGGCAGATGTATTGGCACAACTTCAGGGACATCACCAGGCTGGGAACATGGTTATGGGAGTGGGGTATGAAGGGACAATAAATGTAACCGAGGAAGGAGTATTTGACCCCTTCATTGTCAAGACCCAGGGACTACGGGTGGCAGCTGATGTGGTGTTGGAACTAGTGACTGTAGATGACATCCTGATTGCCAAGAAAATCGGGGAGTATATCCACCCAAAGAACAGGGATTCCGAATCAGATAATCTAAAACAACACCCAACCTCCCTCAATAACAACTAACCCTTGGAAGAAATAAGTTGGCAACTCCCTCAATAAATGGAGACCGCCAAGGAGGGCAGTACCACACCCAAAATGAATTGTGTACCTCATTTATTCCCTCCACATTTTTGCCACTAAAGGCACTTATTCTAGAAAAGAAAGGGAGGAAGAAAACACAAAAATATTTGTCACCTTTCTCCCAATTTAGTTCCTTCCTCAGTCCCCAGTGTTTGCTCTTTCACTGCTCAGTCTTAGAGCCTGAAACCCTCTTACCTTGCTAAGAATCAATAACTCCATCTCTCTCCATCGGACCTTGTTTCCTCCTCAGATTTGAGGCATATTTAATTTTACTTCAATAAAACACTACGTCTCCAAAATTAAGAGATTGAACTAGATGTTCTCTTAACTCCCTTCCAGCTATAAATCCTATGACCTTTAAAATATTTACTGGGAGCATACTATGTACCAAGCACTGTATAGGTGCTGTAGGGATGTAAAAGAAGTATATGGCGTTCTTGTACTCCAGAATTTTATAATCTAGCTGAAGAGACAAACCATACATATAAGTATAGTGCAATACAAAAACATTAATAAATTGAAAAACTGATGATATAATCAAAAACCTTAGGCCTTCCCTAGGGAGGATTTGGGTCTGGGGAAAATTAGGAATTATCCAAAATCTCTCCCTCACATACGCATTTCTTATACACGTGAAAATAAAGAGAAGTACTTCACCAAAGGGTTAAAAAAAAAAAGCACTCATCGGCAGCTAATGGGTTGTATTTGGTAGTGGGGAGGGACAGCCTGACCTGCTTTCCATGGTGACAATGGAGGGTAATGAGTTGATTGTATATACAGAAGCCTCAGAGCTTTAGCCTCAGCTGTGGGTTACCTTCTTCTTCTTAATGGTGCCTCCTTATAGTTCATTCCCTAGGCATCAAGTGTCTGATCCCTACAGGGACCTGGGGATTGATGTAGAACAGAGACATTAAGTTCTCCATGCTCTATGATTGTCCTTATCCTAACTGACCATTATTCATCCTTAACTTCATAACTGTTAAAATTCTGTATCTTGTCCAAGCATGTCAGAGCAGAGAACCTAAGTTCCTACAGGGCTTAGAGAATCAACTACATAGTTCTTCTCTCTCTCTCTCTCTCTCTCTCTCTCTCTCTCTCTCTCTCTCTCTCTCTCTCTCTCTCTCTCTCTCTCCCTTTGTCTCTCTGTCTCTGTCTCTTTCTGTCTCTGCCTGTCTGTCTGTCTGTCTGTCTGTCTCTCTCTGTCTCTCTCTTTTTAAGCTATGCTTTTTCCCAACTTCAAAATCAAACACAATTTAGGGTTTGTAGTTCCAGGGATTGTTTTTCTGTGAATACTAAGTAGATATGTCACTAACTATTTGGTCTTTACCAAATTTCTTGCTTAACTATATACCTTCTGGTGATTTGTAATACCAGTTCTATAACTAATGTAAGCAGTCAGGAAAACTGGCAAGGAACACTAGAGGAAGAAAAACTGAAATGATAATTTCATGGTCCACTGTAAGGAGCTGGTTGCCTGTCACTGATCTGGTGGGGTGGCAAGAATCAATAATTCCAGATCTTGGGAAGAAAAAAGTTGATGGTAACACTGTTGAGGGGAGTCAATCTATATCCAATATCATTTATAAATATTTGTATATCCAAAATATACAAGGAATTAACATAAACATACAAGACTAAATATCAACCTCCAATAGATAAGTATGTGAAGGAAACAAATGATTTTCAAATTAAGAACAGCAAATTATGATCTATACAAAAACATGTTCCAAATCACTAATAAGAAAAATTAATATTTTAATACTCTGAGGTTTCACCTCACATTGTATGAATTGGCAAGACACCAAAAGTGGGGAAACAGTCAGATCTGAACACAACTTGGCAGTAGGTAAGGGCCAAAATTAAAATAGGTTAAACTTCTTCAGGTTGCAGATAGGTTTTTAGTGACTCACTTTCCAAGTAAAGGAACTGTTTTGCACATAAACCATATTTTTAAAGGGGAAATTTCAATTAATGTCAATTAATTACACTTATTAAGATTTCTATTTATCATGAAATCACGTTAATGTTTTAAAAAATTACTTTGCAAAGTGGTACAAGTTCGAATATATTTTTCAGATTTCCTTACTGTTTACATTTAGTTAATGGAATGTTAATACACTTCTTGTTAATGTTAATGTCACTTCTTGACAGCAATCAGTTTATAATACTCCAGAATCACATTTAAAATTGATCTCTTTAGAAATCTGAAAACTAACCTTAGTAGCCACCTCATTTTCTGAGTTTACTTTCTTGAAAAAAACATTGTTCCCCACTGAGATTTTTCAACAATTTGGATGCTTTAATTTATTTTTCATCAGTGTCCAATTTGCTCAAGTCAGGATGTTTTGATTCAAAATGGCAACAAAGATTATAATTCCTTCAAGATGGCTATTCCTTCTCAGCAAACAAGGCACAATATTTTGTCTCTCATGTAACAACTGAAAAAACAGTGAAAAGATACAACTCTCATTCCTCTCAAACTAGAGATAAACTGATGGTGGTTGGAGAGAATGGGTAGTAGCAACCCACCCATCAAGTTACATGATGGGCAGAATAATGAGTAGTGGAAGACAGGTTAAATAGGGCTTGGACAAAGCACTCATTCCATCTTTACTTTCTTTTATATCTTCTACAGTTGGAATTATGTGAGAAAAGTGAATAAACTATTCATATGCTTTGAGAAGACAGCACATATTGCATATTGCACATGTTGTAAGACTTGCTTACTATATTCATCATATTTTACTTAACTATTTCTCTTTGTTACTAGGGAGATTCAATTTGGGGAGGTTCAGTTTTGAGATTGATATCCAGAAATAAGCATGATTTAAACATAAAAGACTTTAATAAAATTAGAACAAAAAAGCTGAGGTCAGAGTTGGAAGTAAGTTTGCAATATCCTTATACCATAGATTATATGCTTATCAGAGTTACAGGTAACACAAAGCTAAGAGAATCTGCTTTGGGGAAAAGATGAAATATAATGAGGATAAGTTAAATATAAATTTCAAAAATAGGCTTCATAAGTATAAGATAGGGGGACAGCTAGGTGGCACAGTGAATAGCACTGGCCCTAAAGCCAGGAAGACCTGAGTTCAAATCCAGCCTTAGATACAACACAAAACTAGTCATGTGACTGTGGGCAAGTCACTTAACCCCAATTGCCGTACCTTCCACCACCTCAAAGAAAAACTAAACAAGCAAAAAAAGAAGTGCACTTTTTGGGCGACGAGGTGGTTCAGTGAATAGAGAACCGGCCCTGGAGTCAGGAGAACCTGAGTTCAAATCCGGCCTCAGACACTTAACACAAAAACTAGTCATGTGACCTTGGGTAAGTCACTTAACCCCAATTACCCTACCTTCCCCCCTCCAAAAAGAAGCAAAAAAAAAACAACAAAGAAAAAAAGTATAAGATAGGATGTATTTCATTCATTCACTCACGCATTCAAAGATAAGCAGCCAGAAAGAATTGACATGTATGCAAAGCTGCCAGCAGGAAAGTATTCAAAGTAAGCCAGTTAGTAGTTCTCTTAAGAGAGATCTGAGAGGTTTTAGTAGGCTGCAAACTCATTATGACTCAAAAAGGTGATATGAGAAAGAAGGAGGAAGAGGAGAGAAGAGGAAGAAGAAGATGATTATGATGATTTAGGAAGAACATCGATGAGTTGTAGAATAGCAAGAAGAGCTCACCCAAGATGGTAAAGAGAACTGAGATTATTTAGTTTGGCAAAAAGAAGTCATAAGTAATGTATGATAGCTATCTTCAAGCATTTGAGGGGCTGTCATGTAAATATGGAGGTAAGATTTGATTTGTTGTTTGGCCCCAGATAACAGACCAAGGAGTAACTGGACAGAAATTGCAGAGAAACAAATTAAAGAAAAGCAGCAGAATAATTAAAGCTATCCAAAAATGGAATGGGCTCTCCAAATTCTTCCTTACTGGAGATCATCAAGCAATGACTACATGATCACTTGTTGGGCATGTTGTACAGTGAATTCTTATTGAGGCATTCATTGTACCAGAGGATTTCTATGTTCCCTCTGAATTCTGAGATTCTGTGATTCTATAATTCTTAATGTTGTAGCTATCCAAGTGCCACAGCTTTTATCAACTTCCCAGACAAATATGTATTTCTAAGCTAATATGTGCTCCCAATATTTTAGGAAAGTAGCTATATTTTCAAGATGGACACCTCAAGAATGCAAAATTTACCTTAGTAGAGTGCCTGACACACAGTAAGCTTCTAACATGTTTTTTATTCATTCATTCATTCATAAACTCATTCTGAAGTGAGAAGCCAGAAAGAACTGAGGTGTATATTGGGCTGTCAACAGGAAAATATTCAAAGGAAACTAAAGTTAGAATATCTAACAAAAACTGGGCATGGGGTTTACAAATGACTGGAAACTAGAATATCTGAATTTAAGGAATGGAAAATATCCTCTAGGGTAGAATGATGATATTTTAAATGGTTTATTTTAGTCCTAGTAACAAACTTTTGCCCACATTTTGCCTACATTTTAAACATATACAGGTACTTATGTGTTTTGAATGTTTCTGGGGAGGAGACAAATTTGCAATAATTTACTATATAAATTTAATTGTAAAATAACTTAGTTATTGTCCCTCATTTGCTAAAAATAGAGCTTGAAATCGGTCATTTGAAAGACCAAGGAAGGATAAATAGCTTGCCAGGAAGATTTGAGGGTGGGGTGCTCCCAATGGGAAGCTTTTTATAACACAGTACATATCATTTGGTATAATTTGATGCATTTCACTGGCAAACAGAAATAATACCTCTTTCTAGAGTTGGGGTAACTCATTAGCTATATCCAGAGAGGAATGCTGAAACTCTTCATGTTACAAGAATATGCCCATGCCCTGGAGTCAGGAGTACCTGAGTTCAAATCTGGCCTCAGACACTTAACACAAAAAAAACTAGCCGTGTGACATTGGGCAAGTCACTTAACCCCAATTGCCTGCCAAAAAGTAAAAAAAAAATATATATATATATATATTGCCCAAACTCCAACTGAAGATAGATTACTTCATTTAGGACTTCTTTTCACTATAGTCCCTAACAAACTTGCTGCTTTACTATTACTAATTTTATTCAAAATTATTATGATGAACTCATGTTCAACTAATGGGTCATGTGAAAAGCATTTACAATTTTCTTAAACTATTTGCTGTGCTGCTGTCCTTCACTATGAATTTTAATTTAGATTGTCTATAGCTAGAATGAAAATTTAGAAATTTCCAAATCTGAGAAACTTCTTCATTTTTATCCAGATAATTAGCATTGAATGCACAAAATCTGAAAGTCAAGTTAGTATAGTAATAAAAATTTTTTTAAAATATTGGACTTCAAATCAGAGAGCCTAAAATCAGATGATGCTCTATTAGTAACTTTGTGATCTTGTAAAAGTCAATTAACTTCTATGAACCTCAGGTCCCTCATCTATAAAATGAAGAGTTTAGACTATATAACCTCTTAAGTACCTTCCATCCAAAAAATTATGATACTGATCTTTAAAATGAGGGCTTTGAACTAGACTATTTTTGAGGTAACTTCCAGCTCCAGATCCTAGGCTTAATGTCTTAAAGGAGAACTAAGATTTCTCATTTTTGTAAGGTTTAAATTTGTACCATGGTCTGATTGGGATTATGTACTGCATTAGTATAATGTTGCCTGTGGAAATTAATCCTATGTCCCCCACATAGGTATTAGATTTAAGAATTAAAGAATCTAAGAAACTGGAGCACAAGAAACGGCTCAGATTTATGAATAATTGTTTTTTGGAACTACAATTATGCAAACTTAGGACTGCAGTTAAGTGGCATTTTGTTGTATTGTAAAATATAAATTTTAAATTAATTATCACCTATACATTTCCTTAGAAAGTTTTATAGACCAAATCAATGAACAATTAATGGCCATTATGGTATCACAAGAGCTTTTCTTATGTACTTTGAGATATTAGAAAGATGATATTTTTAATGTCTCTGAACTACAAATTTTTCCTGAAGATGTTCCCTGAATATACACAGAACATGGAAATACTAAGAAAACTATTATATTTCATATGTTTTATTGCTTGTTTTTCCATACCTGTTGCCTAATTTTCTCTCAGCTTCTGTAATCATTATATAATTTTACATTCAACTTTTTTCAGTTTTTAAAATAGTCATAATCTTGAATTCCAGTTTAATACATGCTTATATCCACCCTTTCCTTTCCCCTTTACTTATTTGCTTCATTTTTTTAAGCCTGTGGTGGCTCTTCAACATCTGTGTTCTTTTGGTACTCATTGCTTGATTAGTAAACTTCTCTTGCCTTTTTCCTGAGTATGTTTCTCTTTTTTTGGTTAATTTTATGTTTATTTTCAGTTTACACTATTCATCTCTACAACATTTTGAGTTACAAATTTTCTCCCTGTCTTTCCCCTACCCACCACCCCAAAACACTGATCCTACTGAATACCCCCTACTCCAATCTACTCTCTCCACTATCCTTCCCCATTCCCCTTCCCACTTTCCGGTAGGTAAAGATGGATCTCCATACCCCAGTGCCTGTGTATCATATTTCCCAGTTGCATGTAAAATAAGAATAATACTATTTTTTTTAAACATTTGATTTTAAAATTTTGAATTCCAGATTCTTTACTTTCTTCCCTCATCACCTACCCTTACTGGGAAGATAAGCAATTTAATATAAGTTGCACATATATAGTTATGCAAAATATTTCCATAGGAGATATATTGTGAAAGACTGACTATATTTCCCTCTATCCTATTCCACCCCCCCCACTTGTTCTATTTTCTACTTTGACCCTGTCCCTTTTCAAAAGTGTATGCTTCTAACTACCCTCCCCCCTAATCTGTCCTCCCTTCTATCATATCCCTTCTTATCCCCTTCCCCCCTACTTTCCTATAGGGTAAGATACCCAATTTAGTGTGTATGTTATTCCCTCCTTAAGCCAAATTCAATGAAAATAAGGTGGAGCCATTCCCTTTTGCCTTCCTGTTCTTCCCTCCATTGTAAGAGTTTTCCCTTGCCTCTTCTATATGAGATGATATACCTTATTCTGTCTCTCCTGTCTCCTCTCATTATATTCCTCTCTTACCTCTTAATTTTATTTTTTAAATATCATCCCTTCCTATTCAATTGATCCTGTGCCCTCTGTCTATATATACCTGTACACATACATACACACACTCACATATGTATTCATACACACATATACCCTCCTATATAGACATATATATGTATGTAAACATATATATATATACACATTGGTATTCCCTTCAACTATCCTTATACTGAGAAAACTTTCATAAGTTGCAATTATCATTTTTTCCATGTAGGCATGTAAATAGTTCAACTTTGATAAGTTCCTTAGGATTTCTTTTCCCTGTTTGCCTTCTCATGCTTCTCTTGCTTCTTGTATTTGAAAGTCAAATTTTCTATTCAACTCTGGTTTTTTCCTCAAGAATGCTTGAAAGTCCTTTATTTCGTTGAATGACCATATTTTCCCATGAAACATTTATACTCAGTTTTGCTGGGTAGATGATTCTTGGTTTTAATCCTAGCTCCTTTGACCTCCAGAATATCATATTCCAAGCCCTTCTATCCCTCAGAGTAAAAGTTGCTAGATCTTGTGTTATCTTGATTGTGTTTCCACAATATTCAAATTATTTCTTCTTGGCTGCTTGTAATATTTTCTCCTTGATCTGAGAACTCTGGAACCTGGCTATAATATTCCTAGGAATTTTCTTTTTGGGATCTTTTTCAAGAGGTGATTGGTGAATTCTTTCAATTTCTCTTTTGCCCTCTGGTTCTAAAATTGGAGGGCAATTTTCCTTGAGAATTCTTGAAGGATGATTTCTAGGTTCTTTTTTTGATCATGGCTTTCAGATAGTCCAATAATTTTAAAATGATCTCTCCTGGATCTATTTTCCAGGTCAGTGGTTTTTCTTTTTCTGTTTTTTTTTTTTTAATAAATGCTTTATTAACTTCTGGTTTACATCATTCATTTCTGCCAGATTTTGAGTTACAATTTTGCCCCATTTTGCCCCACCCACCACCCCAGAATAGCAGTCCCAAAAGGTATTCCCTCATCCAATCTGCTCTCTCCCATATCTTCTCTCATACCCGCTTCGACTTTACCATTAGGGTGAGGTGAATCTCTCGGTGATTTTTCCAATGAGATATTTCACATTGCCTTCTATTTTTTCACTTGTTTGGATTTGTTTTACAGTATGTTGATTTCTCATAGAGTCATTAGCTTCCATTTGCTCCAATCTAATTCTGAAAGAATTATTCTCTTCAGTGAGCTTTTGAAATTCCTTTTCCATCTGGCCAATTTGGTTTTTTAAGGCATTCTTCTCCTTATTGGCGTTTTGGGCCTCTTTTGCCATTTGAGTTAGTCAGTTTTTTAAGGTGTTATTTTCTTCAGTCAGGTTGCTGACTCTCTTTTCATGCTTTTCTT
This sequence comes from Gymnobelideus leadbeateri, assembly GCA_011680675.1. Classification (NCBI taxonomy): domain Eukaryota; kingdom Metazoa; phylum Chordata; class Mammalia; order Diprotodontia; family Petauridae; genus Gymnobelideus; species Gymnobelideus leadbeateri. The sequence goes on from WOXC01005412.1 coordinate 60,045, forward strand.
GCATCATTCTCATTTCTCTTCCCAATTTTTCCTCCACCTCTCTTATTTGATTTTCAAAATCCTTCTTGAGCACCTCCATAGACTATAACCAGTTCATATTTTTCTTGGAAGCTTTTGGTGCAGGAGTCCTGACTTTGTTGTTTCCTCCTGTTCCATGCTTTGGAATACTCCATCCTTTTTGTCCCCAAAAAAAGGAAACTAAGGTTTGATTGATGTGTTTGCTTTGCTGCCTTTGCTTGCTCAAGTTGCCACTCAAGTATTTGACTTTTGAGCTTTTTGCTGCAGTAGAACTCTGCTTCCAGAGAGGAGAGCTTTGTCCCAAATCACTGGGGTTTTTGCAGCTGCCGGAGATATTAGTTGGATGCCCTCTCTACAGCCCCCAACGAGCTCTGCTCACTAGTCACACACCTCAGGACCTCCACCCAAGACAGTAGTCCAGATCCAAGCAGGTTAAAGCAAGAGTGATTATCCTCCATTGTTTGTTTTGTCTTCTGCTTTTTGGAGGGGAGAATGCAAGGCAATTGGGGTTAAGTGACTTGCCCAAGATCACAGGCTAGTAAGTGTTAAGTGTTGGAGGTAGGATTTAAACTCAGATCCTCCTGACTTCAGGGCCAGTGCTTTATCAACTGTGCCACCTAGCAGCCCCACAATGGCCTTTGAATGGTCCCTCTTGGTCCCTCTACAATCTGCAGGCCAGGAGCTCTGAAGTAGCCACATTGTAGCAGCTGCAGGGCCGCTGTGCTTCTAAGTCATTTTTCTTAGTCTCTTCTTTTCCTAGACTTGCTTCCCAATAAACCAAACTTTCATTGCCTTATAATCCATTTTTCCTTATCACCCATGATTAGTTTCTTCAACAAATCAATACATTCATCAGGTACTGCCCATCCACCCCCTTGATACCCTTTGAAAGCTTCTCTACCTTTACACTTCTTTAAGAAATAGGCTTTGGGGAATAGTTAACATCTCTCATTCTAGAGAAAATATTTTGGAGGGTTCTGGAAAACCAACAAACTTCATATATTCCAAGTCACAAAAAGTTTTGTTGTTTTGTCTGCCTTTTATTCCAAGAGGTAGGGCAGGAAGAGGAGGAGAGAAAACCAGGAGGGTGAGAAATCTAATACCAGATTCCTTAGTCTGCCTAATTTGATGCTTGGTAACTCTGGATAATCATCTAACTTCTTCTAGAAGTCATTTCCAGGTATAGATTTCCTGTTTGTTTTTCAATTTTTTTTGGAGGGGCAGTTGGTGTTAAGTGACTTGCCCAAGGTCATACAGCTAGGTTTTTGTGTTTAGTGTCTGATGCCAGATTTGAACTCAGGTCCTCCTGACTCTGGGGCCAGTGTTCTATCCACTGCACCACCTAGCCACCCTCCAGGTTTCCTGTTTTTAGAAATGTAGTTATAGGACTTTCCATGCCAAAATAACAGAGTGAGGAAGGAACCCTCTGAAACCCTCCTAAATTCCCCTCCAAACAACTAGAAAACTGCCTCAGAATTGATCTAGGAGCAGAGAAGAAGATTACCAGCCTGGAAGCAATACAAATGATCCAAGACAATCTCAAAGAACTAATGATAAAGCATACTATCTCTCTTCTTCCAAATAAAGAATTGATATTGATTGAATACAGACTGAAGCATGCTATTTTTTACTTTTTTTTCTTTTATTTGAGTCTTCTTATATAAAATTACTAATATGGAAATGTTTTACATGATTACACATGTATAATCTATATCTGCTTACTGTCTCAGGACTCAGGGAGGGGGAGGGAGAGAGGGATAGAATTCAGAACTCAGAACTTTAAATAAAAATGTTTAAAAATTGGAGGGGGGGAAGGAAAAGAAAAATAAATGCAGTCATAAAGTTGGAAGGCCTGGCAACAGTCGCATCATTTCCAACTTGCCCCATCCTCTAGTCACACAGCACCTACTAAGAATGAGACACATTTCCTCTAAACAACAGAGTCAGGCTTATTATTTGAAGAGCTTTTAATTATGATTCCAGTAATAGGGCCCATTCAGAATACAATGTTAGCTAGATGTGGTGGCTGTATCTATGATCCCTGCTATTGGTCCTGTGAGACTGGTGGATCAATTGAGCTCAGGGGTTTTCACCTGTACTGAGGCTAAGCCTATTGGTTATCCATACTAAATCTAACATCTATATAATGATCCCCTTCAGAGCAAGGCACCTCCAGGTTGCCTAAGGGGGACAAACCTATGAGTAGCCCCTTCCAACCTGGTTGAGATAGGAGTAATTTAAACACACAGAGTGTTAGATATAGTCCTCCTCACACAATATCTGACATAGTTGCAAGATAGACACTCAAGAAATTAGATGAGAAGAAATTGAAAGAACTGGTATATCCTGACTATTTCATAGGTTCCCAAAGAATGTGATACTGACTGGATATTGGAACAGTGGGACCTGGGGGGGGGGGGAGTGGTATCAGTAGTAGCCTTGGGTGAGATGTGGGAGAGGGGAGGGTGAGTGTTAAAAAAAAGGGGGGGAGATAGAAGCATAAGAAAGGAAGAGAAGAGAAGTTTGAAAAAATGGTTCATACCTGTTTCATCTGTTGTATAACAGGGTTAAAGTCATAGTGATTACATTGTTTTCCAAATAAACACGTAAAATGCAAGTTATAACAAATCAGGATCAAGTTGGATGACAAGTCTTAACAAGCAAGTGTTGGCAGTCGTGAATGTCACATATTGTCAGGAAGTCCAGCATGCATTCCCAGGAATATGTGCAGGTAATGACTTGTTTACAATAGGCTAGTTAATTACATGACACAATATTGTGTCATCAAAATTTCAATGGTGGGGAAACGCTCACAAATTTACAATAAATTATTAAATTTAAGATGTATCATTTTTTTTTTAAAATTATATATTTTTTGAAATTATGCAAAAATTTTAAAAAACATTAAAGGATTAAAGAAAGTAGATGAGAGGGGAGGGATACTGAATAATTTTTTATTTTTTTTTTTATTTATTTGCTTTTTCGATGGGGGAAGGCAGGGCAATTGGGGTTAAGTGACTTGCCTGAGGTCACACAGCTTGTGTTAAGTGCCTGAAGCTGAATTTGAACTCAGGTCCTCCTGACTCCAGGGCTGGTGCTTCATTCACTGTGTTATCTAGCAGCCCCATTTTTTTTTTAAAGGAGCAGTAAGTCAACTAAGTTTAGAAACTTCTGTTCTAAATAACAACTTGGAAACATTGTAGGTTGTTTTTTTTTTTTTAAGCAGCATTAAATTTCTTCAGGAAATGAATAGGAAATAAAATTGCTACCAATTGTTGCAAAACTCTAAGACAAGAAACTTCTGGCCCTCTAAGGATAAATCAATAATGAAGGATTCTTCTCACTTCAGATGCCATCTAAAAATAGCCTATAGTTACTTTTCAAGGCACTCCACAGTCTTGTAACTGAATTTACCTTTCCAGTCATCCCTCCTTACTCCTTCACTTCCTTCATGCTGCTGTCCAGCCAATTACTCACTATCCACAATTCTTTTCCCACCCTTTCTTGGCTTCTTGATTTTGTTCACACTATCCTACAGTCTAGAGTGTACATTACCCCAGTCCTCCACATGTCATCTTTTACAAGAAACTTCCCTTTACCGTTACCCCAGTTAGAAGTAGTCTTTTTTGCACCGTTTCTGTTTATTTATATAATAGTCCCCCACCTTCATTTTATAATCTTAAACTACCTGAGAATAAAGGCCAGGTACAATAGTTCCATCTTTGTATTCCTAATCCAGTGTCTTGCACATTGTAGATGCTTAGTAATAGTGCCACTGTTTGTTACATTGTTTATTTGTTGATGTTGTTACATTGAATTGAATTCAGTTGAACTGAATCCTTCCCAACTGCCTAGATGCTCCATTTCTAATGGTTCCTCCTCAAGCTGCACCCCAAGTACAACCGTTCTATCATAGAATTCTTCACTAATCAGAGCAGTTATACGTCTCCTTTTCCACTGACTTTCCCAAATGTAATCTCCAACTGCTGCTTTCCAACTGTTGTTTCTAACAGCCTAAGAAGCTTCCAATTTCACAGTTCTATGCCTTTGTCCATTCAAAGATATACTACTGCTTCTTGAATAATAATATTTCACACATATGGCACTTTACTTTTTCAAAGTAGATTCACTTACATTCTTTCATTTGATCCTCACAGCAACCCTGAATGGTAGTTAGGGTGGGCATTATTCAGACCATCCAGTCATCCACTCTGGGTTTCTTACCATCTGCCTTTCTGTTGCCACTCCTTCCTCTCCTTTCCCTCACCCACTTTCTACCTCTACCTCTGAGAACAGTAACTGAATCAATCCAAACATTGCTTCTCCAAAGAGCATTATAGTCACTATTTATGCTCCACTCAAGATCCCTATGATTCTCCAGACCAAAACTCCCTTCCCTGGCCACCACCAGCTCTACATGTATTCTCTTTATAGTCTAATGTAAGCTCCTTGAGTATAAGGACTGTTTGACTTTTGTATTTGTGTTCCTAGCACCTGGCAAATAGCAAGCAATTTAATACATGCTTTTTTCATTCGTATGTTCATCCTGATTTTATATTGAAGCAAGTTAACTCTTGTAGGCTTAGTTTACTAATCTAGGGAAATGAAGATGATTTCTAAGGTCCCTTCCATATCTCAAATGTTATTATTTCTATGAATTGTCCAAGGTCACACAGCATAGTTAGTGAAAGATACAAGACTACAACTCAAAAGGGCTATGCCCCTTATGCTTTGAATTAAAAAGAAGAGGAAAAAATTAGGTTCTCCCATTTGAATAATTGCTTATTACCAATCCAGTAGTTCTGTCTACAATCTGCTATTGGCTAAAAACCACCCCTGGTGACTGTATTGAAAAGATGAGAGATTACCCTCTGGATCTGGTCTATCTTGCCAATTCCGTACTATACCGTAGGTCCAAATGGGATTTTCTGAAGCTGACTTCTATGATAATTATTTATCTTTAAAATTGTGAACAAAACAAAGGCTTTAATGCCAACAATCTCCTGAACACAACATCTTATAGGAAGTACTGTTTCCTAAACAAAATCATTTTGAATATTTTATAAAGTAGCATAGAGGATGTGTTATTGCATTGGTCTCTCTGCTTTAAATCTCTCCCCAATAAAATCCATCTTTTATTCAGCTGTCAAATGATTTTCTTAATGTGTAGGTTTTACTGTTAACACCACGATTCAATAAAGTTCGGTGCTCCCTATTACCTCCAGGATCAAATAGCAAGTCCTTTATTTGACATTTGAAGCTCTATATAACCTATCTCTTTCTAACCTTTTTAGTCTTACACTTTCTTTCTCTCCACACACTCTACCATCTTGTTTCACTGGTTACTTGCTATCCAACTACATGCATTTTCAATAGCTGTTCCCCAAGTCTGAAACACTCTCCTTCCTCAGTTTCTAGTTCCCTTGGCTTCTTTCGAGACTCAGCTCAAAACCCACCTTCTTCAGGAGGATTTTCCCCAGTCTTCTCATTTGCTAGTGCCATTCTCTCTGAGATTATGTTCCATATAATCTGTATATATCTTGCATATACCGAGTTCCTTGCACCTTCTCTCAAGGGCTAAAGCTGTTTCCCCAGTACTTAGAACTCTATACAGAACCAGCTACATAGAAAGCACTTAGTAAATGCTTTTTGACCAACAGCCTGGGTCAGACATCCCATGTGGTATAAGGACATTATATGCAAGATTTCCTAGTTTTGAGGCCAGGCAGGGGTACATCTCATGAAGACCTTGGAAGAACTTCCAGAGTTGGGAGAAACAGATAGGGTATTAGAGTTTCAGCAGTCTCATCTTTCTGCTTATCCTGTTCCTTAAATTCCAATCCTCTTTCCTCAAGATTTCTTCTTTTCCTAATCAAAATAGGGAGGCGCAGTACCATATTGACAAATATGCCAGTATCATAACTTTTTTTATGGTCTTAAACATCACAAAACGGACCATTCTGGACACAAGGAATAATATTTACTCTATCCCTGGTGTTAAAGACATTTGCAACATCACAAATCTTTTAGACAGTGAATTATATCCCTTGGAGTGTGATAGCAGCAAATCAGAGATATTCTCCTAAAGTCAGAGACAACTTGTACATCTTTGAAAAAGATTGGTTTGGCCTATGGGCTATCTATCAGGTTTTTGTCCAGTTTCCCACTGCTCTGATTTAGTGATGCCCAGAACTATAATTAATGGTTTGTTCTCAACAAACTAGAAAACTAAACAAAAACCAACAACAATCTAACCCCAAACAATTCTGCCAATTTCCTCAATCACAGGAATGTATTTGTTTAAATGGGGAATGAAAGAAAGATTTGGATGGTTCAATTTACCACAGGCAGTTTACTCAGCCCTGAAAGTAGAAGAAAACCATTCCCAAAATAACTGTCCCAGTGATATTAGGACCATTATAATGAACCTTCCCCCCCCAAATTTTAATGATTGAACTTTTCAGTTAAATAAGAATCTTCCAGTCATAAAAACAGAGTGATACACACAGGCCAAATCAATGTCAAATTGTTAGGCAAATTGACTAACATTACTGTGCTTCCTTAAGTAAAAAATAGGCTAATTCATTCCTTTCCTCACCTCTCAGGAGTACTTTGAAAATTAATTACATAGAAAGTACTGAGTTCCTAAGAGAAAAGTATTCTGTTTTCTTTTATTAATAACAGAATGTGATTATTACAAGGTCAAAATGAGCTATAATTTGTATACAAAGATGAAGTTTCTGATATACTCTCAGCAGGTAATATATTTTCAAATGTTTTTCTAGTAGTGAGCATAGGTTTGTACATCCATACTCACAAGCCACGCTCCTTCTTCTGAGAGGGGCCCCCAAATTTTACTATAGTCAGTCAAGGTCTCAAGGAAACCATTCTAGTTGTAGAAAACAATTAAGTGGGATTTTTTGTGTGTGAAGTCAGATAACCTACAGGGATATCAAAACAAGGGGCCTATTGGTTGGCATAATTCTCTCTATTTAAGTAGGTTTAAACATAAAATACCTTAAAAAAAAAGCCCCACCATCAACAACATAAAAGAACATAAGAAACAAGCTACCATAAAAGAGCCTAAGAAACAAGCTTATTAAATCTTATTAGAAGAAAAGCCCTGTAAAAGTCGCCAAAATACAAATGAATACACAAAGAAAGGTTTGGGAGACAAACTTGGTTATAATCGCTTTATCTTGGACTTCATCAAGGACTCTTACTGTGGAGCGTGGGCTTGTTTGATTTTTGCCTCCCCTTTTCAAAAAGCTTGCCTCCCCTTTTCAAAAAGCTATGAAATGAAATCTTCAATATTGATTTTGTCATTTTCAAAAAATCTTCAACACTCTCCCCCTTTTTATTCTAGAACACTGGTAAGATTTGCTCAGGTTTGCTGAGGTCAGAGAGGAGCTAAGAAAGGGATAGTACAGAAGTTTTCTCTTTGATTAAGGATTTGGCTGGAGAGAAATAAGAGTCAGACAGAAAAGTTAGCGTCGATGTTAATGGATTGTGAGAAATAGCGTAAGAAAAAGAGAGAGAAAAGAGAGTATTGGAAAGTAGCCATCTCAGCTGAAGGGGGGTGGGTGGGGGAAGAGAGACAGAGAGAGAGAGAGAAGAAAGCACATAGAGGATTGTACAGTGAGGAGTGGAGAGCATGTGCAGAGGAAGGTAGGAGGTGTAAGCAGGGAATAAAGAAGAGGACTCTGTGAAGCAGAGAAGTGATGAAAGGGAGGGACACAGTAGAAAGAGAAACAGAGAAAAACAAAAGAGGGAAGAAGGAAGAAGGCAGAATGCAGTACAGGAAATCTGTAGTCCAAGTTGGCAGTCTTTATAACTCGGAATATAGTAGAGGAAAGAAAGGGGCGGATAAATTAGCAAGGGAGGGACTGGAGGAAGAGACTGCCAACGAGAGGACCTGGGAGAGAAAAGTGGTCAAAGATACATAGGAAGGGGATCGACAAAGGTATAGAGGTGACCAAACAGAAAGGAAACGGGCACTGAGAAGAGAAGATCAGAGAAAACAGGGATAGAACAGGGACAGAGGAAGAGTGGGAGCCCGGCAAAGAAATAGATACAGAGGCCCTAGAGAGGGTAAAGACAGAGAGAAAAGAGAGTAGGGGAAGGGACAGCAAAGGGGGCGGAGAGAGAACTAGAACGAGGGATGGTAGGGACCAGAAGAGACAGAGAAGGAGGGAGAGAAAATGGGTGGGGGGGAACAGGAAGGGGGAGAGAGGGAAAGAGAGAGAAACCGAAGGAAAGAAGGGGGCGAGTGGGAGAGGAAGGGGGAGGGGAAAGGGGAGGTTGCTGGAGAGGCTGCAAAGGGAGGAGTAAGGGGTTGGCAGCCTCTCCTCTCAGCCCCAGGGAGCGGGGAAGGGGGTGGGGTAGGAGAGGGCGGGCGGTGAGGGGCGGAGGAGAACTCAGGGGGAGGAGGGAGGAGGGTGAAAACCGAGAGCAAGGACTGGCAGACGGGTCACTGCCTTGGTGAGAGGTACCCCGAGAGGGGGGCGCGAGGAGCTGAACTGACAACTCACACGTCAAATCCACTTTAGGACAAACTAGGTCAAGCTCCATCCCGAGCCAGGGGTTTCCCCGCCCCCGCGGGGCACCAGCTAGGGGTGGCCCGTTCTGGCTCTAGAAGAGCTGGGGCATAGTCTCCTTCCTCTTCCTGCTCCTGTGAGTCTGGGATCGAGGAAAGACCGAGCCTGGGGCTTTCCCTTCTCTCTCCCTCTATTCGTTTCCTTTACTTAGACAAGTGCTTAGGTACCCCTGGAAAGGAATTATGTTTATCCAGAACTTGTTAATTGTTCTCTCAGTTGCCAAACTATTTTACCACCCCTTCACCCCACCCTCCACCGCCTGTTTCCAGTCCTCTTCCTAACCCAGCTGGTCACATCTACTACTCCTAAAACCATATTAACAAAAGACATGCAGTGGAAGCGGAGGCGAGGGGTACTGGGGGTGGGGGTGAACTAAGGCTGCTGTTTATTGCCCCACAGGGGCCAGAGAAAGATTTGTGCAGCTATCCTTCATTAGTTTTCTTCTTTCCCAATCCCTCAGTAACGTAGGGTTAGAGAGAAAAAAGCCTAGGTGTGAGCCAGTTCGTCTTCGTGTGGGTCTGTCTGTTAGTCTGTCCTCTTTTGGACTGATCCTCACCCTGGAAGTCCAGACTTAGCCACAGTTTCACAGAGAGAAAAAGAGGAGGAGGAAGGGGGAATGGCGGAGAGGTGGGTGTGTAAACCTAACTTGCTCCCTCTCTCCCCACAGTCTGGTTTTTCACAATCCCTTCTCCCACCTGGACAGGTTAGACTCAGTCCCTTCCCTCTTCCCTCCTCCCTCCCCCACCGCCCCACCCGCAGAGTCCACTTCTTCCGGAGTTGTCCCTTTATGGGAGGAAGCCCAGGCATGACAGCAGGACTACTTTGTGTGGCGGAAGGATCGTGCGCTCGGCTCGAGAGTGGAGAAAAGAAACCAGAAAAAGAGGGGGGGAGGGAGTAGGAGGGCGGAGAGAAGAGGGGTAAATAGTGGGGAGAAAGAGCCAGCTGCAATTCACTCTAGTCCTTTAGGAGCAGGAAAAGGTCTTGCAAAGAAACCCTGGAGGAAAAATAAGAAGGAAAACACCACCCATAACACACGAGCTTGCTCCCCTGTGAATCTTGCTTGTTGTCCTGGTTACTTTGGACCCTTTTTTTTTTTTTTAAACAAAAATGGTTTAAGAGGCTTCACGTAAAAACAAAAACCAGCTTTACACATATTCCCTAAGGTCTTTCTCTCCGGTTTCATTTGCGTTTCGCAGAGAAAGAAGAAAACACACGCATATGCACACACACACACACACACACACACACGCACTCACACAACCTGAGCCTCCCTCGTGGGGTAATGAAACTCTTCACACAGACGGGGTTGGGGTTTGACAGCGGTCCTTAGCAGTCAGGGTCTGCTTGTAGGCTACTATTTGCTTTGTGTGTGACAGAAGTGTAAAAGGCTAAAAAGAGGCGAGCTTTCGATTTCCTCTTCTTTCCCACCGCCCTTTTCTCCCCATTACTCAAATACTTTTTTCCACCCCTCTGTGTAGCACTGACCTAGGTCTCCTACTGGAGATGGACAAATAAAATCAGCTAAAATCTTCATTTGGAAGTAGGACATTAGTTCAGGTTCTCTGTCATAAATTTGCTCAGTGGAGCATTATCTTGTAGTTTTTATCGTTTTGTGATTTTTACGCTTAGAATATACATCCATTCCTATTGCATGTGAGTCCATAATCAAATGATAACCACCATCATTTTAGCTGCCTGAAAATTCAGTGATTCAGAATTCCTAATCAAGCATTATATATTATATGTATGTATATTATGTACATATGAGCATACATTTTTCATTAGACGTGGCTGCAAATTTGCTTTGTGGCTTATTCTCGGCTAAATAAGCAATAAAAAAATTTTTTAAATTTATACTACTTGGTCATTTTAATTAACACTAATTTTTCCCTGTCCAGGAACAAGGCAATATACATTGTCTTATAAAAGATACTTGTGGTAACTGTGATTAATTCCTCTACTCTTCTCTCATAAATCTGAGTGAAATGTTCAAATGATCAGACAACTAAAACTAATACATTGCCAACATGGTAACTACTTTCAATGTTTCATAGGAGTATTGTTACAATGAATTAGAACAAATTTAAAAAAGATTATATTCTCATCCAAATATTATTAGGACATTTTCGTTGTTCTGACAAAAGCTATTTCATCATCAAGAAGTCTTTATATTTCATTTTAAACCAGTTATTTAAAGGAATCTTATTTACAATCTGTTAGTTTATTGTAGCAAAATGTTAATATATTCATATTCCATCAATCAACAGAATTTATTACTTACTCTGTGCCAGGCACTGTACTAGCCACAAAGAAAAAATTAAAATCCCTGATCTAAAGAAGATTACATCCTCTTTGAGGAGACGAAATATACACATAGAACTACATGCAAGATATGGAAAAACTAAAGGCAATGGGAGGAAAATATTAGCAACTCGGAAAATTCTAGAAAGGAATCATGAAGGAGGTGGTGTTTAAGATAAGCTCAGAAGGAAACTAGGAATATAAATATACACTATATTATATATGTATATGTATGAATAAATCCTGCATTTATAATAGCATCATCAATAAAGAAAAATGGATAATCTATACATTATATATATAGTTTTAAATACAATATGTAGAATGTAGAAGGATAATTGTATTCAGTTAGCAGCATCATTGCTATACGAGAGCCTGTTATTTTATAATATAAAAGGTTAACAGAGAAAGCTTAATATGCTTGCTAAATGAATAAAATCTAACCCAGAAAGATTCTATATATGTCTTTAAACTATATGGCATGACTAACCTGTGGTGACCCATTAATACTCTAGAAAGGAGTAATTTTGTTCTGCATCATTATAGGCAATATAAAGGTTTATTCATTGAGTAAATACACAGCTTAAACTGTTAGTCCTCAGCAGTGGTATTTTTGCTTTTGTTCAGAACAGGGATTTCATCAGTGGAGGCAACTACCTCCTTCCACCCATTTATATAAGCAACTTGTATAACTCAACATCTTAGACAGTTGGCTAGAGTACAGAGAGAGGTTAAATGGTCCAGTGACCATATGGCTAGTGTGTGTAAGGTTTGAACCCAGGAAAACCTGAGTTCAAACTGAAAAGCTGCCTGTCATTGTTGGGAGTGTTAGCACACACAAAATAAGGTGACCAGTTGCTTAATATTTACCCTTTTTGCTATCTAGTCCATACTAGTAATTTTTTTTGAGGGAGGGGATGAGTTGGGGCAAAGTATTCTTTAAACATAAGCCATCCTTTTAATATGTTAACATAGGCCCTCCAGATGAGGACTTTTGGCTAATGTTTATTTTTTTCATTAGATCATATACATTAAAAGGACAACAGCCCAAAGCTTTGCATTCCTGATACATTCATTATTCATTTGGAATATATTATTCACTAATCTATTGTTTTAACAAATGAAACAAAGACATTTGGTTTTTAAAAGGGCGGGGGGAGAGTAATTCATGGAAGTGTAGTATCTCCTAAACATATTTTCCCACTCCTTGCAATCTATTTTTTAAAAAGAGAAATTTATTAGACTTTATGAAGAATGATTTGACTTAATATAATCATTTAAATTCTACAAGCATTTATTAAGCACTCATTGTGTTCCAAGCAGTGTGATTGGTATTAGAGAACAATCTCTGCCCTCAAGGAGTTCACTTCCTCCTGGGAGCATACTAGATACACTCTGAGAAGTAAATACAAAGTTATCTGAAGACTGACAACTAAAGGGATTTGGTAAGGCTTCTAATCAGAGGGGTCACCTAATCTGAATCTTGAAGAGAGCTAATGATTTTAAGAGACCCAGGTATAGAGACTGTATTCAAGGCACAGGAGATCACCAGAAAGAAACTGGGGCAGGAGTCAGAACTACCATGGATGGGGTGAGGGAGGGAGGATTTAGGAGTGACTAGTAAGTAGGCTAATTTTATAGGAATCTAGATTGTGTGGAGAATAGTATAGAATCTGGAAAAGCAATCTGGAGCCAGGCTGAAAAAAGTCTTAAAAGCCAAACTGAAGACTTTGTATTTTGCCCTAGAGATAATAGGAAGTTAGGCAGTGAAATGATACAGTCAAACCAGTGCTTTAGAAATATTATTTTGGCAGCCACTGTAGAGACAGATTGGAAGTAAGGAAACCAATTAGGAAGCTATTTTCATAGTTAGGCAAAGAGGTGATTAGGGCCCAAACTAGTCCGGTGACCAGGTAAGTGGGGAGGAGGATACACTGATGTGGAAGCAGAGCTGACCAGACTTGGCAGTTGATTGGATATGGGGAGTAGAGAGAATAGAGGATAATGCAAAGTTTCTAAGCTGCTTGTTGGGAAGGATGGTGGTACATTCAATAGAAACAGGAAATTTGAAGAAGGGGTAGTTTTAGTTGGGAACAGGGAGAAGAGTAATGAGTGCTGTTCTGAGCACATTGTGTTGGAGATGACTAAAGGACATCTATGTTCTTGGCACCTTGCCCACACAACCTTTCTTCCTGAGAATTCCACTTGCTGCTGCTAACTTCTTTAACCTCCATGAAATCTATAAATAGTAAACTCATCCATATGCCTATCAGCTGGAGCACTATCAGTGACACCACTGCCTTAATAAACTTTGATATAATTTATGGGGTGACAGGCACCACTGATAATAAAAGCATACTGTATTGATTTTGAATAGTTATGTACCAAATAATTGATAAAAGTAAAGCCAATATTTCTCCAAGGAAAAATACATACAAAAATAGTATAGGTGATTTTGACCAGTATATATCCTTCTATAGGAGGATATAAATAAACTGAACAAAAAAACAAACAAGATAGAAGTTATAGATTTGGACAGTATTGAAAAAATTACTTTATAGGCACAGAGAAAACAATGGGGTAAAGAAGCAAGGCATATACATTTTCTTCAAATACAAATGAAACATTCATAAAAATTGATCACATTTTAAGTCATAAAGAAGTCATAGGTAGATATAGAAAAGCAGAAAAAAATAACACTGTTTATGAGTCAAAATACAATAAAATTGGAAGTACACAATGATGACACAATCAAAAGATGCAAACCTGCATGGAAATTTCAAAATGATTTATTGACTAAGGCCTGGGTTAAATTAAAGAACAAATTATAAAAACAATAACATTACCTCAAAGATAATGACAACATAAATACAACATATCAAAATTTATGGGATGCAGCTAAAGCAGTACTCAGAGACAAATTTATAACCCCAAATGCCTATATTAGCAATAGAGAAAAGGAAGTAACTGAGTTGAATTTGTCTTGAAAGAAATTAGAAAATAAGCAATAATACCAAAAGCAAACATAACAATTTTGCTAAAGTAAATGTAAAAATAAATAAAATGGAAAATAAAAGAACAATTGATGTGTATATGGGCATATGAATACATATGTGAATGTGTGTATATATGTTTACAGGTATACATGGATAGAGGACACAGGTTGAATTTGGTGGGAAGGGATGATACTTAAGGGGTGAAGTTAAGAGGTGAGAGAGGAAAGTGGCAAGAGGAGATGGGGAGAGACAGGGTAGGGTAAACTATCTAATGTAGAAGAGGCAAGGGGAAGTAGTTGCAGGGGAGGGGAAGAACAGGAAGGCAAAAAGGCAAAAGCATATTCTCATTGAAGTTGGCTCAAGGAGAGAATCACATACATACTAAATGGAATATCTCACCCTCACTCACTCTCCTGAGTAGGGGAAAGGGGGATGAGAGGGGGGATGATGGAGGGGAGGTTGGAAGTACCCACTATCAAAGAGGGACAGGATCAAAGTAGGGAATGGACCAGGTGGGAGGTGAGATGGGTGGGAGGAAAATATAAGCAGTCTTTTACAATATATCTACTATGGTAATGTTTTGCATAGCTATACATGTACAACACATACTGAATTGCTTATCTTCCCAGAGGGAGTGGGTGACAAGGAAGGAAGGGAATGGATCTGAAATTCAAAGTTTTAAAATTAAATGTTTCAAATGTATATAAATACTATTATTAATACTATTTTGCGTGTAATTGGGAGATAAGATGTGCAGGCATTGGGGCACAGAGATTCACCTTGCCCTAATGACAAAGTCAAAGGGGATATGGGAGAAGATATGGGAGAGAGCAGATTGGATGAGGGGATATCTTGTGGGACTGCTATTCTGAGGTGGTGGGTAGGGAAAAAATGAGGAAAAAATTGTAACTCAAAATCTGGTGGAAAGGAATGATGTAAACCAGAAGCTAATAAAGCATTTGTTAAAATAAAAAAAAAAAGAACAATTGATGTGATAAATAAAATCCAAAATTATTGTTTTTCACGCATTATGATTAATACAAAATTGAAAGAATAAATTTTTTGAAAAGGAGAAAAATCAAATAAAAATTTGAAAGGAGAGAACACAATGAATAAAGGTATAAAGAAAACTATCAAAGATTACTATGCACAGATTTATGTTGAGAAAATTGAAAGGGGGCAGCTGGGAGGCACAGTGAATAGAGCCAAGTACCCTGGAGTCAGGAGGACCCAAGTTTAAATGTGACCTCAGACACTTTACTAGCCATGTGACCTTGGGCAAGTCACTTAACCCCAATTGCCCTGCCCTCCCCCCTTCAAAAAAAAAAGCAAGAAAAAAAAGGAAAGAAAATTGAGAACTTGAAAGGAATCAGTTAAGTTTTTTTTTTTTTAATCCTCCAATTGATAAAACTGGAAATAGAGCAATCTGAAGGAGAAATCAGACAGGAAGCGAATGAATTTTCACATAAATAGTCATGAGGAACAGCTGCATTCTCAGAATCATAGAACCTAAGAGCCAGAAGAGATCTTGGAGACTAATCTGTACTTGACCAAGAATTCCTTTTAAAACTCCTTAAGGGGCGGCTAGGTGGCAGTGAGTAAGAGCGCTGGCCTCGGAGTTTGGATGACCCGAGATCAGACCCAGCCTCAGAAAATGAGCACCCACGCATAAATAATGACTAGCCTTGTAACCTTGAGCAAGTTACTTAACCCCAATTGCTTTAAAAAAAAAAAACAACTCCTTAACAAGTAGATATGGTCTCTGCATATGGGTTTTCAATGAGGAGAAAACTATTACCTCCGGAGGCAATCCGTTCTAATTTTGTACAACCTTAATTGATAAGAAATCTTTTCTCCTATAAGGTATTATCCTTTGTTATGTGTACATTTTAGTTACTGAAAATGGCTGAAAAGTAACATTTGTGGGGAGTAAGAGTGAATGAGAGAAAGAGAGAGAAAGAAGGAACTAGGTGGTACAGTGGGTAGAGCACTGGGCTTAGATTTAGGAAGACTCACTAGCTGTTGACCCTGGGCAAGTCATTTAACTCTGTTTGCATTAGTTCCCCATCTATAAACTGAGCTAGAGAAGGAAATGGCAAACTACTCCAGAATCTTTGCCAAGAAAGCCCCAGAATGGTGTCACAAAGAGTTGGACATGACTTTAACACCTAAACAACAACAAAAACATGTATATATGTGTGTATGTGTATATGAAAAAGACTGTCACACTTTCTCAGCATTTTGCTTCAGGAGTTTAAATAATAGAGACTTAGCTTTGCCTAGGAAAAGAGATGTGAAGAAAGGAAATGGAACAAAGAGTTGGAGAAGTGAGTTTGCCCAGCAGGTGACACACAGTACAAGCTTGCTCTCTAAAGAGACCAAAGACATCAAGGACTGCCATTCAGAGTTGTGCATTATTTTTAGCACATGGATTTCCCTACTCTTTTGCCTTCCTGTTAGGTTTCTGTTAATGTGTGTTCATTCTCCCTAAAACATAGCTTGTATAGGTGGGAGAATGTGGCCCAGAGTTTATGGATAGACTGTGATGATTCAATTATTCTTGCTTTTATCTTCTATTGGGTAAAAGTCATGATTATTCTTACATTTGCCTTAACACTTAGAAATATTTTATGTTGGAGACTCAATGGTGTCATTGTGACTGATTTGGGGGTCAAAGGGAAGCACACAAAGGGAAGGGGCTTAGGACCTATAGTAGTGAGTAATTAATGTCTATGTATCCTTCCCACAAGGATTACTTAACTCTTGGTCCAGGAGAGTAAATTGCAGCAGCATAATGGCTGTGACCAATGGCCTTCCTGGAAACCCCCCCTTAAACCTGTCAGCATGAGAGCAGGTTAGGCTGAATAAGCTGCCTAGAAAGAGGTGGGGGGTGATATTCTACATATATGAGCTACACTGCCAGTTTGAGTGGGCATATCACCACACCTGTGCTAAGCCACCCTTATTACAAGCCTAAATATACAACTTCAACCCTTGCTATTAGTTCTGTCCTATGAGGCCAACCAGTAAAAGCTTAAACTCCCACATGATAGCCCTTCAGATACTTAAGGACAGCTGATATGTCCCTTCCCTAAGTTTTCTCTCCATTAAATAAGTCCAGTTCTTCTATTGGATGTTTCCCATCTTTTCCCCATCCTAGTCACCCTCTTTTAGAAACCCTTTAGCTTTTCTATGTCTTTCATAAAGTGTGGTCCACAGAACTGGATACAGTATTCCATGTATGACCCCTAATAGAGCAGAATGAAGTAGAACTATTGTCTCCCTTGTTTTGGACACAGGGGTAGTAGCATTAGATTTTCTTTGGCTGCCATTTCACACTATTGATTCAAATTAAGCTTATAGTCTACTAAAACATCCAGTGAAGTTTCACAAGAACTGTTCTCTAGTTATGCCTTATTACCAATCCTCTATTTGTGAGATTTGTTATCTATTAATAAATTAATATAAGACTCTTATATTTGACCCTATTAGAATTATAGGATCATAGTTTTAGAGATATAAAGGAGCTCAGGTCATTTAGTCCCACTCCCTTATTTATAGCTGAAACACTGAGGACCAGAGACTTTAAGTGCTTTGTTCAAAGTCACACAGGTAGGAAGTAGAAAAGCCAGAATATTACCCAGGTACTCGGCCTCCAAGTCCAAATCATTCCTTAATTTAGTTCATTGTTTGAGTCAGTTGAAATCCTTTTTGGATCTTGATTCTCATTCAAGATTGTGGTACACATTGACCACTGAGCAATTGGACAATCATGCCTTGTATTCCCTCATTCAAGCTAATAATAAAAAAGCACAATCACAGATCCCAGGATTTTCTACAAGATACCTCCCTCCAAGGTGTCACTACTAAAGAGGGTACCCACTAAGAGGGTTAAGGTTGCTCTGGAGACCCCAAAATACCAACACCCCGGGTCCTGCCGAATGAATTCAACTCAAGTCTTCTCTCAGCCAAAGAAAAGTAAAATTTATTAAAAGTTTGCTTTCATTAGACACAGGGTAAGTCTATGCTAGAAAAATCTATAGCACTCTCACTCTTCCATGGTGCTCTCACTATTCTGTGGCATTCTATTGCACTCTCACAAACATGAAGACAAGATAGGGTCTTATATATAAAAGGTTGTGGGAGGAATCCAGGGGTGGTTGAGAGGAGGAGTTTGGGGAGGGTCTTCAGGAGGAGTTAATGAGGTCAATGAGTGATTAAGGGTGGGAAGTTGTTGGAGGCTACCTAGAAACTATAGACAATGGTGGACTAGGCCAGTTCAAGGGTGGATTGATATTTTGATAGGCTCAAGGGTGGGAAGTAGATGGACAATGGAAGGCTAGGCTAGTAATAAGAGGTTTGGGCCCAGCCACATGTAAGGCTTATGGACTCATGCAAATGCCTCCTCAAATGAGATGATTTAATCAGAGTTCAAGGGGGGGTTTCCATAGCCTGTACCTCAAAGATTCAAGGAGAGCTCAAGGGGGTTTCCAGAGCCTGCACCTCATCAACTGTACTGTTATCTAGTCTAATGGTATCAAACTCATTTAAATAGTAACAGATCCCTTCAGGCTATATATTGACTTAGAAAAGCACAAATTAACATTGCCAATGTTAGATTATATTTTTATTTATTTTGTTAAACATTTCCCAATTTCATTTTAATCTAGTTTGGGAGGTCTCTCAGGAGTTGGGGGGGGGGGGGAGGCTTCCTGAGGCTACAATTTTGATACCTCTGATCTACTCTGCATATCTCCATCTTATCTATAAACATACCTTAAGAAACTTTGTCAAACACCTTACTGAAATATAAGTAGATCTATAATCTTCCTTTGATCTATAAATTACACTGGCAAAAAAAGGATTTGACATTAGTCTGGTATGACCTGATCTTGATTCAGCCATTCACTCTAGCTTTTAGTGATCACTACTTCCCTTTCTAAGTGCTTACAAATCATATCTTCAATAATAGTTCTTGAGTTTTGTATGGAATAGAAGTCAAGTTTACTGGTCTATAGTTTGAAAACTCTACCCCTTCTCTACATAATGAAATAGAAAAAGAACTTGATCTAAGGTCAAAGGGCCTGGGTTTAAATTCCAACTTTACCCCTTACTTTATTTGTAATAGCTTTATCTGTAATAGAGCAAACTTGGAAATAGACTTTCATTATATTATAGAATGATTAAATTAATTGTGATGTGTCAATGAAATGAAATATAATTATCATAAAAATGACATAAGAACTACAAGAAAACATGTCAATACATACAATGTCATACATCATGATTTTGATAAGACTGACATTCAAAAAGCACTTTAAAGTTTGTGAAACACTTTCCATACACCATTTCATTTGATCATCATAACAACTCTGTGATCAAAGTACTAGAGGCATTATTATTAATATTTCATAGATGAAGAGATTGAAGGGGCAAAAAGGTGAAGTGACTTGCTCATGATTATATGTAACTGTAAGTGGTAGGATTTCAAACTAAGTTTCTTCTGATTCCCAATCTAGTCCTTTTGCATTCTGTTTATATTGACTATGGTTATCTTTAAATATATTTATACATATATTATCTAATAATTACATAGAGGAAAACAGAAATTTAAAGAGGACAAAAAATGCCATTATTTTGTTAAAGCATATATGTTTTTATATATGTCTGTACATACAGATGCAAGTCTACATATATAAACAAATACTTTAAAGTTTATTATTTCATTCTACATTTTGTTTATAGCCATTAAAGTTACAATAAAAATACATAATTAAATTAGAAAAGCCTTTTGGAGAAAAGGAAATCATCTTAGCTTTTTCCTTGGGTGAGTCTGATGGACCTAGAAATGGGAATGATTAGAATTAGATGAAATAATTGGACACATCCTATTATCTCTGGGGCTATTCCTAGCTATTGTCAAAGATCAGGCTTTGGATATATGAGAGTTGTAATAGAAACTGAAATAATTTCTTTACTTATGCTGGTCCTCCCACTCCTCTTTACCTATCTAAATTTTATTCTTCCATGAAATTTTCTCCGGCTATTCTATTCCAAATTTATCTTGATATTTGAAGTTTTCTGAACTACTAGAGAAAATATTGTTATTACTATTCATTTTTGTACCTAATCACATGCTGACTTTTATTATAATTATGACTTGAGGAAGCAAAATAAAGCAAAAAGAAAACTCTTTGAGGTCAAAGACTATATCTTCTGCTTCTTATTACACCCAAGGACATCTACACTTAGTAGGTAGTCATTATGTTGATTTTAACTAAAATAAATTAATAAGAACTGAGTAATACTTATTATAAGTGAACACCTATCTGTTATTGCTGGAAAATCTATAAAATTCAACAAATTTGATTCAATTCAACACATACCTATTGATGAGGTATGGGCTCTGGGAGCCCCGTCAAGCTCTCCTTGAGTCCTTGAGGTACAGTCTCTGGGAACCTCCCTTGGACTCTGATTAAATTGTCTCATTTGATGAGGCATTTGCATGAGGCAATAAGCCTTATATTGTGGCAGGCCAAGACCTCTAGCCTAGTTACTAACTACTAACTAGTTACTACTAATTAACTCTAGTCTAGTTACTAGCCTAGCCCCTCCATTGTTCATCTACTTCCCACCCAAACTGGCCTAGCCCACCATTGTTTGTGGTCTCCTGGTGGCCTCCAGCAACTTCCCACCCTTAATCACTCATTGACCTCATTAACTCCTCCTGAAGACCCTCCCCAAACTCCTCCTCTAGACCACCCCTAAATTCCTCTCACAACCTTCTGTATATAAGACCCCATCCTGTCTTCATGTTTGTGAGAGCGCCATAGAATACCATGTGGTTGAGAGTGGCATAGAAAGGTGAGAGCGGGGGCGGCTAGGTGGCGCAGTGAATAGAGCGCCGGCCCTGGAATCAGAAGGACCTGAGTTGGGAGCCGGCCTCCGACACCTAATCCGCACAAACAAAAACCTAGCCGTGTAACCTTGGGCAAGTTACTTAACCCCAATTGCCCTAAAGGGGCGGCTAGGTGGCCGCAGTGAGTAAGAGCGCCGGCCTCGGAGTTTGGATGACCCGAGATTAGATCCGGCCTCAGAAAATAAGCACCCACGCATAAATCAAATAACTAGCCGTGTAACCTTGAGCAAGTTACTTAACCCCAATTGCTTTAAAAAAAAAAAAAAAGAAAGGTGAGAGCGCCATAGAATGACCTAGCACAGACTTACTCTGTGTCTAATACAAGCAAATTTTGAATGAACTTTACTTTTCTTTGGCTGAGAGAAGACTTGAATCAAATTAATTCAGCAGGACCTGGTGTGTTGGTATTTTGGGGTCTCCAGAGCAACACTAACCCTCTTTATGAGTAACCTCTTCACCTATTAAGTATCTACAATGTGTTTACTCAGTAAGGTCATCTTGACCTTGGCCCTTGATCCTGTGGCTTCTCCCCACCAGGATGTTCATGGAGAATTCCTCCTGAAGGAATAAATCCATAAAGTTTTGGGACCCTGAAGAAATTATCTAGATTAATGGGTGAATGAGTCAGTTTTTGCTTCAGCCTTTATGCCCAGCCATCTCATCACCTCAAAGAATTCTTCCCAGCAATTCTCCAGAACACCAAGGCCTGGCCTGGCAAGGTCATGTTATTATTTGCTGTTATACCATTATTCCACCTCTCATGTGACTGCATGGACCAAAGCTCCCTTCCCTGGCCACCACTTCAAACAGGATGTCTTATATATCTGGTAGTTCCTTGATAGCAGAACTATCTCGTTTTTATAGCTGTATCTCTAGCACTTAGGACCATACCTATAGCAGGTGTTTCATAATTGCTTATTGATTGACTGGTAGATTCTAACACCATGCTAGAAATTGGACAAAGATGAAAAATGGCATAGGCCACATTCTACAGTCTAGTAGAAGAATGTGACACAAATAGTAAGTCAGTCAATAAATACTATTAAGCAGCTACTATGTGTAAGGCATTATGCTAAGAGTTGTGGATACAAAAAGAGGAAAAAGATAGTTCCTACTCTTAAGGAGCTCACAATCTAATGAGGAAGACAACAAGCAAAAAAATGTCTAGGAAGCAAGCTAGATATAGGATCAGTAGAAAATAATCCAGAGAAAAGGTCCTGGAATTAAGAGGAATTGGGACAGGCTTGTTGTAGAAAGAAGATATGATTTTAGTTGGGACTTAAAGCCAAGTAAAGTAGTAAGTGGAAATGATGAGGGAGAGTATTCCAGGCTTGGTGAACAGCCAGAAAATGCCTGAAGTTACCTTATTCATGGAGAGTTTGAGGTATGAACTAAGGTGTAAGAAGACTTACAAAAGGTGTTGGGGGGAAGGGGAATCTGTGAAGGGTTTTGAATGTCAAACACAGCATTTTATATTTGATCCAGGAGGAGATTGGGACCACTGGAGTTTACTGATTAGGGGGGTAAGATGGTCAGATCTGAGCTTTAGGAAAGTCATGTTGGTGGCTGAATGGAGGATAGGCTGGAATGGGGAGAAACTTGAAGCATACTGAGCAGGACACTTCTCCCCCAACCAAAAACTTTATAGAAATAAAATTCAACTGGGCATGATGGTATAGGCCTGCAATCTCTCCTATCAGGGCAGGTTGAAGCTGGGAACTTGGAAATGATGAGCTTCAGTAGGGCTGTCTGGCATGAATATAGTGAGTCCTTAAAGAGTTGAGAGGGAGGGGCACCACCTTCTAAGCTGATCAACAATAGGATCTGATCTGTGAGTGGCCTACACATTTCCAGCCTGGATGAGATAGGCACACCTAGTTTAAAAAATAATTTCAACCCAACTCAAATGAAATTCAGTTAAAAGGAAAATAAAAGTCAATTTTAGTGAACTGAGTCCAGTTCATAAATGTCAAGATCTGTTAATAGACAGAAGGGGTATAAGAAGGAAGGCATCACAGAAGAACAACAAGAGTTAAATATAGAGGGTAGGATACTTTTACACTGGACCCTAATTGTATTTTTTACGCTTATGCTAATTACTTTTTAGATTTCTAGGCTAACTGCTTCCTTTCATAGCTAAAGTGGACCATTCCCCATTACACTGGTCTGGGACAATTGCCATTACTTATTGACCTAGGGACAACTCTGACTCCTGTAGTCTGCCAAATCTTATCAGGGTTCTGCCAAACTAGCTTGCCTTGTCATTGGCCTACTCCATTAAGGCCAACAAGCCCCCTCTTACTATAGTACATATTCCTGTCTCCAGTCTAGTCTAAGGCCTCCTTTGTTTTTGCAAGGGTCCTTTCTTACATAGGTCAAAGAGATGGAGAAATAAAGGATGGGAGGAGAAAGAAACAAATGGAGAGAAAAAGAGACAGACAGAAAGATAGAGAGAAAGAAAAAAACAGAAACAGAAACTGAGAGCGATAGGATCTGACAGGAAGAAACAGTTAAAGAGAGACCAGAAAGACCATCCAAGGAATAAATTCCCTTTCAAAGGACAGATTGGTGAATATTCATTTTAACCTGCCTGGTCTCAGAGCCACCACACTACTTCCAGGACATCTCTGTGCCATGCTGTCCCATCTCCCTTCCTGCCCTCTTTCTAACTCTATTGCCAGCACTATCATTCCTGGAAATGCACACACATCATTTGCCCTCTGGCTCCTATTACCATTCCTTCTGACCTCTGAGTATAAAACCTGCCTCCTGCTCACCTCTGGCTCAACAACAGGGACCATCTTGCTTGCTTGCACTTGTATCCCCAACACTTAACACAATACCTGGCACACAATAAACCCTTACACAATGCATTTTCATTAGTTTATTCAACATACTATTTAAAATCCTTCCTCAGATGTATATTAACTGCATGATCCTAGGCAAGGGGCACTCAACCTCAGTGTTTTCATCTATAAAATGGGGCCAATAACAACACCAACATCACAGGTTGTTGTATGGTTCAAATAAGATAATGTATGGTTCAAATAAGTATGTAAACTACTATGCAAACCTTAAAGCACTTTATTATTTTTCCCCCACCAGTTAACACGTTGATAACAAAAGGTTAGCAAGTATGTGGATGGTATTGTAATAGGCCAGAAATGAATTTAAATATGACTTTGAATGGCAATAGCTGATGAGGAACTTTCCTTTAAGGTGAATAAGAGGAAAAGGACCTCTGAAAAGTAAATAGGGGGTGCCTTTGCTGTCCCTCTGGGGTTCCTCACACTGGACAAAATGAACCTCTAACCTTGTGCGGGCTGCTTTTGTCAGGGTTACTAAGCAGGTCTTTATAGACAGTGGAAGGCTGGGAAAGGAAGGTTCATTATGTATTTTTGCTCTGCTGCTTCTGGAAAGCAGTGAGGTGCTAGTGAATAGGGTGCTAGACTTGGAATCAGGAAGTCTTGAATTTGAATCCTGCTGTAGACACTAACTATGAGACTATAGAAAAGTTGCTTAAGTTCTCTCAGGCCTAGTATTCTCATTTACAAAATAGAGATGACAATAGCATATTATGACAATAGTAGCTCTGGGGCTGTTAGGAGGATCAAATGAGATAACAAAAGTGCTTTGTAAACCTTAAAGTGCTACATAAATGCTAATTGCTATTATTATTGATTGTAAACTTAAGACCCTGAATACTTTATTGCTTCAGAATTGAACAGATAGGAATCTCAAGATATGGACCACATGTTTTATAGCTAAGCCTTTGAGGTGCCTGCTCCAAATTTCTTGTTTCAACAAGTTTCCTACCTCTCACCTTTTTCAACAAAAGGATTTACCTCTATTTTACTGAGAAAATCAAGTCCTCATACCTCAACACCTTTCCACATATACCTTCACATATTCTCCCTACTGCCTTAGTCAAAGACAAAGTCTTCTTTCTAAGGCTAATCCCTCCAATTACTCCATCAATCCTACGTCCTTCAGGAGTTTTCTCCATTGACCAGTCATCCCTCTAATCATTTTCAACTTCTGTCTACCTACTTGCTCATTCCCTATAAATGTACTCAGGTCTTCTTAGACTTTAAAAAAAAAAACCTCCTAGATCCCTCAAAAATAGACTATTATATCTCTCCTCTTGCTCACTGCTGAAATCCTATAAGGAAGTGTTTACACTCATTTTCTCCATTTCCTCACTACTTACATCAACCTCTTTCAATTTGGCTTCTATGCCTGCCACCATAGGAAACTGCTCTCTTGAATATTGGTAAAGATCTCTTAATTACTAAATCCATTGGTCTTAACCTTTATCCTACTTGACCTTTCTGCTGCTTCTCACCCAACTGATCACCCTCTCCTCCAGGATGCTTTCTAGTCTCTTGGTTTCCATGACACCACTCATCCTGTTCTGGTGGGTATCTCCTCCTTTCTTACTGATTGCTCTTTCTCAGTTTCCTTTGATGGTTCATTATCTGTGTAAGTCTCTTAATCATGGCTATCCTTCAAGACTCTGTCCTGGGCCATCTTCTCTTTTCCCCTTGCAGTTCTCATTCTGATCCCATAGAAACAATTATCATGTTAACATAGATGATTGTCTATTGTCTATTGTCCAGATTTATTCATCCAGTCTTAATCTTGTCCCCAGATTCTTGTCCCACTTCTTCAGCTGAATGCTGGACATTTCCACCTGAATGCTGGCAGTTCACAGTAAACATGTCTAAAATAGGATGTCATTTCTTTCTTTAAATCTACCCTTGTTAAAATCAGTCAATAAGCATTTATTAAGTGTCCCTTTTGTGCCAGGTACCCTGCTAAGTAGAGGGGATGTAAAGAGGTAAAAGATAGTTCCTGCCCTCAAGGGTGTAACAAGCTTGCCACTGTTGGTAACAGCAGGACTCTTTTACAACCACCCAAGTTTGAAGCTTCAGTCTCTCCTCTTCTCCCTAATAAATTCGGTAAGTCGTCAAGTCTCATCCCATTCTACCTCAGCATTTCACATGTCTCTCTCCTTTCCACTCACTTAACCTTGTGTTAAGATTACACAAGGTTCTTTAATAGACATTCACATAAGATAACTTTTTTTTCAAAGATCTTCTGATAATCCATATCATATAAGGTATAAAACAAGGAATGTATCTTTATTAAAGGTATTGTCTGCTACCAAGGATGATGTCTGGCACATAGTCCAGGTGGCTGATGGGTTTCCTATGGATTCTGAGGTCCTTTAGATGCTTTCATTTTTACTGTATAATATGGTACTTAGTAGATTAAGCCCTTAAAACACCACAGTATTCTCTTAATGAGACACACAGTAGCTCAAAAGGAGATGGACCTAACAATGCACACGGGAAAAAAAACACCAAACAACTGACTGAAGAATATTGTCCATATTATAACATGTATTTGGGGCTTTTTCCATCATAAATATGCATAATCAGAAAAAATAACTTTCTGCATTAGCCATGTCCAGAAAAAGAGAAAGTAAGAAAAAGAAAGAAAAAAAGGAAGGAAAGTAGGAAAAGAAAATGTATTTTAATCTGTACTTTGAGTTCATGAGCTCTCAATTTATAAGTAGGTACCATGTTTCATCATGTGACCTGGAATTTTGGTCAATCAGAGTTACCAAATTTTTCAAAAGTTGATTATCTTTACAATATTGTTGTTACTATATAAATTGTTCTCTTGGTTCTATTCACTTTGCATAAATTCATATTAGTTTTCCCAGGTTTTTCTGAAACCATGTGTATTAGCAAGCACCCTAGCACACTCAGGATTGCCTGCTAGCACAGGTTCTTTGATCTGCTTTCCTACGGGAAAGTCAGATTTTAAAGGGGGTCAACAATCTTTCTTTAATTATACATAAGTAGAAAATACAAGCAGAGAAATTAGCACAGATGTTCAATAGAAAGGGCTCCTAGTATCTGAACAAATACAACTAACTATATACACCACTGGATCAGGAGAGCACAAACCTCTGAGTAGTTGAGGTATTCTTAATAAACAGCTACTCAGAGTCTCAGGGAATCAAAAGGTCCTTCTCATATGTGAACCCCCAAAGCAAAACCTCACCCCCAAATATTATACACTTTTGGCTAATAGACTCAGAGTCAGAAGGCATCACAACCCTAGTGACTCAGTGCCTAATTAGTTTAGTACCAAAAGTTCGAAAGTCTTCCTAAGAGCTAGCCTCGCCTAAGCAAGCTCCTCCTTAAGCAAGTTCCTCCCCCAGTGGGCTCTATGTGACTCAGGATGTATCACAACTAAATTGGAGTTCAAAGCAGCAAGACATCTGTGTTTGAACACATGTGGTCACATAGGCCTATTAATGGATGGGGAAGATCTTCATATTCCATTAACATTACACCATCCTCTTCATCATTTCTTATAGCACAACAGTATTCCACCATATTTATATACTACAACTTGTTTAGTCATTCCCAATTGATAGGTATCCCCTCAATTTCCAATTCTTTGCCACCATAAAAAGAGCTGCTATAGATATTTTTGTATGGACGGATCCTTTTCCACTTTCTTTGATCTCTTTGGGGTATAGAATGTGTATTTGAATAAGCAGTCCATCAAGTCAGCACATGCATCTTTGACAGGGACTACAGACAAAGAGCTAGCAGAATCAGGGCGGAATAGGGAGGAGGAAGAGAATGGTTGGATTGTATCTGAGTAAAGTGTCTGTTGTCTTTAATTCTCTTATTCTCTGATATAACAAAGAAGTGGACACCAGTATGTTCCCAATTGGATATATGTGTATATAAATCATGGAACAATATCATCTTTGAAGAGTCAAAGTTGCAAGTGACTCAAAAGGCAATGAAGAGCTGCTCACTGGACATAAGGGGGCTGCAATATATTACCTATGATACTTAACATGTAAGAATAGGAATAAAAGATCCTCCAACAAATGCATGATAATGTTAACAAGAATAGTATTTCTATAGCACTTTAAGGTTTGCAAAATGCTTTATACTTTATCTCATTTAACCCTCATAACAACCTTGAGAGGTAGGCACTATTGTTATTCCCATTTTACAAAGGATAATTGAAAATCTGAATAAAGGATAACTAATGGAATATTCTAACTTCATCATAGGCCTGACCCCACTGAACAGCAGGCCCACTGTACCTACCTAGCCCCCTGCCAATGTCCTAACTTCTTCATATATGCCTCACTACTCATTGGAACAGCAGGCGTGTCCATGATCCCATGATGGGATCCCAGTCACTGCCTCTGCTGAGTCACTGCCCCCAGATTCATTCCCATAGAAACAGGCGTATTCTTGTACTCAACCACAATCACATCATCCATCTAACCCAAGACAAGACCACAATACCTAACTATCTATCTTGACCAGACAGGACCACAATAGCTAGCCAATTGGAGGGCAGCACAACCAGAATGTTTAACCACCAAACCATAGATGGGACCCCTCCTCCATTACCTATTTCCTTAACAAACTCCTCTTGCCTTTTTAATATTAATCATATTCTTATAGTCTATATAAATTTTGATTGTGTAATCAGCATCTTTACCCTATAAAAATCCATCTTGCTCTCTCTGAAGTTTCTGGTTCCTCTTGGAATTTAGCCTGCTTCTTAAGAGGCATAAATCTCAATAAATGCCTATACTTGGATTAGAGGTGGTCTGACTCTGAATTCTTTGAGATGGTTCCACCACAACACACCATGAAACCCCAACGGTTTTCGGGTGGGCAGAGCCCCTACCACAACATAACTCCACATAACTAATGGATAGTCTTAAGTGCTGCAAATGGTACACATGAAGCACTCAAACATATCTAGAAGTAGGCCCTTTGCATACTGGGCAACTCCTCTATGGGGAACAACATAGGATGAGAAAGTATAGGTTGCAATCAGTATTGGCAGAATGAGATCATGAATCCACCGAAGTGCCAAAACATTTCCTTCTTCTTCCCCTTTCCCCCATGCACTTGATATGCAGTTAAACTGGACTAGCTATGCCCTAATCTTACCTTTTCTCCATAGATTCATATAGATTATCCCTCATGCCTGGTAAACATTGATTTATTACATCTTTACCTGCTGGCATCCTCTTTCTTCAGGATTCAGCTTAGGTACTACCCTTTTCCATTAAACCATCACTGATCTATACCAACTCAAAGTGTTGTCTCTCTTTCACTTTTCTTGTACCTTTTTTCATATTAAATTTGTGCATAAATCATATCATCCCACTAGAATGTAAGCTCCTTGAAGGCTGGCAATTTTGAATCAAGACACTTCATACATGGCATGTACTTAATAAATCTTTTCTGAATTGAACCCTGGCCAATTAAATTCAGACTTTGTAGTAGGTTCATAAATGAAGCAAATGTACCTTCAATTGCTATCATACCAACAACAAAAATATAACAAATTGCCTTTAAGTAAAATTTTGTGGAATGGAGTAGCCCCAAATTGGAGCAGCATAGTTCACAGATCAAAGCTAAACTATACAAAAGTTAGCCTAAGTAGTTATAAGCTGAAATCTCAGGTTTATAATTTATGACCTATTATCTTGGAAAAATTGCTAAACCTTTCTGGGTCTCAGTTTCTTCATTTATACAATGAGAGGACTGGACTAAATGACCTTCAAGTTCCCAATCTATGGTCCTAGTAAATCAGTCTAAGACTCATACCTTGCTCAACGCAAAATAGCTCCAACCAGAATTTTCTGATATCAGCTTGGACTTTAGAGCTAAGGTGCCTCTTAAAGATCTGCCAGTTCAAGGGGCAGCTAGGTGGTACAGTGAGTAGAGCGCCGGCCTCGGAGTTGGGATGACCCGAGATCAAATCCGGCCTCAGAAAATGAGCACCCACACATAAATAATGACTAGCCGTGTAACCTTGAGCAAGTTACTTAACCCCAATTGCTTAAAAAAAAAAAAAAAGATCTGCCAGTTCAACGCCAGGTATTTAACACATAATGAAACTAAGATCCAGAGATATTAAACACCTTTAGAGAGGTTACAAAGTAATCAGCTAATGGAGGGACAATTCCAGGCTCTAGGACTTCAAATCCACTAAACCTTCTACAAAGCCACATCTACCTCTACACTAGCAAAATGAAGGAGAGAATTAGGCAAGTAAAAGAATACAAACGACCAATAAAAATCCCCTGACAGCATAAAAGAAGCCTGAAATTTTCCTCAAATGAAAAGGTTTGCTACTTGAGGTTCTACTTCATTTTATATTTATAATATGTATTATATGTAATATATAAATATACAATGTATATAAATATATATGATATAATTATTTATAATATTTAATTATTGTATTGCTTAACTCTTCATGTCCTGTTTCCCCAATTAGGCTATCTATATAAACTCTTTGAGGGCAAGGACTATAAGTTATATTTCTCTATATTCCCCACAGATTTATAATAGTACTAGTGTTTAATAATTATTTATTGAATGAATGAAGGTAATATTCAAATAAATCACAGAATTAAATTAGCAAATTGGAAGATATCAGTCAGACATCAAAGACCTACTTAAAAAAACATCAAAAACCTACTTAAGTACCTAGCAGGCATTATGTTTACTGCTTGGAATACAAAGAAAGGCAAAAGATAGTTCTACTATCAAGGAGTTCATGATCTAATTGTGGAGACTAATGAAAACAGGCAGCTAGGTGGTGAAATGGATAGAGTGGTAAGCCTGGAGTCAGGAAGACTCATCTTCCTGAGTTCCAATCTGGCCTCAGACATTCCTAGCTGTGTGACCCTAGGCAAATCACTTAACCTTCTTTGTCTCAGTTTCCTCATCTGTAAAATGAACTGGAGAAGGACATGGCAAATAATTTCAGTATCTCTGCCAAACAAACTCCCAAATGGGGTCACAAAGTGTCAGACATGACTGAACAACAACATGAAAACAACTATGTGATACATACAGGATAAACTAGGATAATCAACTGAGGGAAGACCCTAGGATTAAAGGAGATCAGGAAAGGCTTACTGCAGAAAATGAGGTTTTAGCTGGGATGAAAAAAGCTAAGGAAGCCAGGAAATGAAGATGAGGGAGAGAAGTCCAGGCACTGAGGACAGCCAGTGAAAATTCCTGGAATGCAGACATAGAGTGTCTATTGTAGCAAGGATAATAGAGTAGGTAGGGGAAAGCAAGGTGTAGGAAGACTTAGAAAGGTATGAAAGGACCAAGTTGTGAAGGGCCAGAAACTGAGAGATACAGCAAAAACTTGTAGCGGCAAGCACCCAGTATCCCCAGGGTGGCTGCCAACATAGGTTCTTAGATCTGCTTTTCTAAAGGAAAGCAACTCAAAATGGGTTAAGAATCTTGCTTTAATCAATCAAATATATCATTTACCTAGTTCAGGGTAAAAAGTCAGCACCCTGAACTTCAGAGTATACAGAGGTTACAAGCAAACAGAAACATTTCAAGCAGACAGGCCTTCAACTGTCTTGACCATTACATCCATACCTAGTCAGTTACCAGAGGGGGAAGCATCAACATCTGGGTTTTCAAAGCCAGGGGATGGCTGTCCAGAGTCTCATTTGGTCAAATCACACAAAACTTCTCAAAGTGATCCCCAAAACAAAGTCTCACATCAGGGCTTATATAGCCTTTTCCTGGCTCAGAGAATGTAACAACCCTCTTGACCCACTGCCCAATCACAAAGTATCTCCTAAGAACAAGCCTCCCACCACAGGCTCCAGGTGCACTTAAGCCTAGGGGCAGGGAAGATCTTAAAAATTTACATTCCTATAACAAAGCTGAAGGAAGGTTTCATAGGGATATAATTAGTATACTTTATCTATCTGAATCATAGCACTTTTTAGTTACCAATGACAAGAAAAGTCAAGGGAGGCTTTGTCTAGACCAAGGGTAAGGAACCTGTGTCCTGGAGGCTTCATGTGGCCTTCTAAGTCCTCAGGTTCTGCCCTTTGACTGGATCCAGACTGGATCCACATCCATTACTGAAAAAATCTCCTTAATAAAAGGATTTGTTCTGTAAAACTTGGACTCAATCAAAAGGCCACACCCACACCCAAGGACCTAGAAGGTCACATGTGGCCTCCAGGCCGCAGGTTCCCCACAGGGTTGATATAAGTTTTGTTTCACCTTTCCCATTTCTTCTCTCTTTCCCATCTTCTGTTTCAAGGCTTTAAAACAATAAGCATGTTTCTTGAGCCTTTCTTATGTGTCAAAAAGGAAACAAATGTTGGTGTGAAAAGACTTTCAGAAGAATGGAACAATATTAGTTATTATAGTACATAGAAGCAAAAAAAAAAATTATAAAAAACAATAGGGGCGGCTAGGTGACGCAGTGAGTAGAGCACCGGCCCTGGAGTCAGAAGGACCTGAGTTCGGTTCCGGCCTCAGACACTTAACGCACACACAAAAAAACCTAGCTGTGTGACCTTGGGCAAGTTACTTAATCCCAATTGCTCTCCAAAAAAAAAAAAGCAAAAAAAAAATTATTATAGTACATAGGTCTGGTCCTGACATACATAGATTTCTGGTCCTTTCTCCTTGCAAAAACAGAGTACTTTAGGAAAAGTTTCTTGGCTTAGCTCAGAGACCAGCACAAGAGTGTTAAGAAATTTTAAACGATTTTACATTATACATTTCTAAGTCTCCCAACTTATAAGATATTAGAACAAAATTTCATAAGTAGAATTATCATATAATAAGAGATAATGGTACCAAATTAAGTACAGTACAACCCATTTATAATATTACTTATTGCAGCATAGATTTGGAACATTTTTTTTCTTTTTGGCAGTTTGGTGGCATAAAGAATAGAGAACTAGACTTGTAGTCAAAAACATCTGTTTTTTGAACCTTCAGACAAGTAATAGCTTGTGAACCTGGACAAGTTACTTAACCTGTCAACCTCAGTTTTCTCGTCCATAAAATGGAGATAATAATAGAACCTACCTCAAAGAGGTGTTGTGAATATTAGATGATAGCCATTACATAAGCATTAACTATTATTACATGTCAAATTCAGAACACCCCCTAACAGGGATTTCACCATATTTGTGAATTCCAATACAGATGAGCCTTATTTTAAGTAAATCTAAACATGTGAACTTCCAGATTTATATAAAAGAAAAAATGAAGGAGAATTGGTGGTTTTGCTAAGGAACTTGTGTTGGAACTTATTTAACCTAGAAAGTTTGTCTGAAACATTTAAGATAAGTGGATTCATTTTAAAAAATGAATTTGCATTCATTCTGTCAAAATTCAAATTCCACTATAACATGGGTGCCTCAGCTTTCACTCTCTATTCTTCCTCAGAGTTCTCAGGTATCCCAAAGGGGTCAGAATTTCTCTTTATACAGTTAACAGCTTGAACCCCCTAGCTTAGATCCCCTTCCTTTTTAGAAGTCCAGTGACTAGTATACAGTTCCATTTAACCCTTTAACCTCACATAGCTTTTACAAAGGAATATTTACCTCACAGACACAGAAAGAACAAACATCATCACCATAATGATAGCTAGCATTTAAGGTTTACAAAATGCTATACAAATATTTTCTCATTTTATCCTCATAACAACCCTGGGAGGTAAATGTTATGATTACATATAAAACATTCAAGTATTTCCCCCACCAACGAGGGAGCTTGATTTTCTCCCTCCATACTGATTTGTTCTCTAGGGATGGTGGATAGGAGGGAGCTTGGACTCACAATTTAGTTCAGTTCTGACATAGCACTGGTGTCACCAAGTTTACTCCAAAACCAGGATTGCTATAAATGAATACTTACCATTTAACTTTTCTTTATATAATTCTGGACATGGACATATCAGATTTACTTAAAGCAAGACCCATCTGTATTGAAACTTACTTATAAATACAGTGAATCCCCTATTGTGGGTGAAATGTAATAATAGCTAACACATAATAGCTAGCATCTGAAATTCACAATATCTCATTCTCCTGGTCCAGATCTGAAGCTTTATTTCCTGTACCTAGAACAGAAAAGAATGAAGAAAATGCCAAAGAGAGCCATTTCTCAGAGGCCATATGGACTTGGTGAGGGAAAACCTCTACCAGTATTGCCCTTCCAACATAATTCTCTCAGAGGAAACTGCTAGGGAAGGAATCACCTCTTTCCTCACACTCAAATGCAATAAAAGTCACAGCTTTTGCTGACTGAGGCTGATTTGAGAAATCAACAGTCAGCTTGAGATGGGTCAACATGGAATGTCTAAACATGCTCCAGTCATCATGATTCTCCCAGAAGCAATTCTCTAGTGTATTCCAAGTGAATGAGGCCATTTTAGCACACTGATGTAGTCTGTATTTGTACCAGACCTCCATAACACAGCAAACATATATGAAATACCCACTATTTTACAAAGTCTATGCTGGATCCTGAGGCTACAATGATAAATATGACATAGGCACCATTCTCAAAAAGTTTGCAATTAAATCAGGGAAGCAACAGATAATCCCATGTTTGATATCTGGTACCAAGGTTGCCTTTTCAATTGTAGTCTTTCTATAAGGTTTGGAGTGGTGAGGGTGCCTTTCTGATGCTATCATCATGTGCCCCTTTCAGGTGTATTCCTTCCATAATAGATCATGTTATCTTTTTCAGTATCATATAATCAATGTCAGTTACTATCTCCTCAATATCACTGATAACATTGATTAGCACCCTAGTGTCATTTAACCAATTAATATCAATGAGCTTTTTAGAAAAGACTTATTTACTGGGAAGAGATTCAAGAATAGAAGTACAAAGTACATGCAGCCAGAACTGACATCACACTCTCCCCTACATGGCCTTGGTCCCTGGGGAATAAGAACACAATTTAAATAGGCTACTACAAAGAATTCTCCCCAGCAGATTCAATTCCGAGTGCAGCATATCAAAAGGACTGTTTCTCCCTTGCTGGAAGAAACCAATTAGTTGATGTTGATCTACAACTACACTGGGTCAAGCTTCATTCTTCCCTGTGCTTGGTTCCTTGAAAAATCTGGTCTGGACTTCAGTTCTTGAACCCATGCTGTTCTCCTGACCTTTTGAAGCTCACAAGGTCAGGCCTAGTCTGTTCCATCTCCACTGCACCTTAACAGAAGGCAGGAATGAAAAGACAAAAGAGAGACAGAAGGAACATCAGGGCTCTATGTTCATGGCTTCACATCAACCAGGAGAGTAGGCTGCTGGTGCTCTCCTCACCCAGAGGCTTATATCTTATTGCCTCCTCACTCAATGGGGCCAGAGAGGAAAGAGTCTGAGTAGCTTCTTGGCAATCTTTTAACTTCACATACAATTATACCTTAGGAGCCAATCAAAGAAGTATACAGTAAGATTGAAACAGTCATAGAACACTTGTGCCTGATCCAAAGGCCACATGAGGTATTGCATCAGCCCAAGCATGTTGTATATATACAGAAAGACTGGGTCAGTCCCTCATTACACAATAAATTAATCAATAAGCTTTATTAAGTGCCTGGTAGGTGTCAGGTATTGTGCTATGGGGGGACACAAAGATAAAAAGTTAACACATCCTTAAGGAATTTAAATTCTATGAGGGAGGTAATGTTTACATATATTGGAAAATATTAAATAGCATGTGGTAATTTCATAGGAAAGGCACTAGCAGCTACCTGGGGGATCAGGAAGGGCTCATGCAGAAGATGGTGCTGGAGCTAAGTCTTGAAGGAAACTAGGAATTCTAAGAAGCAAAGAAGGTGGTGCATATTCAGGAAGGGAAACAACCAGTGCCAACCAGACAGGAGATGGAGTGTCCTGTATGAGGAACAGTAAGAAGGCCAATTTGGCTGTACTGTAGAATGTATGAAGGGGACTATTGTGTTATTAGAATGGAAAGAGCTTGAAGCCAGTTTGTGATGGCTTTAATGCCAACTAGCTGAGGTTATATTTTATTCTATATGCAATAGGGAGCTACAAGTGTTTGTTGAGTATGGGAGTGTCAAGATCAGTTCTACACTTTAGAAAATTTGGCAGTGTATAATACGGGTAATAGGGTGGCTTGTGGTGGGGAGACTTGCCAAAGAGAACAATTTGGATACTATTGTAATAGTCCAGGCAAGAAATCATGACAGCCTGAACTGGAATGATGGCTGTATAAGTTAGGACAACCAAAGCAAAAAAAATACTGTAGAGACAAAAATGACGATATTTGTCATCTATTTGGATATTTGGGGGCAAGGAAAAGTGAGAAGTAGAAAATGACACCAAGTTTGAGAACCTGTATAATCAGAAGGACAGTGATGCCCTCAACAAAAACAGGAAGTTCATAAGAGGAATAAATTTTCAGGGAAATACGAGTTCTGCTTTGGACATGCTAAGTTTGAGATATCTGAAGGATATACACTTTGAAATGTCTAATGTGCAGGTGGGAATGTATCTTGGGAGAGTAACTGGGGCTGGATTTATAGAGCAGAGAGTCATTGGTGTAAAGATGGCAACTGAACCCTTGGTAGCTGATAAGGCCATCAACTGAGAGAGGGAGTAGAGAAAGAAGGAAAGAAGACAAAGTACAAATAGAGGTTGTAATATGGATAGTAATTCAGCAAAAAAGACTGAAGAGGAGAGGTTGGACAAGGAGAGAGCAGAGTCATGCAAATCCAGAGCTGAGAGAGTGTCTTGGAGAGACTTATCAACAGTGTCAGATGTTGCAGTGAGGTCAAGAAGGATGAGAACTAAGAAAAGGCCACTAGATTTGGCAATCAAATCACTCAACCTAACTATTAATTGGCAGAGCTGAGAGTCAAACCTCATTCTTCTGACTCTAAATTCAGCTTTCTGCCTGTAACAAACTTCAATTAATCATTAAATATGAAACAAAGTACTCTCTGACCATATTTCCCAACCCAAATTATAACATGGTACATTTGGAAGCATGTTGAGCTTGAAGTCAGGAAGCACATTGGTTCAAACCTCACCTTTGACCCTCTTCTTTTTGTATCCCCAGGCCTTGGTATGTAGTACTCAGCTTATTTAATAAATGCTCATCGACTGAGTGACAACTCTTGGTCTCATTTTCCTCATTTATAAAATATAGGAGTTGAGCAGGAAAATTACAGGGGAAAGAGCCAGGGCTATAGAGTCAGAAAACCAGCTTCAGATGTTGACTTTTTTTCTTTACTTCCTGGATGACCCTGGCCAACTCACATAATTGCTCTGAGTCGGTTTCCTCATCTATAAAATGAGAGGGTTAGTCTAAGGTGGCTCTTAAGGTCCTTTCCAGTTCTCAGTTTGTGATCCTATGGCTAGATGACCTATGGGTCTTTTCCAGCTCTAACTCTGTGACAGGATAACCTTTGGTAGGAAAAGATTTGCAGACTAGACCACTGCTGGTCAGCAGACTGAAGGTTGGGAAATAATGCTTTAGGGCATTAATACAAATTAACATACAACCAAAGGAATTCAGACCTTCAGTTACCAAACACACTAAACACATCCTGCTTTTCCTCTCTACTGCTTTCCTTCTGGAAATTTTTGAGATTATTGACTGATTGCTACTGGCTGCAGGGAGATGTTGGAGGATCAGAGGTGGGAAAGAAGTTTTCTGTTCCACAAAAGGTAATCCCATTTTGGTAAATCAGCAGGGTTCCTTTTATAATTCTCCGATCTCAAATTGGGAACTTTATTAAAAGGACCTAAAAGCATCATTATTATTTTTAGCTTAACTGAATGGATAAGCCTTTTCAGCTCTTAATTTAATGCTGCTGGTCTGCTCCATGTAATTCATATATAGATTTGTATAAGACTGAAAAAAGACTGCCCAAAACCTGGTCCACTTTTCTCATTTGCTATAGAGAATCTCTCTATTAATTGATATTTTTTTTGAACACATAAAATGTTGTATAGCACTGTACTAGGTACTTCCCCTGATATATATAATGGAAGCTGGAACGCTTGAGAAATCAGGCAAAGGCTAGTACTATCCTGAGGTTAGGCCTCAGACACCACACCTGGCACCAATTATTTATGTTTGAGAAAGCAGTCTAAGTAGTAAAAACACAGCCCCTGAAATCATCCCCTGAAATTCCTCTTATTTGTTTGTTTAGGGGCAAAGAGAATGAGTTTTGTTTTGGGCAAGTTGAGTTTGAGATACTTATAAGATATCCATATCCACTAGGCAGATGGTAATGTGAAATTGGAACTCAGGAGGCAAATTGGTGACTCAGTGGACAGAATGCTGGGCCTGGAGTCAGGAAGATCTGAGTTTAAATATGATCTCAGATGTTTATTGACTGTGTGACCCTGGGCAAGTCACTTAACCCTTGTTTGCCTTAATCTACTGGGGAAAGAAATGGCAAACCACTCCAGTATCCTTGCCAAGAAAACTCTATGGACAATATGGTCTATGGGGCCATGAAGAGTTGGATGTGACTGAACAACAAAAACAAGAAGATATATGGTTTCAGAAGTCATCTGCACAAAGATCATAATTGAAATCATGACAAGCTGATGAGATTAACAAGAGAGTACAGACCAGGGATTCTTAACATTTTTGTGTGTCATGAATCCCTTCTCAGAGGCAGCTAGGTGGCTCAGTCAATAGAGCACCCGCCCTGGATTGAGGAAGAACTGAGTTCAAATCCAGTCTCAGATACTTAATACTTACAAGGGGAAT
Source organism: Gymnobelideus leadbeateri (assembly GCA_011680675.1). Classification (NCBI taxonomy): domain Eukaryota; kingdom Metazoa; phylum Chordata; class Mammalia; order Diprotodontia; family Petauridae; genus Gymnobelideus; species Gymnobelideus leadbeateri. The sequence goes on from WOXC01005412.1 coordinate 98,501, forward strand.
GACCTTGGGAAAGTCACTTAACCCCAATTGCCCTGCTTTCCCCCATCTAAAAAAAAAAAGAATCCCTTCTCAGAATAATGTTTTGAAAAATTTTAAAGAAAATTAAACTTTATTTAGAGCTTAGTGAAAATAAAGATGTAACTCTTCCCCCCTACCCCATTCATGTTTACCAACTGTCTGAAATCCATTTGTACAATGGGATGCATACAATGATCAGCAAAGGAAATTCAGGAGATAGGAAGACAATCAGGAGAAAGCACTGTCACTAAGACCCATGGAAGAAAATGCATCCAAGAGGAAGTGGTGGTCAACAGTGTCAAAAGCTGTAGAAAGATCAAAGATGATGAGATCTGAAAAAATTCCTCTGGATCTAGCAATACTTCCAGTCCATGTTTAGTCAAAAGACATAGAAAAACACTTGTTGGGCAATCTCTTTGTTTCAAATGTGGGTAGACTTTTTACCCTAATGCACTTTTGGGCAAAAAAGTGCCAAAAGCCAAACATAATTCACCGCTCCCTTCTGTGCCCTCCTGACGCACTGATCAGTGCCAGCTGAGTTACAGCCATCTCCCTTCACTGGCTGAGCTCCATGGCAAGCTCTGTAATAGGACACACAACTATAGCAAAAGGCAATTTCCTTCAAGACAGTTTTAACCCTTTATCTTCCAGTTGCTGTTTAGGACATAATTTTAATGTTGTTAAGAGCATTAAAACCAATGCAATCCATGTTAAAATATTAAAAGTGCCTTTATAATGCATATGAAGTGACCTGAAATCAAAAGGTACATGTGAATGTATAGACTGTCCAATTTTTTTTCTACATTCTGCTGACTGACCATGTCTAACAAAGACTTGTTTCTTCCTTATTGTCACCTATTATCAGCAGCTGTCCAAACTATGAAAGCAATAATGCAAATATTACTAGGACACTGAAATATAGAAAGTAAGAATTTCTTAAGAATTATATCCAGGAACCTTTCCCTCCTCATCTTCACCTCCTGACTTCTTAAGCTTTGTTCAAATCTCAGCTGAAGTCCCACCTTAGATCTATAAGGAGGTTTCTTGGTCCTCCTTAGTCTTAGTGCCCTCCCTTTGAGATTTATCTCCAATTTATCTTCTATATATCTTTGTTTGTGGAAAGTTTTTGCATGTTGTCTCCCTCATTAGACTGTAAACTCCTTGAGAGCAAAGGCTGTGTTTTTGTTTTGTTGTGTTTTATTGTACTTCTTTGCATCCCCAGGTCCTTTCTGATACAAGGTGTTTAATAAGGTGTTTAACTTGGCATCAAATTTGATGTCTAAAAGACATTGCTGGCATTTGTTCTGGATCACAACTGGAAGAATAATAACAAATAAATTATTCTTATATTTTCCTTTTAATAGTGAAAACTACTTGTTTTCCCTTATTTAAAGGCTGGTAGTAACCATTAATAAATGAAGCTATTTTTTACCATAAAGTCAACTTTACTGTTCTTTTCATTGTAACCATACCAGAAAAGATCTTAAAACTTTATATAAACAAGCAATAGGTTCTATAATTAATTTGTAAACAAAAAGACAATTTATTATTTCTCTTTGTTGTTCTTGGCTGCTTCAAATATACACCTATTATACATATGTGCTCATACATATGTATATGTAAGGCTCATATACAAATATTGTCCTAATGGAATAACTTGAATATGATAAAGTACAGAGAAAAATTTGATTTGGAGTTTCATAAAATCACATACTTTTAGAGTTAGATGAACTTTAAATATCATCTTGTCCAATTCCTTTATTTGGTTAGTTAGGAAATGAAGGCCCTGAGAGGTTAAAGTGACCTGCCATATGAAAATGCAGAAAAAATTCATATTCAAATTATTTTGAGTTCAAAAATGCTGTTTTTAAAAGGAACCAACAATATAAGAATCTTGTTTTATATTCAACAAAAGATTTTTAAATTAAAAATTAGTTTCATTGGTTAATTTCACTGGTAACATTAAATGTGGCTATAATTAACTTAATTGTTTCCCTTTCACTGTGTTTTAATTAACTTCATTGTTTTTGAGTCCTGAATCATACTTTTTGATTTTGATTATGTTCCATTGGCCAGGTATCAGATGTATATAGATATATTTACATAATATATGTATATATATTTATTTATGCCTTCCTATACTTCATTATTTTTAAGGATTTATGACTCCATCAGAGTGGGTTTCCCTCCACTACTGGAGATCACAACCTTTCTATACCTTTACTACCTAAATAGCTTTTCCTTTGTCACCCAAGTAATTTCTGTTGGTTCCTTCTTTAGCAAGACTGCTACTTGGATAAATCAAGTGATCAACAAATATTTCTTGAGCACCTACCAAGGGCCAGGCAACTATGCTAGGTGTTGAGGATTACAAATGCAAAAAAAGATGATAAATATATAGTCCATAAACTGGTCGATACATACTTAAAGCCTTTCTGGGCAGGTAGAACTAGCCACACATTACATTGTGCAGAAGTAGCTTTCAAGAACCTAGATTCAGCTGACATAGTAAGGCAGTAGAATAGGATATAAGTGGTCAGTGTTTCCATACATGTGCCTAAAGGATCATAGGGTTATAGATTTAAAATTAGAAGGAACCTTAAAGGCTCAGTCAAAGCTTCAAGCCTTCCTTGCTCCTAAGATACCCAAACCTTAGTTTCTATTAATTTCTTTTTACTACTTAAGCAACAGAATTAATATTGATCTGGAAATATAAGAAATGAGAAGGAATTATAGGTTAGAATTCCACATTTCCCTGCACCTACCTCTATGCAAATGTCTACACAATTAAAAAAACATGATTTAACAGTATATAGTCAAAGTTCCTGGAATAAGTAATTTTATTCAACACGATTGTTAATATGTTAGAGTGCCCTGCTTCATATAACTAGAAACTCACTGTTCAGCTACTATTGTTTTCCAGGAGGTAATAAATGCTCAAAGCTGCTACATAGTGATAAATAAATTTCTGATCCTCCTAAATCTCACTTTATCTTTTTATATAACTACCATATCTTATTGATACCAGGGTTTCTTTCCAACCATATCATCATATGAACTAATTCCTGCTTATAACACTTATTAAGAGGAAATGAGAATTTGTTTGGAGTTTCCAGTGATCTCATTTGATCTCGCTATCTGTATATTTGCTCTTGTAATAAAAAATAAAATGGTCCTTTTCCATTGCAGAAGCTTGTCTGTCCTCTTTAACCAAAGTAGCTTTGGAAAAGATATTTATAGAGCAGTGATAAGTGAGAACACTACCAGCAAAGACAGTCCCAACAGCACAATGTCTTGAACGCTTTCCTTTGATTCATTAAAAAAATTTTTGGCTACCAATACATTACTGTAGTTGTACATCTCAGCCTCATTTCATGACTAACCCATCTCCTTTTATAATCAAACTTGTCCTAAATGAAGTCTTTCCTCCTATTTCTCATGTACAAGTTCTTATTTGTAATTTGCTTACCTACATTCAGCACGTATCTTTCTTTTGACCTTTGGCTCACCTGAAATTATAATTTTCTTGAGATTATAATGTTCTGTTCTTTCTTCCTTGTAGGTAAATGAGTGTAGGAGACTGAATGGACTAGGCTCTTGTGAACTTCAAAAAACTAAGAGAGCCATCAGAAGCTAAGTAGCTAAGCCCAGAAAGGAATCAGCCCTGAAAAACAAGCTTCTTGAACTAGCCTCGTAGTGACTCTATTGTTGTCATTGTGACTACCAAGCACCAAGACACCATACTCTGCAAACAAGAGAATTACTTGTCTATTGGCCATGTTGCACCTGGAAGTGAATTTAGCGGTGGAAATGTTAATAACAATTGCCTTAAGTTTGAGCCCATTCTCCCCAGGGAACAAGGCACAAAAAGTCATAGCCTAATCTGTTCTATCTCCTATACGCATTCACCTATGAGCAGGATAAAATGAAATACAACAGAGACAGAAAAATAGCTTTATCATATTCTCATTGGATTTTTGTCAGCCATAGGTAGAGAGGTTAGGGCTCTGGTCATATTTCTGTCCACACTAAGGGAATTATAGCAGTTCTTGCCTTTGTCACCACCAGAAAAGAGAGCTAAGTTTATATGCATGCTTAGTTCTGGTTAACTAAACTAGTCAATCAAAAAATGCTTTTCACCATCCCTCAGAAAGCAGACAGGAAAAGTCATAGAATATCTGTTCAGACTCTCTGGACTAGGAAGCAATGCTCTATCATTATTTGTCATTATGCATTTCCAAGTTCACCAAACTTCCAAATGTACTAGAACCAGGCAGAGCAGGCTGTGAATGCTTGAAGAACTGAGCCCTGTTGGCCAGTCCCCTAAACTGTGACATATGGTTTTGTAACTTTTGGGGCATTGGCTAAATTATTTTCCAAAATGGTTGGATCAATTCATAGATCCATCAATAGTACACCAATGTGCCTATTTTTCTGTAACTGTTCCAACAATTGTAATTCTTGTCAATGTGAGGTAGAACCCCAGAATTGGTTTAATTTGTATTTACCTTAGTGTCGGTGATTTGGAGTATATTCTCTTAAAGTTATTGATAGTTTTAATTTAGTCCTTTGAGAGCTGCTTGTTTATATCTTTTGACCTTTCATCTGTTGAAGAACAAGTATTTGTTCTAACATATTTGAATTTATTCTTTATATATCTAGGATATCAGAGAGATTTTTTCATAGACAACTATTTTCCTTCTAATCTTAACTATACTGATTTTGTGCAAAAACTTTTCCATTATATGTAATGAAAATTATACATTTTATTTTCTGTGAACTTCTCTATCCCTTCTTTGGTCACAAACTCTTCCACTTTAGATAACTGTGATAGCTATTTCCTTCCTTCTTCCTTTAAACTATTTATGACATGATATTATAGTGGGAAATGGTTTATCCTGGTCCAGAACCTTATAAATGAGACAGGAGACAGGAGACAGTTTGTTTCAGCCTACCTCACAAACAGTAAGCAAGGACTAGCAGTATTGTGCCTTTTAGTTAATTTTATTATTGTAAAAATAGTCTGCAAACAGAAAACTGTCTATGAAAGCATACAACTTCCCCTCTTATATTTTCATCAGAGATAGCCTAAAGACATTCTCATAAAGTTTTTTTTAAAAGATATCTATTAGGCATATGGGTTAGGAGTTAAAAATGACCAAACATTACATTAATTTAAGGTGTGATATTTCAAGAGTGTTATCAAAGACCTCTAAATCTTCTTAAAGGATTGTACTCACATAAAATGTCTGCTACAACTAACCTCTCTTAATTTGACACTTTGTAAAAGCTTCTTTCAGATCAGTTACTAAGTTCAAAGAGGATCAATTCCACTCATGGTTCAGATTCTTCTCTCTCTTATATGGAAATACTTCCCAAATACCTCTTGCCTTCTTCTGGAGCTAGGGATTTGTTTATTTTCAATCACCAAAAGGAAAGAAGCTGCTTCCTCATATTTTTGATCAGGTCCCCCAAATTTGTCCTTATAACACTTGGTATTCTGAAAATGTTCTTTGGTGTGGTATATTTCGGTTGAAGCTGATAATGGGTGTTTCTCATTTGGAAGTGTTTTATAGTGTATGAGTATGGTAGACTTTATGTATGTACTATTAAGAGGCCTATTTGTATATCCATCCCTGACATATCAAATAATTGCAATCAAGTTGCTTTCTAGCTCTTTAGACTGAGGGAAAGGATAATTCACCATTTTGTCACTCAGCTAGAGTCAGAACAAGATGTGTCAGGATACTGGGCTCCAACAGTCATGTGGCTAGATTAAAGAGGCAACATTCCATTGCTAACAGAACTGGACTTCCTTAATTCAAAAGTGAACTAGCTATTCTTTAGGAAATACCTTTGCTGACTACTCCTGCTGGAATGAGTGGGCCTCCATAGGACACATGCTTATGAACCATCTCCACTCACTTGGTGGGCAGTGCTCTGAAGGAAAGTCCCCATACTGAAGTCTAGTGTAGCAAATCCTGAAAGTAATTTCTTTGGTTCTGAATATTCCTAGTAGCTTTGCAAAAGTCTATACCCTACTTTTGTCAGTCTTTGGAAGTACTCCAACAATTTCTCAGCCAATCAATAGTCATGTCCCCTTATGCATAAGCAGCACAGCAGATCACAGGATTCTCCTTCAGTGTGCAACTCACCTAGGCTTATATTTGGATTGAGAAGATAGCTTTGTCTTGTAATTGGGGCAGGAGAGCTTTGATTCAAAACTAATTTATCCCTTGAAGATGAGAATGTGACATACTTGTTGGATACAACTCCACTTTCTCCTTCCCTTCATTGATGAGTAAAGCAGACAACTCCACTTTCTCCTTCCTTTCATTGATCTGTAAAGCAGACAACTCCACCTTCCCCTTCCCTTAATTGATCTGACAACTCCACCTTCCCTTCCCTTCCCTTCCCTTAATTGTTCTGTAAGCAAGCACACCCTCTACCCTTCCCCTTCCACTAATTGATCTGTGGGCAGGAGTTTCAGCCTAGGGTTTCACACCATCAGGAAATTCAAATGTACACTGACCAATCACTGTAGTTTTGGCTTAAGTAACCTGGCTATGGAACCTCTTTAAAAACTGGCACGCTATCTGTGCCAAATCACTGTCTGATTTGGATAACCATGTACTCCAACAGTCCTGCAGTAATAAATCCACTTCAAATTTAATCTCAGGGATCTTCTGTCTCAGTCCTTTGTGCACTTCAATACTGAGCCTCAGATCTGACCTAGAGCTTGGAATGCAGAAGGTTGCTACCTCCAACCTTCAGTTTTTGTTGTTCAGTCATGTCTGACTCTTCATGACCCTGTGGATCATACTGTCCACAGGGTTTTCCTGGCAAAGACACTGGAGTAGTTTGCCATTTACTTCTCCAGTTGATTAAAGGAAATAGAGGTTAAGTGACATGTTCAAAGTCATACATCTAAGTATCTGAGCCCAAATTTGATCTCAGGTCTTCTATTCACTGAGCCACCTATTTGCCTCCCCAATCCTCAGGGAGAGATGTTAAAATAATCCAGGAAACTCTAGCATGTGATTTCACAAGAAGGAAGGAACTCATAGGTAGAATTTAAGATAGTTTTCTGGGAACTCTGCTTTGGGGACTTATCTCTTTAGTTCACCTGAAAAACGAAGCAGTAGAAATCATTGTTTCTTCACCATATCTGCTTTCCCTAACAAAATAAAGTAGTCTTTGCTTTTTTCTTTCTTTTTGCTAAAAGTTAGTAACATCCACATAGCCTAATCTCAAAGCTTACCCTACTATGTTGGGGAGAGGTAAGTAAGCCATTGCAATCCTCCTTTCAGGGATATTTGCATATCTTGGATTTAGAGAGGCAATTTCTTGTAGTGGCTAGAGCTGGGACAGGGAACCTTCTGCCTTGAGGCCACATGTGTCCTTCTAGGTTCTTGGGTGTGGCCTTTTGACTAAGTCCAAATTTTACAGAACAAATGCTTTTATTGAGGGGATTTTCTGTGAAGTTTAGATTCAGTCAAAGACTCACATTTAAGGACCTAGAGGGCCCCATGTGACCTAAAGGCCACAGGTTCCCTACCCCCTAGACTTGGAGTCAGGAAGACCTAGGTTAAGATCCCACTTACTGGGCAAAGAACTGTAGGCAAGTAATTTAACCTCTCCATACCTCAGTGTTCTCCTCCAAATTTTGGGGTTTGGACTTAATGGTTTCTAAGAGCTTTTCTAGTTCTAAATCTCTTATCTTATAGTTACTGTTAGAAATTACATCCACAACTTATAAAGTCATTTTGATAGATTTATGTTTATACTGACCTAGAAATTTCCCTGAAAATATTTGAACTTGCTAGTCTCCATTAAGTATTTCTCTATAGCAAAACTGACTATTGATCCGGGTTCATCCTGCCAAGACCTTTATTATCAATTGCAGAGAAAACCTCAAGGTGGAGAGAACTCTTGGAATAGACTTAGAGCATTTTACTTTTGTTTTGTTTTGCTTTAACAATTCTTGGAGGAGAGAGATAAGGCAGTGTTTCTTGTGGAAGAATGCAAGGATGGAGTTGATTACATTTCTTTCCATCACTCAGTCCCTGTTAATGTACTCTTTCTACCTTTTTGGCTTTTCCTTCAAACATTTGTTTTTTCTTCTTCCTCTGGAACTCCCTTGGGTGGGAAGGAAGAAGATAATGGTGCCCTAGCAGAAGCTGATTAGTGATTTTTTCTTTTCCTTTATTGGAAAAGTTTTTTAATCATTTCCAAGCCTTTTTCATATGTTTACTTGTTTGAAACTACAAATTCATTAAAATGAATGTCCAAAGAGGGTCAGACTATCTGTTGATATGTGACCCCATTTGTAGTTTTCTTGGCCAGGATACCAGAGTAGATTACCATATTCTTCTCCAGTTCATTTCACAGATGAGGAAAGTGAGGCAAACAAGGTTAAGTGACTTGCTCAGGATCACACAGCTAGTAAGTGTCTGAGGTCAAATTTAAACTCAGAAAGATGAGTCTTCCAGAGTCCAGGCCCAGCACTCTATCCTGTAGATACTCTGTATGAGTATCTACATCCTCTACTCTGTATGAAGCAGCACATAGCTGCCTCATACAGCAAGCTACCATACAGGATATAAACTAACAACTCTCAATTACCCATGATAATAAGATAAAAAAGTGGCATAGGTAATCCAAATAACAGAGGATGTTAAAATAACTTTATATCCCCAGTCCCTAGCATTGTTTCTGAACATATTAGGGGTTTAACAAATGCTTCTTCATTGATCATATTTTTTGTAAATATTCCTGAACATGAATGTGTCCCATATTCAAACAAAAGAACAAAACCAGACATATTATGAGGATCAGATTGTGGGGGGCAGGGCTAGAAAGCTCTCAAACTTCCCTATCTTAACTTTTTGCTCAATTTCCCCTTGGGGCCCACTACGTGATGAAAATAGACAGCTTGACCTCCCAGGCTAATGCAAAGATGAACTACCCTTTCTCTCTTTCTCAATTTGCTTTGCATCAAGTATCCATCCTGTGAGAATGAAGAAATCAATTAAGAATTTTCATTCCAGATCAAACAAGAAATAGAGAACATTGCGAAATGCAAAATGAATAATTCGGATTACATTAAATTGAAAAGTTTTTTGCACAAAGCCAATACAACCAAAATTAGAAGGAAAACAGAAAATTGGGAAAGAATTTTTACAACCAGTGTCTCTGATAAAAGCCTCATTTCTCAAATATATAGAGAACTGAATTGGTCAAAGAATATGAACAGGCAATTTTCAGATGAAGGAATTAAACCTATCTATAGTCACATAAAAATGCTCTAAATCACTATTGATTAGTGAAATGCAAATCAAAACAACTTTTAGGTACTACATCATACCTATCAGATTGGTTAACAATACAAAACAGGAAAATTATAAATGCTGAAGAAGATGTGGGAAAATTGGAACACTAATTCATTGTTGGTGGAGTTGTGAACTGATCAAACCATTCTGGAGAGCAATGCAGAACTATGCCCAAAGGGCTATAAAAACATTCATACCCTTTGACCCAGCAATACCACTTCTAGCTCTGTATCCCAGAGAGATCATAACAATGGGAAAAGTTACCCACATGCACAAAAATATTTCTAGCAGCTCTTTTTATGGTGGCCAAGAATTAGAAATTGAGGGGATGCCTGTCAATTGCGGAATGACTGAACAAGTTGTGATATAGGAATCTAATGGAATACTATTATGCTATAAGAAATTATGAACAGGCAGATTTCAGAAAAACCTGGAAAGACTTACAGGTGAGCAGAACCAGGAGAACATTGTATACAGTAATAGCCATATTGTGTGATGACTGGCTTTGATAGACTCAGCTTTTCTCAGCAATGCAAGGACCTAAAACAACTCCAAAAGACTCATGATGGAAAATGCTATCCACATCTGGAGAAAGAAATATGGAGTCTGAATGCAGATCAAATCATAGTATTTCCTCTCTTTTTTGTTCTATTTTGTTTTTTCTTTCTCATGGCTCTTCCCATTCATTCTAATTCTTCTATACAACAGGACTAATGTGAAAACATGTTTAATAAAGAAGGTATATGTAGAGTCTATATCAGATTGCACACCATCTTGAGAAGGGGGAAGAGGAGGGAGGGGGAGAAAATTTAAAACTTATGGAAGTGAATGTTGAAAAATAAAAATAAATTTATTTTAAAAAAAATTTTCATTCTAAAAAAAGTAATCTTGAAATTCCTTTCTTTCTATCTTTTACTAGTATAGAAACTATAATTGAGAGATGGTAACAGTATTTTTATAAATAAAAATTATTGATATTTTTTGTTTTGTATGCCATCATTTCCAAATATAATCTTCCTTCCTACCCATCCAGGGGTAAGAAAGAATAAAAAAGAAAAAGAATGAAAATAATTTAGCATAATCAACTCTACATACCTACAAGTTTTGTACCAGAGAAGAATTGAAAAATTGCACCTGTATCTATTCTTTGCATAAGGGATTATGGATATGAAATATTTCTTATATTTTCAGACATGTCAATATAATGGTTTGCTTTGTTGAAGGTCAATAAGGAATTTTTTAAAAGGCGTTACTTTGTTAAACCTTTTCCCCTCTTGAAATGTATGTTTTATGTCATATTATTATTGTTATTAAACTGTACTCTCCATGAGAAGGGTATCTTATCATCTTTAAGTGAGACAGCACCATAATACCATGTATACATTATGCACTCAGATTTCTTAAATGACTATACAATATTCATTTTATATATATATATATTGCCCTTTGTAGTTGCCTAAGACATATGGGCACTAGTAGATACCTACTGGTCAGGATATAAATCCCCCAGTGTTTCTCTCCTTGACTCCTAGGGAATTAGAACACTACTCTGGATGGAGTCAGGTGGACTTTCACTGATAAGCTAGCCTGTCCTATCATAAGGGGGATTGGAGGTAGCTGAGGCTGCATGAAAGGAAGGATGGGCATCTCAATGGACATCTACCACCCTAAGAGGTGTATACACAGGGCCTTGGTAGCAACATGGAGAGACAACTTGCAACAGTTTATACAACAGGAACTTGCACTGAGGGGTGGAAAGAAGAATCCTTGGTAGCCATGGAGGAAAGGTACCAGGCACAAGTCTCAATGCTGTACTATAGGACAGGAGTAGTGTGACTGAATCATGTACCAGAGGTATAGAGTAGATAATGGGTTTGCTAAAACTGTCTGAACTGCTAAGACCAACTTATTTATTCCTTACCCTCCTCCTTTCTCTTCACTTTCCTCTTCCTTCTCAGAATAGGTGTGTCAGTTCCCAAAATTTATGTTTCTTTGAAATTTATGTACTTTTCTGTTCACTTTATATTTAAAATCAGTTTAAGATAATTTAACTGCATAACTGCATTATGAATTTATATATTTCATTACTCAAATGTAATTGAGAAAAACAATGAGGGGAGAGAGAGAAACAAAGACTGAGGGAAAGAGAGACAGAGAAAGAAAGATAGAGACACACAGAGAGAAATAGAGAGTTTTAAAATTGTGATATATATTCACCAAGAAAAAAATTTTCAGGATGGGGGCTCAGAGTCAAAAAGAATTATTGATTCATTTTTATAACTTCCTAGAGCAAAGAGAGAAATATGGACTTAGACCTTTTAAGACAAACAAACAGCTTTGATTAGGAGAGGTAGTGATTAGCAGTATTGTTTGAGAAGTGGGCCCTGGCTATTTCTTCTACTGATTGTTGTCCTTTGGCCTGGAGGTTTTCCTTTTCAGTCCTCTGGCTGAAAGGAAAAATATTCTTCCATGGGAAACTAGCTGAGGTAGTGCTACAGAAGAAAAAATCATTACCCCAAGGGAAGAGTCAATTGCCTGACAAAGAGTAGCCTGGCCTCTTACTAGATCAATATAAGACCAAATCACTACCATCACTCCACCAAAAGCTGAAACTTTTTTGGGACAAAATAATTTTTTTTAACTTTTAAATTTTTCTCTGTTTTAGATGTTTAAATAATATTTTATTTCTTCATAAGCAGGATTTCCTATCACTGCTGCTATAAAGTTTTAAAATATCCTTATTCTGAAAATCTTATTTTTCATTATATTAAATTTATTTCATGTCATTTCCATTTTCCTTTTATACCTAAAGGGTGTAATTGCATTCATTTCAACTTTTCTTTGCATTTTTGGGAAGAATTGTTGGTCATTGAATTTTATAATTCTGATCCAATTTTTCTCCCCCAAAATAAACTTTTATTTCTTTTTCAATAAAATATTAGAACCTAGTTTTTTGTTTTTTTTTGTTTTGTTTTGTTTTTTTTAAAGCAATTGGGGTTAAGTAACTTGCTCAAGGTTACACAGCTAGTCATTATTTATGTGTGGGTGCTCATTTTCTGAGGCCGGATCTGATCTTGGGTCATCCCAATTCCGAGGCCGGCGCTCTTACTCACTGTGCCACCTAGCCGCCCCTTTTTTAGGGCAATTGGGGTTAAGTAACTTGCCCAAGGTTACACGGCTAGGTTTTTGTTTGTGTGGATTAAGTGTCTGAGGCCTGCTCTGAACTCAGGTCCTTCTGATTCCAGGGCCAGCACTCTATTCACTGCGCCACCTAGCCGACCCTAGAACCTAGTTTTTAAAAATTCCATTTCTATTTTTAGTTTCCAATGGGTTTCCACTTTGTATTTTGTTTTCTAGCATTTCCTTGTTGTACTCATTCTGCTGCATGATATAGAATTTAAATATGAGACACTGTTATTTAATTGTACTAACTGCATAAGGAATTATGATTTTGTGTAAGTAGAATATTTACTGTCCCATTGCCATTAATGTGTATATTTACTTTACTGTTATTTGCTATATATCACTGTCTTTTCTTTTTTTCTTTTTTTTGCTTTTTTGGAGGGCAATTGGGGTTAAGTGACTTGCCCAAGGTCACATGGCTAGTTTTTGTGTTAAGTGTCTGAGGCAGGATCAGAACCCAGGTCCTCCTAACTCCAGGACCAGTGCTCTATTCACTGCACCACCTAGTTATTTCCTATGTATCACTTTCTTAGAGAACTGCTCAAATGTATCAGTGTGGTATAATATTGTATATCTGATTTATTTACATGTTACAATTTGCTGAGGTACAGATCTACAGACCAGGTGCTAAGATGGTTGAAAAGTTTTTGTTTTTTTTTTTTTAATTTGGAAACTCATAAGGGGCTCCTGATTTTAGAACTGGGTACAGAGTATAAAAAGAAGAACATAATAAAGAAAGGCCAAAGAATTAGAAGACTTTAAAGTAACTCAAAGTAAGGTCAGGGCTGAGGAGACCATTCAGTTAGTACTTTGTATTAAAGATCAGATTTACTGACTCACTCAAAAATACTGGATACACTGTGAGGAGACAATACTTAAGAACTAATCTACATCATTCCCTTCTGAGAAGAAAAAGTTGGTTAAGACCATAGAGATTTTAATGAGCAAAGGGGGCCTGGCATCAAGAAGTCATAAGGGTACTTAGGTCTAAAAGGAGCTCCTAAAGAAAGGATAAAAGCTTGGAGTCCACCTATCAAGACATACACGGGAAATCTAGGAATACAAATACAAAACATTTTTTAACAGAGAGACCTAAATAATTAGAGAAATATTAATAGTTTATGGGTTGGCCAGCCAATATAGTAAAAATGGCAATATCACATAATTTAATGTATTTATTCAATAGTATACTAAAGTATCAAAGAATTTCTTCATAGAGCTAGAAAAATAATAAAATTCATGAGGAGAAACAAAAGGTCAAGAATCTCAATGTAAACAGTATATTTTTTAAAGTGGAATGGCTAGGGGCCTAACAGTATCAGATCTCAAAGTTTCGGACACTACTCCACTTTGCCCTTCCCTTCATTGATTTGTAAAGCAGACAACTCAACCTTCCTCTTCCCTAATTGACCTGTAAACAGGCAGGACCCCACCCCTTTCTTTCCCCTGATTGATCTGTGGGCAGGAGTTCCAGCCTAGGGTTTCTCACTGGAGGGAAATTCAAATGTACACTGACCAATCACAGTAGTTTCAGATTACATCACTATAATTTCAGCTTATGTAACCTGGCTATGGAACCTCTATAAAACCAGCACAAGGTCTATTGCCAAAGTATTCTTCTGTCTTGCATTATTGGGGTACAACAAAAGCAGACTATAAAACAGTACTCATCAAAATGATTTGGTACTAGTTAAAAACAGAGGTTAACCAGTGGAACAGATTAGGTATATAATATACAGAAGAAAAAACCTAGTACTTAGTATTTCATAAACCCAAATACCCCAGCTACTAGAATAAGGAATGACCAATTCATAAAAACTGGGAAAACTAGATATCAGTCTAGGATAAATTAGGTGTTAACCAGCACTTTATTCCATATACCCAAGATAAACTCCAAATGGATACATGACATAGATTTTAAAAAAAATTTTTTTTTTTAAGTAATTGGGGTTAAGTAACTTGCTCAAGGTTACACGGCTAGTCATTGTTTATGTGTGGGTGCTCATTTTCTGAGGCCGGATTTGATCTTGGGTCATCCCAACTCCGAGGCCGGCGCTCTTACTCACTGCGCCACCTAGCCGCCCCTTTTAGGGCAATTGGGGTTAAGTAACTTGCCCAAGGTCACACGGCTAGGTTTTTTTTTTTGTTTGTTTGTGTTAAGTGTCGGAGGCCAGCCCCGATCTCAGGTCCTTCTGACTCCAGGGCCGGCGCTGTACTCACTGCGCCACCTAGCCGCCCCAACATAGATTTTTTTTAAAGGTAACATTAAAAAAAAATGACTGGAGTAAAGAAAAAATTACACTTCTGATCTACAGATAAGAGAAGAATTCATGACCAAAGGATAGAGAGGAACCCAGAAGATAAAATGCACAATTTAGATTACATAGAGTTTTAAAAGTTTTTAGACAAATGAAACCATCATCTCTAAAATTAGAAGGGAAACAACTAAATAGGAAAAAAAGTATTTGCTAAAGGTCTCATTTCCAAGATACATAAGGAATTTAATCAAATTTATAAAAATAAGTGCTATTCTCCAGTTGACAAATGGTCAAAGGATATAAATAGATCATGTTTTGAGAAAGAAAATGAAGCTATCAATAGCCATTTAAAAAATTATCTAAATTGTTAACAATTAGAGAAATGCAAATTAAAGCAACTCTGAGAATCCACTTTATATCCATCAGATTGGCAAAGCTGACAACAGAGGAAAATTACAAATGTTAGGGGAGCTGTGGGAAAAGTCCCTACCTCAGGAGCCTGGGACTTTCTCACCTTGGATCATTCAATTAAACCTGTGGCCTTTCCAAACTGAAACATCTCTCTGTAAAGGATTCTCTTGGGAGATTACCTCCAAACCATGTAAAAGGGAACTCTGAACAACTTATGGAGCCCCAGCACCCACAGAACAACACAGAGAAGCTAACCTCCCGCTGAGGACAGCCCAGCAGCCCTGCAGGAAGGACCAGCGCAGTGGGCAGTGCAGCACGCAGAGTGATGGGAGCCAAGCCCAGGTGCGCAGGGAGCTGAGCCCAGGTCCGTGAGCCGAGGTTTTAGTCCCAGGCAGGGCCAGCAGCCGGCTGGAGGGACCCCAAAACACCAGCAGCTGTGGCGATTCCAGAATTATCAACATAGACATGCCTAGGACAAAGTGAGAGGTTAGTGCCCTATGGATTTTGGGACCAGTATTTGGGGAATGCGTCGGCTTCCTGCCCTGGGGGCTAGAAGCCACTGAGGACACATGCCATTTTGTAGTTTTCAGAGGCAGCTCCAGCTCCTGGCCTGCGAACTGTAGGGAGATCCAGTGATCAGTCTTGGGGGGTAATCACGCTTGCTTTAACCTCCCTGGATCTGGATTGTGATCTGGGGTGGAGGTTGTGGGTGGGTTTCCAGCTTGCCAGAAACAGAAGTTGTCCCCCACACGTTCAGGACGAAAATTCCCCTGTCTGGCTGCAGAGCCATAGTGTGGCAACAAGCCCAAAAGTCAAGTAATTAAGTGGCAACATGCCAAGCCAAAGGAAACAAATTAAACAGAGAAATTCAAGACTCTTACTTTGGGGGCATAGAGCGGGAAAAGGACTGTGAGGTCAGAAGTCCTGCTCCAAAAGCCCCAGGGGAAAACATGAGCGGGTTGCAGGCCATAGAGGACCTTAAGAAGGACTTTAAAAATCAAATAAGAGAAGTGGAGGAAAATTGGGAAGAGAAATGAGAAGGATGCAGGAAAAGTATGAAATGAGGGTCAACAGCCTGACTGAGGAAAACAACACCTTAAAAAATAGACTAACTCAAATGGCAAAGGAGGCCCAAAGGGGCAATGAGGAGAAGAATGCCTTAAAAAGTCGAATTTGCCAGATGGAAAAAGAATCTCAAAAGTTCACTGAGGAGATTCATTCCTTCAGAGTGAGACTGGAGCAAATGGAAGCTGATGACTTTATGAGAAATCAAGATGCTGTTAAGCAGATCCAAACAAATGAAAGATTAGAAGGCAATGTGAAATATCTCATGGGAAAAACCACTGACCTGGTAAATAGATCCAGGAGAGACAATTTAAAAATTATTGGACTACCTGAAAGCCAATGATCAAAGAAAGAACCTAGAAATCACCCTTCAAGAAATTCTCAAGGAAAATTGCCCTGATGTTTTAGATCCAGAGGGCAAAATAGAGGTTGAAAGAATCCACCAATCACCTCCTAAAAAATATCCCAAAAAGAAAACTCCCAGGAATATTATAGCCAGGTTCCAGAATCCCCAGATCAAGGAAAAAATACTACAAGCAGCCAGGAAGAAACAATTTCAATATTGCGGAAGCACAATCAGAATAGCACAGGACCTGGCAGCTTCTACACTGAGGGATCGAAGGGCATGGAATATGATATTCCAGAGGACAAAAGAGCTGAGTGAACTATTTACATAGAACTATTTACATTCCTATATGGAAAAACAATAACTGTGACTGATGAAATCTTTCTCACTATGAAAATAATGGAAGAAGGGTGTATGGTCATATGAATACATATGTGAATGTGTGTGTATATGGTTACAGTTATATATGGATAGAGGGCATAGGTTGAATTTGTTGGGAAGGGAGGATATTCAAGGGGTGAAATTATGAGGTGAGAGAGGAAGGTGGCAGGAGGAGATGGGGAGAGACAGGGTAGGGTAAACTATCTCATGTAGAAGAAGCAAGGGGAAGTGGCTACAGGGGAGGGGAAGAATAGGAAGGCAAAAAGGCAAAACCACACTCTCATTGAATTTGGTTCAGGGAGGGAGTGACATGCATACTAAATGGGGTATCTCAAACTACAGCAGAGTGGGGGGAGGGGAGATGAGAGGAGGGATGATGGATGGGAGGGCATCCTTGGGGGGAGGGGAGGTTGGAAGTACCCACTATAGAAGAGGGACAGGATCATGTGGGGAATGGACCAGGTGGGGGGTGTGATGAGTGGGAGGGAATTATAAGCAGCCTTGTACCGTATATCTACTGTGATAGTGTTCTGCATAGCTGGACATGTGCAGCATATACTGAATTGCTTATCTCCCCAGAGGGAATGGGTGGCAGGGGAGGAAGGAAGTGGATCTGGAATTCGGGGTCTTGAGATTAAGTGTCCCAAATATATATAAATACTATTATCAATACTCTTTTGCATATAATTGGGAGATGAGATGTCCAGGCATTGGGACATAGAGATTCACCTTCCTCTAATGGAGGAGTCGAAGGGGGTATGGGAGAGGATATGGCAGAGAGCAGATTGGAGGAGGCGATATCTTGCGGGACTGCTACTCTGGGAGGGTGGGTAGGGGAAAAACAGGGTGGGGAAGCGATTGTAACTCGAAATCTGGCGATGTAGGACAGAAGTTAATAAAGCATTTGTTTAAATAAAAAAATAAAAAATAAATTAAAAAAATTTGGGGGGTGGCTAGGTGGCGCAGTGAGTAGAGTGCCGGCCCTGGAGCCAGAAGGACCTGAGTTCAGTTCTGGCCTCAGCCACTTAACACACACAAACAAAAAAAACCTAGCCATGTAACCTTGGGCAAGTTACTTAACCCCAATTGCCCCCCAAAAAGCAAAAAAAAAAATAATTTTTTACTTAAAAAAAAAAGGATTCTCTTGGTGGAGTGGTGAATTGATCCAGCTATTCTGAACCAAAAGTATTGTAGAACAATGCTCCCAAAGTTACTAAATTGTGCATGTCCTTTGACCCACAAATAACACTACTAGGACTACACCATAAAGAGATCAAAGAAAGAGGAAGAGGACTTAGTTGTACATAATATTTATAGTATCTCTTTTTGTAGCTGCAAATAAATGGAAACTAAGGGGGGGTTACTCATCAATTAGGGAATGTTTGAATAACTTTCAATATATGAAATGTACTGAGATATTATTGTGCCATAAGAAATTATAAAAAGGAGAGTTTCAGAAAAACCTGGGAAGACTTACATGAACTGATGCTGAATGAAGTGAGCAAAAACAGGGAAACAATTTACATAATAATATTATAAATGCAATCAACTTTGAAAGACTTAAGTTCTGATTAATACAATAAGCTATCACAATTCTAGAATACCAATGATAAAACTTGGTGCCCACTTACTGGTTGTAGAGAAGTGAGGAACTTAGGGAACATATTCATTCATTTTAGGATATGGCCAATGTGGGTATTTGTTTTGCTTGCTTATGCATATTTGCTAAAAGTATTTTGTTCTTCCCTCCAGTGGGAGGTAAAAGGGAGAGGAAATAAATGCTTGTTAATTGAAAAAAATAAAAGAAAATGTTAAGAAAAAGGCCAAATTTAAAGAAGAGTTCATTTTTGGGTAGGATAGAAGCTAGGTCTCCTAAACCAGAAAGAAAAGGGTTTTTTATGGGTAAGGCCAATGTTCAGTACATTTCATGGGATAGAGAAATACCACTTATAGGCAAGATCAAGATTAGATGTATAATAGTGGAGGGGCACTGCTGGCCTGTTAGGAATAAATTCTGTAGATGACCCATAAACTTATGGGAAACAAACATGGGAAACCTGGATTACTCATGTATCAGAAGGATTATGAAATTGACTGCTATCAGACCTAGAAAAAAGTTAAGCTAAGAGAGAACCTCAGAGGAAAAGCTTTTGGGTTTATGGAGGACTTGAGGTCTATTAAGCCTGACATCTTATTACAGACTTGTTTGCAACATGAGAAGCACTATAGTATTAGTGAAACACCAGGCAAAGTGTACAGTATGTATACAGAATATAAATCTTGAATTTACACATCAGCACAGGGGAGAAAAGCTTTCTAGCTTTTTAACTTTATAATTTGTGTGAATTCTGTATTACAGAGACTGATATGGTTGCAGTGAGTTGTCTGAAGAAGAGAACACGATCAGATTGAACTGATTGTGCAATGATTTGATATACAATAAAATAATTAGAACATAATTAGGCAATCAAGAACTTCTGAAGAACCTTAACAGATTTTCAGAGTTGATAAAATGAATGTGTGAAATAGAAACTGATCACAAAGCTACTAGGAAAGATTCCCACTGGAAAGTTATGTCTGCCAGGTGACACAGTGGATAGAGGGCTGGATGAGGAGTTAGGAAAACCTGGATTTAAATTCAGCTTCAGCCACTGACTAGCTGTGTGGCCTTGGGCAAATCACTTTAACTTCTATCTGCCTCACTTTCCTCAATTGTAAAATGAAGATAATAATATCAATGCCTCCCAAGGTGGTAATGAGGATCAAATGAGAATATCTGTAAAGTGCTTAGCACAGTATCTGACACATAGTAAGTGCTTAATCAATGTTTATTTCCTTCCTTCCAAAGAGCTCAAGGACATACTCTGGTTCATTGGCTATGAAAATAAATAAAGGTAGCTTCACAAGAGGGGCAGAGTAAAAGGCAGAAGACCTTGTGAAGGAGAAAAATCCAGATAAAACTATTACACTTAGAAAGGTAATGGGACAAGGGCACAGAGACAACAACAGCTTGATATAAGAATATCACCATTAAGAGACCACTACTATAAAAGCAGAACTACTTTCTTCTACAACTGTATAGAGGTTGACCATCTGCAGACTGGATGAATGAATAAATAAAAATCATTTATTAAGTGCTTACTATGTGTCAGGAACTGTGCTAAGTTCTGGGAATAGAACAGAACAAGAGAAAAGACATTCCAGGCCCTCAAGGAGCTTACATTTTAATGAGAGAAGAAATATACAAAGGAAAACTGAAAAG